>JAWWEV010000095.1:41016722-41028521 GCA_035583235.1 Hafferia zeledoni | reverse complement strand
TCTTTTCCTTCTTTAAGCAAAAGAGCAGACATATAATCTTAATAGCTCAAACCCTCTGCAGAGTTCTCTAAAGGAAGAATTCCTCTAAGAAGGGGAATCTTATGTGCAGGCACAAACACAAATGCATCTACCCTATCAAGACAGAAGGGAGTAATTTCAGTTTCTAGCTTTGTACACTCCAACCTCATCTCTGTGTCCTGTACCTGAGTTCTGCCATTTCTGTAGTTACTTTATTTAGATTTCCACCAGAGACATCATGAAATGCAGAACGCTCCATAGGTAAAACCAAGACAATATTTTTTGTTTTCTCTCTCCTAAGGGCAACTTGTCCAGATTTTGCCTCTTTTTTTATGCATACCCTACTTCACAATACCCAAGCAATGCTGCTTAGCTATGCTGATTGAATACTGATTGGCTTTTCTCTTCATCTTTCCCTCCTCCCCCTTCTGCCACATTTTTCTGTTTTCCCATTCTCTCCCCTCTTGTGTACTTGCCAGAGAAAATTAAAAAAAAAAAAAAAAAAAAAGAGAGAGAGAAAAAAAAATTAAAAGGGAAAAGATGCCTTTGGGATTCCTTAAGTCTGTGTTGACAGGACTCCTTGTTTGTGGTGCAGGTGTGGTGTGCAGGAGACCTCCTCTGTGTTGTCACCCCAGCAACCTGCCTGTCTAATCTGCTGCATATAAAAAGAAATAGACAGAGAAAAGCCATCCACCCTCTTCTATGCCATCCATGAGCCCAATAGAAGGATATAGTTTCCAAGCATTCCTCGTAATTCCCCAGCCATTGCCTGGGCAACAGCCACAGGGAGCTGGCAGGCCCTGTGGAGAAAAAGCAGTCTCTGTCTGGAATTCATTCCACCACCAAACACTTCCCTCCCCCAACTCATGACTCTCTATTCATTCCCCAGCACAAATGTTGCATGCACACACACACATACTTGCACACGCAGAGCTTAGACCCTTGCTCGTCACTCATACCTTCCCTGCATTATAGCAGGTCAGAGCAGGAGCACATGCATTTCATCACCCTTGACTTCAGGCAACCTCCTGTTTCAAGAATGCACACCAGAAGAGGCCAAAAGAGTATTTCAAAGCTGTCATTGCCTGAATATTCTAAAATGACCCCATGTCACTTCTACTGTGTCTCTTTTAATGTTTCATTTTTTCCAATAAAAAAGTAAATGTTAGATCTAGCTTTGTAAAGTTCAGTGTCCCTTAGGCAAATATCTAAGAAATGTTACATTACATGGTATTGTTGAGCTCATATAGCTCAGCAACCAGATACCATAGTGATAGATGCTTCAGAAATGCTGCTGGGAACTCAACATAACCATTTGGGAGCAGTTATAAAAAGAGAGGGATGGAAACCTTAAAGGTATTTAAATCTCTAGTCACCTTTCAGTTGGGCTATGATGCTAGAAGTATATTTATCATCTAGAGAAAGAATTGGCGAGAGAATTCTCCTTATCAAAGCTTGTGGTTTAAGAAGCAGTCCCTCACAGTTTCAGTTATGACAGCTGTTTCTAGGATATGAAGAGGTTTTTCAGAGCTGTGGGCTCTCTATCCCCTGTATCCAGCAGTGAAAGCTCTCATTTGTCTTCCCACCATCATGTTGATGCAGCTGGGTTTGACACTGCTTACTTCAGCACTTTTTTGTTTTGTTTTGTTTTTTGTTTGTTTTTTGGGGTTTTTTTTGTTAAAAGACAGAAGGCTTACTTGTGATCCCAGGCTTTTCCAATCATATGACACTCAGCTAGTGGTTTCGGTGATTTATTTATTGGCACGAACCCAGTAAAAACAAAAATGAACATTCACAATTAATAAATCCTTGAGGCCAGATAGCTTCAGCTACATTATTAGGATTACATCAAACTGTACAGACTGATACCAGTGCTCCCTGGGAACATGAAATCTAGCAAGTACAGCAGGGGTGTCTATTTCATTCTCTGTGCATTCACTTGGACTGGACTTTGATAATATAGTGTACAGGACAGCTAGGTGCACAGTGCTAGAAAGGGGCATGCATTAAAAGGAAGCTATCTTCTCTCTTGCATGTTGCATTTGTTTGGACACTTCTAGTATAAACTAAATATTATAATTCTATATACAGCCTACATAGCATAATAGCAGCAACTCTGCTGGAAGTCCTGGGAAGACTAGAAGAGAATTTCCATATTTCTTAGCACCATGTTACTTCACACAAAAGGTCAGAAAAGTTTAGCTAATGCAAATCTCTGCTGTGCACTACTGCTTAGAGGCCAAGGTCAGCCCCCTTTGTAACATTATAGGAAGTAAAAGCATTCCTTCAGTGTTGATGATAACATTGTTTCACATAGCATTCCTTCTTCTGATAACTGTAACTTCCTTACAGATCTAAAGTATGATATTTCCATCGGTGACAGGGCTCTGCTCTCTAACCCTTTGACACTGCTCTCTGTTCCACATTGCAGATTAGGAGGGATGGTGTTGAGCAATTGTGCTTACAGCAAAGACTGTTTCTATTAACTTGCAGACATGATTCTTTGACAATTCATTGGACAGTCCAGAGTCTGGTAGTCTAGGATGTAGGACTCCATCAGGCAAGTCTTGTTGTAAGACAAGGAGCATAATGCACTTCATAAGAAAGTAATTATCTGTATTGCAACAAGAAACTCTACAGCCGGCTTTACTACTTCTTTCTTCTTGTGACAAAAAATAACTAAGATTGCCCTAAGTACTATTTAGGTTCTGGCATGGAAGTGTTCTCTGTGCTATATGGAGACAAACAAAAAGACCCAGTGTTGCACAGAGGGACTCTTCCTAACATCTGTCAAGGAATGGATGAAGTCTGAATACTAGGGTTGTCACCATAGAAAGGAAAACACATGTCTGACAAAATGGTTGGGAGAAGAAATGAGTGTGATGTTTGGTGCTCAGCTGTGTCTTCTAGAAAGCTGTGTGGGAAGTATGTAGATGAGATTTCAGTGAGGGGGTAAAGAACTGGAAGTACCATAGCTATGATACTTGTTCTTAATGAAAAATGCTTGATAAACCACGCATTCTGCCACTCTATGACATCCACTTACCAGAGCAAAACAGGAAAGAGTTAAGAGAGAAGGTATCATGGAAAGAAAGATGATTCTGCTGTTAAGCTTGGAAGTCAAGAGGCAGCAATTCAATGCAAATAGCTGCCACAGGTTGCCTGCATGACCCTAGTCACATCAAATCACTTAATCTTTCACTGACTCCATTTCCCATCTGCAAAATAGGAACAATTCTTTGTCAGACATTATTTATTTTCTCTTTAATTTAAGCATAAATTTAGTCATTTGTTTATTTAAACTTCAGGACAATGATTCATGCTTAAGTGTCTATAACAGTACATTACAGATTGGAATTCTAATTTCCTATAGGATATTTATATAGGATGGATATTTTAACATATAAAATTAGCAGAAAATATGTATTGTCCTGTAATTGAAAATACAGTATTTTGAGAGAGACAGTTTTCTTCCACTTGACACACAGTTGAAATCCTAAAAATTTGTGTGGCTTTTGGGAAGTTAGAAAATTGGACTTAAGGTATGAATTAAATTCTTAAGTAAGCTTTTTCTTAGACCTATTGAACTTGCTGTCCTTTATCTGTTTTAATTTCACTCTGCATTTCCTCTGTCTTTGGGAATCAGCTTCATGTAAGTAAATCAGATGTTTGTTTTCTTTCATATAAAGGACAAGTACTTATGCTTTAATTATCAAAGGAATAGAAAGATGTGTGTTCATGTCTGGATATCAGCTGTGTACAGGATGTTACCAACATGCCACTACACTCTTTGGGTGCTCAAAGCAGCATGCTCTTCAAGGGAGAGGTGTTTTTACTCTGTCAAGCATAACCACTTCAGACAAGCAGCATGGATATCCAATGCTAGAAAGTGTCCTGCCAAAAGATTTGGGGAAAATCTAGCCCTAAGTTCTCTTTAACATTCACTGTGTAAATGTCAATGTATTTGCTGATCACTGCAAATATCCCCATCTATCTAAAAAAAAGGAAAAAAAGGAGGGTCTCAGAAAATCAGTATCAATTTATACCTTTCTTTTGATGCACAAGTATCAGTTATATCTTTATTTTTCTGGGTATAGCATGCTTATGCAGCTGTCATAAAGAAGATACTTGATTCTACATGTACACTCCTATATTATTCATTATATGAGAAAGCACAAATTCAAACTTCTTCTTGTTTGTTATGAGACAAAGCAGATTATGGTTTCTATTACACTGACAGCACTCTATTCAGAAAACCAGAAAATATTGTATTTTTCTTTCATCCAGCGTTCACTTGTTTTTAATTACATTAAATTAAACATCTGCATAGATTAATGTGGAACCAGGGAATAAATCTGTTAAACAAACCACACCCTGATTAAGCAGAAAGCCCATAGGTTGTAAGGTCAGGAGGGATCACTATGTTCATTCAGGCTGACCTCCAGCCCAGACACACACCTTCAGACTTCTCTAGCAGTCCTTGACTAATTGCAGCTGGTCATATGCTTGGACTGAGGATAGATGATTATACAGAACAGTAACTTCTCCCTAGAAGATAGATCTTTACAATCTTTATTTTACTGGAATACCAGCTCTAACAGATAGGTTTATTCATTCAAGTGAAGGATAGAAGATTACAGTGCACTGGCATTGAATATAGCCACAATAACTCTCACAAAGCATATCTGACTGAAAATTTCTTCAGAAGTGGACCTTTAGTTTTATGAATGTTTGGTTCCCCTGTTTATTGCTCGCTCTTATTTTCTCTTTGTGTTTTGACTGTAGATTTAGTTGAGAATCTGGATGTAATATTTCCTAAGTGATATAGGATCTACTCAAGAGAGGCTTCACTGAAATCCAAATTCACTGATACATCAGAGGTGCAACTGAACCTGACAAACCTGTCCTTCTATAATATTTCCAGGCTTAATCAGACCAGAGGGAAACTGCTCTATGGTGAACTTTTGAGGTAATTCCCTGCACTTTGAGAAATATTTACAACATCCCTGGCCAGCAGAACTTACATTATACAAATAAAATAGTAGCACATTAAACTTTTTTGGTCTTTCTTTTCACCTAAATAAGTCACTGAACCTAAATAAACAGTGACAGTGTACTCAAATGAGAACTATAATTCTGCACCTGCAGTCATTGGAGGTCATTGAAATGTCTGCATTGCCAGAAGCTTTGTTTTCTGTCAATGATAGATAGGTAGTGCTGGGCTTATATCCTTTGCTTATTCAGCAATAGCATAGGCACAGACAGCAAGAGAAACATTTAGAGATACTGACAAGATGAAAAATATTGCCATAAATAAACAAAAAATAATACAACACTGTGTTATATATACAAACTCTCAAGCAATGTTTTAACAAAATAAAATTGTGTAAATAAGGGAAGAAGTCAGGATAATAAATACATATTAATACTTGGATAGTAACTAAATGCACATATATTAACATAAGTACTTTTTCAAAAGCAAAATCATTCTCCGGTATGCAATGTACAAGTAGCTTTGATCCATTTTGCTAAGGAAAAAGTAGAAATCTCTTTCTCATGTCAAATAAATAGAATAAATCAAGAACTCAGTGCTAAGCTTTATTTTCCATTTTATTTTGTACTGTTAAGTCTATAGAGATGGGTTGCCCAATTATAGAGATAAAACCCTTAAGCTTATAGCTAAGAGACATAGAAGAACTCCCTAACATCCATTCCACAACAATCCTCTCTTAAGAGGTGCCTGTATTACATTTCTCAGTTCCCTTTTGCAGTGTATATTTATAGTTAAGGAATTATTCAAACCTAATGGGACTCATATGAAGTTCTTAGTCCAGGGCCACAGAACTCCTGTGCAGTCTTGGATGCTTTCCTTGATGTTTTTGAATCCCACTTGTCTAATTGCAGCAGGCGGGAATAATAGACTTGTCTCTCACCCTGACTCTTATTTATTTTAGTTAGATGATAGAGCCATCACAAAGTTAATTTCACTGTTTGGATGCCTAATAAAATAAGGTCCTGATCATAATCAGGGCTTCCAGACAACAGAGCAGTTTCATGTAATTATCATTGCTATTACTAGTATGAGTAGTTGTTCAGTTGGACACCACTGAGCCATTACTTTATCTGTGGAGTGCTGCTTCTCTCCACAGCAATCTCTCTGACTTTATTTGAACAACTCTTAAGCTCACTTGACCTACATCTATAGGTCTATATCACTGAGATGTCAAAGATCAACATGAGTCAAGGGCTGGCAAATCTGTGAAGCCATTTTAACATTTGCCAAGAAAGGCAGTAAAAAGCATTGTAGGCAATCCCTAAAAAGCTTCCTATGTCTTTTAACAGACAATACAGATTTGTACACTTCCTCTTGAAAGCTGAAACAAATATGTTACCCCACATTTTACCATTTATTTTGCTTCCCAGTCTCACCAAAGGAGAGGAAGTTTTGCTTTTGAACTTGATTCATGGGAGTCAGTGTGGATTTTCCACAGGAGCAGAAGAACAGTAGCGACAAAAAAAACCAAAAACAAACCAAAAAAACCCACAAAAAAACCCAACCAACCAACCAACAAACAAACAAACCCTAGGCTAACAATGTGGTACAGTTAGCATTTTATTCAAGCTTCAATGTGAAAATAGCTGTAGGAAATCACGGTATGGATAATGGACAACATACAGTAGAGGATGCACTGGCCCCGAGGTATATCTCCACTAACTCAATAGAAAAGTTATACTTTGGACCTTCCTCTCAAAGAATTTGCAAACTAGAGAGCATGACAGTAACTGGCTTTAGGTCTGAACAACCATTATCCATCTGAGGAGACAGCAGAGAAAAGGTAGGAGGATACTGAAATCTTACTTCATCAAGGCAAAATGAAATTAAACAAATATAGTTTATGCAATAGTTTATGCAAGAGGTCTAACAGTATAAATGGTGTATTGGTATTAGGAAGCTGCCATAGTCCCAAGGTTAGCCGGTGTTTAGGGCTGAAAGATAAACTTAAGAGTATAAGCTTTTCCACAAAACAACCAAAAAAACCACAAAACCCTGCCCCCAAAAAAACTCAAAAAATCAACCAACCAAACAAAAAACCCCAACACTTTTTTCCATGAAATATAAAGATATTATTCTCTGTTGTTCAGCCTTCTGTCATCAAAACCACTCATGAAGGCACTCTAAATCTTCCATTTTCAAATCTCTCCTTTGCCAAAAGAAGTCATGAAAAGGTAGAGTTTAGCCATTTTATCCAGCATAAGAATACAACTAGCTAAATATTGAACTATAACTCTAAAACATTTGGCCAAGACACCTCCTTAAATATTTTTATTGTTAGTGATTTCTGAACACCATCCCATGTAGTAATTATTTGAAAAAGCTGACATAAGCAAGATGTTTCCCCAAGGTTAAACATTGCAGTGCTACTGGTATCACTGACAGGCCAGTTTTCTGTATTTCTTTTCAGTTATGAAAGAGTGCAAAACATCTTAAAGAGCTAAATCATTCTCTTTTATGACCTTTATAGCATGCAGCAATTCAAAAGAGAGGTTGGTATGGATGCAAAAGTAATGTGTAGCTCTGACTTAACCAGTTCATAATTACAGTAGACCAGCATCATATATTGCCTATCTATCAGGAACCAGGGGTTAGGAAGTGGTTCCTGAGGAACACACACGCACACGAGGGTGCTGGATAACTCAAAAGCCTTTATTTCCTGGTTCGAGCCCGACTTAAGGGTTCGGATGAGGGAGTGGCTTGGAAAGGGGTTGTCAACCCAGAAAGGATTGGGTGATACATCTGAGGGCAGAGTTCAAGCATGATAGGCTCAGGGGACAGAGACGGGCAGCCCAGAGGACCAACAGAGGCTTAGGGACCAGGACTGGACAGGCAGAAGGGAGAGGCGTAAGGATCGGGAGAACAGGAAGGGATTCTCGGGATTCTCGGGGGGTTGCCCACTACTGGTCCTGCTGGGGCTCTTGGAACAGCTGCTGCCCCATGGCACCCCAGGACTGGTGTGTTCCACTGTGGCAGGGCAGGAGTAGGGTGTGGGGCCACCCCAGACCCAGGAGAATCATCGTACTTTCACAGCATGAACCATTAGCAGTGTATCCCAACACCTATCTATTGAGATATCTGCAAAAATAAGCATTTCTTCCTAGTCCAACCACCAGCATGTTGAAAATAAAAGGCAATACAAGCACTGAGAGATTGTATTGAGAAAGAGAATTTACTTTCTGGATCAGCAGGAAGTGAAGAAACTTTGATTTCCATGGGATTTTTATTATAATTTTTTGAGCTGGTGATAATTTCTTGCTGTATGGACTACATATACCTGCCTGTGATTTTGGACTGAGTTTCACAAAATATGGATCTAAGATAAAAGAATATTTTATTTAAACCTAAATATGAGATCAGGATGTCTCAAACCTTCTCCTGTTCTTCACCTTCCCATATTATTATGTATTAATGAAGCCAATATATAGGGCCACAAACTCACTTTCTTGACAAAACAAAGCCAGCCTGGGCCCTGAAAGTCCTAATGGGTATTGCAGTCACACAAAAGCAGTTGCTCAGCATTTTAGGGAAAAAAACCCACATGATTCCTAATATTTACTGTAATGTGTGCACTATGCTCTCTTGGTTTTCACTGCACCTAACAATGCGAAGTTAATGGCATATGTATCAGCGTAGCATTCATTGTCATTCCAAATACTCTACAACAGAACAAAAGGGATTGGTATTTGCTTCTAGTTCCTGTTGTACTTGAACAGCAGAAAGGAGTAATCTACTCTTTTTATAACTAGAAGCATGGCAAGAAATATAAGGGGGATACTATAGTTACATCTCTGATCAGAACTCTTTGCAATGTAAATATCACTCTATAAGGCCAATAGAACTTAGACAGCACAGCTTACTTTGCTTTCAACTCATGCATTGTCTCCTGCATTCCAGTAAAGTGTCTTTTGATTCAACAAAACAAGTTAAGACCGGAAATCTTAACTTGTCTCAAATTCCCAAAGCACATGTTCAATTAGTCTTCATTAAAAATAAATAGGGATACATATAGACACCCAAACTCTGATTTAGCTAGCAATTGTGATCATTTGAGTAAAAGCACAAAAGTTCCAAAATGTGTAAGATATAAGTTCTTCTGTATCACGATAATTTTTTTAGCAACATCATTTAATTCTGTGTTCACAGCAGTTTCCTTAGGTGCTTTGGAGTGAAGTACAGTTCTTTTCATTGAGAACTGAATGTGTCTTTTGGAGAGAAAGTCTTTGTGTCTTGATCAGGGAAAGCAGATTTGCAGTATTCAGAAGCAGGAGCTAAAAATATTGCGGAGTTGTGTTGACCAGATGATAAGACCAAACAAGAAAGGCTAAGTGAATGCTTGAATTCAGGCTAATAGATAAAGTTACTAAAGTATCACGGTTTTTAAAATACATGAACCCCACCCATAAAGAATATTCAAAACACTATCTGGAGATGACTAGAGTCCAAAGCTGACACAATTTTTGAATGCAAGCCTTAAATCTAACATCATCTCTAGTCCAAGCTTGCTATGGAACATCTATTTTGAAAAATTTTTCCTTGATTTTCTTATAAACATGATATTTTTCATTATTATGCAAAGGAGTTCCCGTTCATACCCAAGGAAAAAAGCCTGTGTTGAGTTTTCATTACTACTCTTGCTCCTAGGTCTATTTTCTTTCTTTTTGCTAAGTTATGCCTCTTCTCAGTCATCAGAAGTAGCACTAAAATAATAAAGCTTTAGAAATAAATAAGATATAATAATAAAATGTGTTCTATTAAAATAGCCCACACCTGCAGGAACGTTCATTAATTAGATGTAAATTTGGACACTAGTAAATCACAGCAAAAAAAGAAAGGGAGAAAAAAATTAAATAATTTCACCAGCATTTTGTAGTATTATATTCTATTAAAATGGAAGGAGATATTCCACAGGCAAGTTTATGCATTTCTGATTTGTTTGATAAACTTTCTTGAATTATTTCTGTGCTATATATCTGTTCTTCTCACATGGGTACCAGTGGAAGAGAGGAAAAAAAAGAAAATATTGCAGTGATCTCATTTTTCCTTTAAAACAATTGACACGTGAAATGGGAACATGTTTTCTTCCCAAAGGGTAGTGACATAATACTCCAGGTTCATCATCTGTTCCTTAGAATTGTTCTTGTGAAAAACTATAGTAGCAGGTTGGTAATATTTGTCATGTAGGGCAATTCACAGCCCATGAAAGCAGCCTTTGCCTCTGAGAGTATGACAACATTTGGAAAGTGGCTCAGCTTCCTGAGTTTAAAATTAACATTCAGCAGGTTCTACAGGATTCATGTTTGGCAAACAAAATGTGATAAACAAAGTGGCATTACTTTTCATCATATTTAAAAGTGTAATTCCCTGAAGATGAAAGTGTGATGTGGGGAATGTGGCCCTATATTAGCTCTTCCCCTTTTGCAGGAGGTGACCCAGTTCATATCAGTTCTGGTTAATTAGTGTGGCAGTATCCCCTATGACAGTATCTGTTTTTTCAGTTGTTTACAACTTCCTTTGCTGAACTGTCCCTCAAAAAAAGTAAAATCTGAATGGCCTCATAGAAAGAGAAATGGGACTTTTTTTTCTTCATGTGCACCTGGCAGAGCATGGGAAATTGAAAAGTCCTTGATTTACATAAGTCCTATGTAACAACAACTAAATAAATCAGTTGTTATCAACATTATTTTCATACTAAATCCAAAACACAGCACTATACCAGCTACTAAGGAAAACATTATCTCTATCAGAGCTGAAAATAATCTTTTCCAGACAGATTCTTAAGGGTTGTCCACAGGGGAGCAGGTTGTTAAGCTATTATTACTTGAATGGTTTCCAACTTCCCTGTTGTCCACCAAGGTTAACAAGACAACTGAGCTAAAAATAACCTTAAATACAAATGGTGGGAATGGGGAATCCAATATTAAAAGGAAAAGGAAAAAGTGTCAAGAACTGGCTTGCACTGTGAAGGTCAAGGACATCCAAAGTTAAGGCGGAAGCTGCATCTATCTATTCAAACTATTATGGAGGATTTTTTTAAAAAAGCACAATAGGGTAAGTTAAGGACAAAGTAAAAGCCTTAGCTTTTTCTGGCTTCAGCTAGCCTAGTGCTCATAAGCAGAACTATTAATTCATGGAACATAAAGTAGTAAATATATTAAAATATTTACTTTATAGTGGTGACATTATAGTACGCAACTCAAAAAATTCTTATAAGAAAAACAGATGCTTTAGTGTCCATTATTCTGTGAAGTCCAAATAGAGAGATATAAACAGGACAGATGAGCCTTTTACTGCCCACGTAACTGCTATCTAGGTCAATGTTACACTGTGCTCCATTTTGAAGCAATCCCTATAGGTGCAACTACACATTTCAAAAGTGAAAATTCTCAGTGTTTCTCAACTCTCAGATGAGGGGAGTTTCTTATTATGAATAGAAATCCTCAGTCTGGAACACCAAGACAGGAGATTTTCGTAGATCATTAACATTTTACTCTATTTTTTTTTTTCATTTTCTCTCATTAAAGTACTCTGTACTTTTGAAATGAGTTCAGATTTGTCAGCTTAAGATCATGTAAGATAGTAAAAGATCCAGATATGGAAATGTCATTTCTATTTGACTTGGGTTATGCTTTTTCCCCTGCTTTCTTTTCATTTCTTTTCCTTCCTTCCTTCCTTCCTTCCTTCCTTCCTTCCTTCCTTCCTTCCTTCCTTCCTTCCTTCCTTCCTTC
>JAWWEV010000095.1:41005454-41016622 GCA_035583235.1 Hafferia zeledoni | reverse complement strand
TCTAGCCAGGTGGGGGTTGGTCTCTTCTCCCAGGCAGTCAGCAATAGGACAAGGGGGCATGGGCTCAAGCTCTGCCAAAATTTTGGTAACAAGAATAGAATCCTTTATTTCACCACAGTATGGTGAAAAAACACGGAGTGCAGAAAACACTACAAAGCCACATGTTCTACTTTGGGAGATGCAGAACCATAAATGTGAGGTAGTGGTGCAGCTAATCAGCTGCAGATTAATTTCCAGTGATTTAGTTTGCTGCATCTTCATTGGATACACACGTGTATCAGGACACCAAATTAAGGTAAATCCTTGTTAGTTCTAAATCTTTCATACAATGGCTTCAGTATTTCAGCTTTGTTTCTTATGCACAGTACAAAAGCATTATCCAAATGAACTGGCTATCAGCATACAATTTATGAATATTTATTTATTTTACCCTCCTGACAGATCGTAAGTAATAATGACACAGAAGTCTGTTGATTTGTATTGGCAGAAGAACAGAGTTTTGTTTATGATATTAAATCACAAGATTACCTTTTTTGGGGAAAAATATTAACAGTACCATATTTGCTTGGATATTCACCAATATCTGGTAAGTATAAATGCTTGAGGATTCAAAATATCAAAGTAAAAGGGACTCTAGGTTCTTGGCATCTGTGAAAACCATCGTTTAGTTATGTCACAGTAAGGTGACATAAAAAGTAATGTCTGGAGGTAGAGCTATGTTGGAAATTCTGTCCCTTGTAGGAACATTATGTTATTTGCAACTGACTTAACATAGGAAATGTAGAGCCTTTGTCCCTTGGGTAGGTAAGGTGAAAGACTAGGGTAAAAGATGAAGATAGAAATAAAAAAAGATTACAGAAATAAAAAAAAATATTACAGAGACAGGAATATAAAAATGACAGCAATTAAATCAGTTGCACAGAATATAAATACCATTGGTTAAATAGTAACTACAAATGACATTGGTTTTAATAGAATTACATTTAGTAATGTTAAAGATATATGCCTACTAAAATGAAAATACTCTCAGGTAGAGTCTGCAAAAACCTGTTCATCTCCATTCTCCCAAATCCAAATTCAGCTGGTTGTAAGGCCAATCTTTTGGTCAGTCTAGAAATAGCCATATAAATACCATGGAAATGGCTGAACATGGAGAACCATGCAGCACACAAATGAATTTCAGAAAGGAGAAAGTCTGGAAATTCTTTCTAATGGAGACAAAAGCAATTAGCAGTAACACTGAGGAATATAAAACATGAGGGCACCCATGGTTTTCCCCACGTTCACTATGCCCTGCAAAACCGACTTATTGGTATATGGGCTATTGGATTCCCCCATTTTGAGTTAAGGAGTAGTTATAGACTCCAACTGGAAATACAGATTAAATGTAACATTCTAGCTGAAGATTACTTCTGATACAGGAAAACTTGATATGTCTGATACCATTTTTTAGAATTGTTACATGGAAATAATGAAGTGTCAGATATTCTTCTTGTTCTTGCTTAAAATTAACCCATAAAATGTTATTTAATATAAATTTAATATAAATTTAATATAAAATATAACCCATTAAAGGGTTATTAACCCTTTAAAATATTGTTATTGTTATTGTTGTTGTTGTTATTATTATTATTAGAAAGTTAAATATTGAAATTATGTTATTAGAAGGTTATTACTATTGTTAACTACTTAAAAGGTTATTAACCCTTTAACTGATTAACCCTATGAGGATCTCCTGGACCCTCAAAATCCTTAGCTCATTCTCTTGAAGAAAAAGATTTGAAATTATTTAATATGTCAATAACTCAAACTCTAACTACAATTTAAAATACTGAAGTAAGTCTCATCTGGCTTTTGAAGCAAAGAATCTTTGAAAGCAGTCTGTCTTTTAAGTATCATTAATTTAACTCTCAAAAGCTTTTTCAAGGTCACTTTATAACAATACGGTTTTACATCTGCCAACCATGTCCATATGTTTTTCTTCACTCTCCACTACACCAGTGTGAAATGATCTTTGATGTTGCTTGGTGTCATGGTTTAAGTTCAGCTGCCAACTAAGCACCATGCATCTGTTCACTCTCACCCTGCCCCCAGCCTGGTGGAATAGGGAGGATAATCCAAAGTAAAATTCATAGTTGAGGTAAGGACAGTTTAAAAATGGAAAGAAAGTTCTAAATGTAATAATAGTAACAATAAGAATATAATAATATGAAGAATAAGAATAATAAGGAAAACCATCTCCATATCAATGCCAGATCCCATCCCTGAATGCCAATCAGTCTTGCTTCTGGGTAACAAACCCAATTCATACACCAAATATGATGTTTTATGGTGTGGAATATCCTTTTGACTAATTTGGGTCACTTGCTCTGGTTATGCTCCTCCCAACTGTTTTTTGTATCTCCACACCTGGAGAGCATGAGATACAAAAAAGCCCTTGACTTAGGATAAACACAGCTTAGCAACAACCAAAACATCAGTATGTCAACAACATCAGTCTCACACTGAAACTAAAACAGCACTGTACCTAATACCTCGAAGAAATTAATTCTACCCAGAGTGAAACCATGAGACTTGGCCCATTGGATAACCTTCTGTGATGAAATTACCATATTGATAGATGAGGAGAAAGAAGTGGATATGGTCTGCATGGACTTTAGTCATGTTTATGTCACTCTTTCCCATAATATCTTTCTAGATAAGCTCTAGATGTATGGGCTGGATGAGTAGGCAGTGATGTGGATTGAAAAGTGGCTGAATGGCTGGACTCAGATATTGGTCATCAGTGGGAGTAAAACTGGCAGCCAAAAAACAGCAGTGAACCCCAGGAGTCAGTGCTGAGTCTGATCCTATTTGACACCTTCATTAATGTTTTGAATGATGGGACAAAGTAAACCCTCAGCAAGTTCATTGATGACACAAAATCAGGAGGAGTGGTTGGTATACCACCAGATCATCCTGCCAACCAGAGAGGCCTAGGTAAGCTGTAGAACTGGGCCAACAGGTTCATTCTGTTCAAAAAGGAAAAGGCCTAAGGCCAGCACTAAGGGAAGAACAGCTGAATGCACGAATATGTCCTGAGGTTCATCTAAGATTAAAAAAAGCAGCTTGACAGAAAATGACCTGATACTGTTCTAATTTGCCTATCTGCAAACTGGAGTTAATATTAGGTGCACAAAATCTTCTCTTTTCAATCTCAACAAAATTTTCAAAACTAATATAAGTACAGAACTGTTGCTTTGAGACAATTTTCTTGCAAGTCACATTCCTTCAACATAAGAAAAAATGGCCACTTGTGATTTCTCTGAAACTCTTTTCACTTTCAAGGAATATAACATACAGCCAGAAAAGACATTGTTAAGCAGCTTATAAAAAGGATTATGTAACAGTTTTTCAAAGCACTCCATTTACAAGAAAGATAGTTCCTTAAAAATCCAGGGTATGTCATGTTCCATCTCACCTTCAGAAGGCAAAACATGTCCACACAGTACCATACGCAGCTATGGATGCTTTATTTTCATTGTACAACTGATCTCCAAAAAACAGTTTCCTGTTTCCTTACTTAATTGTTTTGTTTTTAAACATATGAATCCTAATGGCAATCAATGCACACTTACAATTTTTACATATATTGTTTGTTCAATCTTACAAGGATTTTATGAATCTCAAAATCTGTTCCTGAGTGCCCAATGATTGTTTATACTCCCTTGAATAACAAGCGTCAGTTAACTAGAATACACTGAATTCAGCACTTCTTCCTGAACACAATCTCTGGTCTAGTTTTGGTTTTGGAGATCATTTGTTTATTACATTTCTGCCAGAACCATTCATCTCTGATCACAACAAGCCAACCGTCTGTATGGAACAAGATGATGCTACACATATATCTATGAAGATCAATATGCATGCAGTATACACAGTGGAGATTGTGGACTACCTTTCCCTTAATTCATAACATCCCACTGCTCAGTCCAAGATGAGAACAGAACGGAACAGAAAGAAAATAAGAACATGGGACTACTGTACCTTAGATAACTCAAGTTTTCAGCCACCACATTTAATTTTTTCTCTCTTCTTTCTACCCTGTGGGACACATTCCCAATTAATGGGAATTGCCACTCCAAAATAACTGAGTTTTTTTTAGAAGAGACAGTGAAAAAAGGCAATTATAAGCTTGTACTGGTTTGGAAATGCCATTAAAATCCTGATTCAAAGGAAAGCCAAATTTACAATAAACATGTAAGGTGTTAGAAGTAGACTAGGTGCACTTAGGCCTGTTGATGTCTTTGCTAAACAGTCCATCAGCTGAACTTGTACTGTGCGTAATACAGATACTGGGGAGTGAGGGAAATGGGTGGAGTTGGAAATGCTAGAGATATCTGTCATTCTACTTAATGAAGAGGAAAAAATTTTGTCATGTATGTCAGCAAATGACTTTTGAAGACAATACAAACTTGAAGTCTTGAGAACCTGGGATTGCTCAAGATCCACTGGAACATTTTCTAGGAATGGAGAATGATACCTCCAGTGTCTTGGCCAAATTTTAACAAGGGTAATTATACTCTGCCAGCACAATTTCCCTTGGAAGTGCAGGTGGAGTGGATATTTTTACTTCTTCCTCCTAAAAAGAGTGTTTTGTTTTTTGTGGAATGGAGGAGTTGCCACGTTCCACCCCAGAGATGATTACGTTTCATTGGTTGTTGAATTGATCTTTAAGTGTGTACAGCTGGCAGCCCACTTAGAGTCCTTTCTCAAATAGAAGGCATTTTGTAAGTATAGAGTAGTCTTAAGAAGGTAACACAAGATGAGATGTTTTATACCAAAATCTTGACTCATCTCTTACACTCTCAATTTGAGTAGACCAGCCCTCAAATCAGATTAGTATGAAAACATACTTTGCCCCTGAACAGCTGGTACAATTTCTATAAAATTTACAGGGGTTTGTTTTGTTTTGGTTTTGGGTTTTTTTCTGCTTCTGAAACATGAGATGCTACCTATGGCTTGGTAAAAAATGCAGGAATTCAATACACTTATCTTACTTTCTTCTGGTTTTTTTTCACGAATAAACACACCACATATTAAATCCAACTGACCTCCTAGATTTAAGAAGCAGCCTTGCTGGGTGGCAATTTTTAAAGTAGCTTAACATAAAACACAGAACAGAACTACAAAAAAAAATTTCTAGTTACACAGTTTGGCATTTAATGGTTTGATCACTCCCAAAGACAAACCATGAAAAAAAATTCTGCCACTCCAAGGGCTGTTCAAGGTGACAATGCTTCCTCCAAGAAACACAAACTTTACTCACATGATTTAGCCTGTCAATTGGTCTTATCTGGTAAATCACATATTCTCCAACTATGTTTTGGGACTAGCAGAGGAAGGAGTTGTGAGAAGTTGAACTGTGTGGCTAAGGAGGGAAGAGCTGACTCTTTGAACCAACAGGCTGAGTACACAATTAAATAAATATCCTTTCTATATTTTGCTCATTTCAGCAAGTAGCTTCAGGAAACAAAGCATTTTCCAATCAGTCAGCACATTTTGACATCATTAGTTTCTATATCAGATTTGCTACCATTCAAAAATGCATCAGGAGAGAAAGCAGGAAGAGTTAAATATCTTTACTGGAATCTGAGGTCTGTAAGGAGATGAAATTAGATTAGCACAATGGAAACAGGGACAGCTTACATTACCAGAGGGGTCCTACCTGTCTCTTGGCTTGACAATGAACAATGCCGTCAGCATATGGCTTTACAATGGATTAGTGATCAAGTGTAATTAATCCTAATATATCCTCTCTTGAACCTCAGTGGCTTGTTAGTTGGAGGCAAAAAAATCTGCTGTCCCGAAAGTGTCAGGTGAAAGTCTCATTTGAGGTAAGGCTACCATGCATATCTGTGACTCCATCTGGTGAATGCCCTTTGTGATATTCAAACAGAGGGTGTTTTAATGAGGTTTTTATGTCAGGCACCACCTGCCAC
The DNA here is from genome assembly GCA_035583235.1 of Hafferia zeledoni. Classification (NCBI taxonomy): domain Eukaryota; kingdom Metazoa; phylum Chordata; class Aves; order Passeriformes; family Thamnophilidae; genus Hafferia; species Hafferia zeledoni. Next base: position 41,010,641 of record JAWWEV010000095.1, on the reverse strand, counting down.
TGATCTTTCTCTCTAAAAAGTTATAATTGAGGGTGGGTTTTACAGTATGACTTGGATGTTAACCTTGGGAATTCATCAGGAGTTGCAAATCTGGGAGTGATGTTGTAATTCAAAATACTATTTTGGCTTTTGGTTTAGACTGAATTGGTTAGAGAAAACTGTGGTTTGGCTAATTGCAACCATTTATGTTGTGGTTTGCCCCTTTTCAGATGGATTGATAGAATGTCATCCCAAAATTAAATATCTAATTTAATGGTGAACATATGTCTTCATTCAGACCTTCGTATATTAGTGATACAGCTAAACTACAGGCAATTTCTAGGACAAAATGGTTTCAGTACTACTAATAGGGGTAGGGTAAGAGGGAAACCTGATATTAAGAAGACTTTCACAGCTAAGAGAATAATGACATTTTAAAAATGCATGAGATTCAACAAATTTTATGGCCATCTTGATGACGGTAACAATAGGACAGCAGTTCTAGGATATTTGAACTTAAATTTTAAGGCCAATTTAAACAGCAGAGTTAAAAGGAGAAACTTTTACTCCAAAAGAAAGTTAAAAGTAACTTTTTTGCGTCACGATGCCTTCAAGTCATAGACTGGGTTTAATTTAGGCTGAAGGGTGTAGCCATCTTTCCTACAATACCCTCAGGAATGATGAAGATAAAAGTCCTGGGTTTGCCTGACAAAACTTCGTACTTTCACTACCCAGCTAAATAGGCTTCACATGTTGGCACAGCTCAGCACTCCTCAGACTCACATAGTGTGAGCTTACTGGGAACTACACACACAACAGGCAACACTGAATATTCTTCTTAGAGCTCAGTAGTTCAGTAAAATCAAAGCCAATTTTTATCTTCAAGCCTCCATTGACTCTTCTGTAGAGACTGTTTCCAGGCCTAATATTCATGATAAAAAAACACTAATGTCTTCTATATACATGCACCTTTCCCCTCTGAAACATGTGTATTTTTTGAAGAATCATTGACAAGGAAGTGAAGGCAGCAGACAGATTTTTCAGGCAAAATTGAATGCTTTATCAAAGTATTAAGTGACTGAAACAGGAGATTGAAGAAGAAAATACTGCATAGTCTTAGCTGTAGAAGTAATGATTGCATGTGGGACACGTATTTGCACATCACAGAATTGCTGTATTCAGATGGTGCTCTGTACAGAGAGAATAAGAAAGAAAATAAGGCATAGGCTGAAGGAAGAGTGAACTGCTTGCCTTATGCTCTCAGAATTTTCGTGGTCAGGGTCTCACAGCTAGTAACAGTCTTCATCAAATCATAGGTCAGAAAATAAAGGTTTTATCAGAATCTGTTTTACCTTTCATAAAAGGCATACCTTGCTACAAAAATGTCAAGTCTTAAGAAGTGAATTCATTACCCATAACATGGGATAGTAGACAACTTATTCCCAAGCCAGTGTAAAATTTAAGTATCATTCTAGAAAACAAAGGCAAGAATTACTTTTAATAAGACCTGCTTTATGTTGCCCAAAAGGCAAGAATTTGCATAGCTTTAGACCTGGATTTAGCCTGAACCCACAGTAATAGGAAGATATCCAACTACACCATGGAGCAAAGCAAATTACTTTCATAAGGCTTGTAATATGTCATTCATTAAGATGACTCTCTTGGCATCCAGTGTGAGTACCCGCTTGCTCCACGATAGAGCCTGAGGGACTATGAAAGATGCCAAGCCACTAGAAGAGCTGAGACACTGTGGTCACAAGGCTAATGGCAACACCAGAAGCATGTACCAACCAAACTACAGATGTGAACTCTCGCTATGTAACTCAGCATGTGGGCCTTTCAGACTAAATGAGCTGAAAAATTACAAAAGTTTCACCCGCTAGCTCATGTGCATATGCTGAAGTAGACCTATTATTCACTTTTACTCCGTATAGTTTTTATTTTTTTTCTCCTTCACATTCATTTCTACTATCAAACGTCCTTTAAGCAGGATGATTTTTTAGTGGTTACTGTGAATTCCAGAGATGTATTAAGAATAACCACCTTGTACAAGAGAATATTATTATACACTGGAGAGTGAAAATACAAAGTTATGGTCAGCAATGCTTATCTCAGTAGATGGAGATAAGAACAATTTAATAACTGAAAAGAAAAAAGAAAAACAAACCAAAGCAAAAATCCAAACCAATAATAATAATAGTTGTAAGTATATGGAGAGGGAGAGAAACATAACCCAAGTTATGTGCTGTACAAGAAAACTGCTCACCGCCTGCTGGATAATGCCCAGCCCATCTCCAAATAGCTATCAGCCTCCCTCTATATAACTCTCCACTGTTTGCAGCAATAGGCCCCCTTTCCTGTAACTCCCACAATTTATATATTAAGCATGATGTTCTAGGATATGGAAGATTCCACCTGTCCTTACCATTCTCCCTTACTGCTTTTTATGTAGTTCCTCATTGGCAGCCCATGACACACTGAAAAAGTGTAGGGTAAAAACAACAACAGCAACAGCCAAAACAGCAGTGTGTTAACCTCACTGTCATCCAAATCCAAAGCCATATACCAACTGCTCAGGCAAAAATTAACTCTATTCCAGCCAAAACCAGGACAAATGCAAATGAACAAAATTTTCTGTGGTTTTATATATGAAACACTTCCAAGCTTAATGAAAATAATTTTCTGCATTCAGTCTAAAGAAACTGAAAAACATGAATGGTAAAGAAAAACATTCAAAAGTTTGAATTGATTTCCATAAAGTAGCCAATCTAACTCTTTCACTTTCCTGCTGTTACTTGAGACCAGTGCAAAAGAGAATAATTTCTTATAAATGCAAAATACGCAGTACAAGTAAAGCTCATCAGCTGTATTTGTTAGGACAAAGTACTAATTCTGTTCTTTCACCCTCTCATGTACATATCACTCATCAATTGTCTCTTACTTGAATTCAGAATCTGATTTCTGTGTCTCTGTTATTTATGCCATCTATAACCTGAAACGTGGCTACATAAAAGTAAAGACAGACATTGTTGACTTTACATTGGAAATCTTGCTATATACACTGTTAAACATCTTAGAAAGAAACTATTCCATAGTATAGAATTTGATGGTTTTATATCAAAGCTGAAGTAGAGGTAAGCTTTCAAGTGGTGAGTCACAAGGATTACACCAAACACACTACCTGATATGTTATATCTGCGTAATAACCTCATAGTATTCCCTATTTGAAACTTGAAAATTGTAACCTGGGAAAACAGAATTGAGGACTGAAGACTGAGATGTTTTTGAAGCCTAACTAGAATTATTTCCATGGAATGCCTATAAGCAACAATTAACATGTTAAGTAGGCTCTGCATTTCACCTGTATCCGGCAAAATCTCCGTCTCAGAATATCTGTGTTCTCTTCTTCCACCTGCCTACACATAAAAAAGCTTTCAGTCCTGAGTCTTTGCCTGCAGTTTGGTACCCAGACCTATCAGCTGAAGTCTCTCAGTTCTGCACTTCAGAAGGTTATGTGCACTGCTCTGTGATTCTTCTCTGTTTGATGACAATTATTTCAATTTAATGGACATAAGTTTCTGTTACCATAAATGCCACCAGCCTTGCCAACTTCCACATAAATGTTGCAATATGTGTTTTTAATTAAAGTTTCATATGATAGTGCAATGACTAACTGTAAATGTTCTAATTTTCCTTTTTTTGAAAATACAAGTCACTGTTTATTTCTGTTAATGAAGCAAAATTTTTAGGTGTTTCTTCATTTCATGTTCGTGAATGGCAATAGGGTTACACTTCATAGAGATGGCCACCAGCTCCCTCTGCTTTCAGATTGAGTGTGACCTTGATTAACTGAGGATAGACACAGAAAAGCAATTACCCACATCCTCACATGAAGCCTGATAAGAAGTAGATGATGTGAACAGCTGGTAAGAATCTTAAAGCACAGGATGAAAACCTTGAAGATGGTTGAAAATAGGAGGCAGAGAGAAGGACATAAAAGAGAGTAGCAAAGCACAGTCTGTATATGTGCACATTACAGAAATAGGTACTAATAAAGGGCCTTAACCCTACTGTAAATGAAATCTTTGTATACAGCCCTTCCTTCTGCCCTTCCTTTCACCCTTCCTTCTGCCCTTCCTTTTTTTTTTTTTTTTCTAAAGCTTCGATACAGTAAGGAAGAAGCCCATACTGAATATCATATGTAAAATCCGTTTGAATAGGTTTTAAGAGAAACATATCTTTTTTCTTCACAATTAAACAAGCTGGTGGTAGTCAGGTCACTTTGTGATGCATAAAACTTTAATGGCTGTGATAATTGTGTCATTATTGCTACTTGATTGCATGGCAAACTCTCCCCACCCTGGCTCTCTCTTATCAACATAGCATCTACCCACCTACTGTTTTTTACTGCAACTGCCATGCTACCTTCTCAGTGTAGACAGATCTAAAGGGAGGTGAGGGGATATCACTGAGATGGTAGGATTGGAGTCCTTGTCCAGGAAGGAGAGGCTATAAGGCCATAACTGGCTCAGCTGGTAAAAGGGACAGCTTCAGAGGCACTCAGCAGCATTTCTGGCATTGGCAGGAGGGGATGATGGAGAAGACGCAGTCAGGTTCTTCAGCTTGGTGTGGGAGTGAGAGGCAGAAGCACAAGCTGAAACATGCAGAGATCAGGCTGGAGATAAAAGAAGCTCTTTCCCATGAGGACAGCCCAGCCATCAGGCAAGTGCCTAGGGTAGTTGAACTGTCTTCTGCGTTGAGCACATTGCACACACTGACTGGGAAAAGCCCTGAGCAGCCCAGCCTGAGCCCATGGCTGAGCCTGCTCTGGTCAGGGGCTTAGTCTCAAGACCTCCCCTCCTTCCAGACTCCATTGTCCTGTGATTTCTGTGCACTGTTATCCTTATCACGTTTCAAGGAATGGGAGAAAAGAGAAATAAGGTGACTCATTCTATGTTCTAAGATTACGCAGAAAGCCAATGTAACGTTCAGATCTGCTTCATTTTGGTGCAGATTGAACTACAAGTTCGAATATTCCCTTGAGCAAAATTAAAACTCGAACAAGTTATCTGTAAATACCAAAACTGATTTTCATTAATTGATTGCGAGAGAGAGATGCAAAAGGAAAAGAGGGAAAATAATAAAAGTTAGGAAAAATGCTTAGGATTATTTATAGAAGCAAAGGAAAAGATACCACCATGAAAACCA
>JAWWEV010000095.1:40954011-40983683 GCA_035583235.1 Hafferia zeledoni | reverse complement strand
GTGTAAATGTGTGTTATATTGTAGTTTTAATTTTCTCTTTTCTGTATAAATACATGTACTTAGTTTTCAGCATAAACCTGGTTTTAGAAGTTTTTTTTTCCCTCTCCCTCTTCTTTTTCCTTTAGCTAGTTGGGGGGGAAGAACCCTTTTCACTCTATCTCAGTCAGCTGGCATTTTGCCAGCTCAACCCAAGACAGCTATATAAATGATTAGCATGAAATCACATAGGTAAATATTTTAATTAGTTCCTTGCAGAAGCATTTACTGTAAGACTTAGGAAATTTAAGTATAATAATAATAAGGAAAATCAGTCATTTCATTAAGTGAGCTTGTGCAACTTCATATTTGCAATCAACTGCTTGATACTGCCCAATACAACAGTTACTGACGTTGACTAGTATTCAAGAGGTAGGAAAGCCTTTTGGAAGAAGTGGGTTACTTCTCACTCAAAATCTTCTCACAGGTTTATTTTTTCTGTGTCATAAATGGCCATTTGGTAAACTTAATTCCCTCAGAAACATAGAAATTTTATTAAGTCATAGTAACATCACGCAAACATGGCTTTAAGCTTTTCACACTGAGTTGGTAACTCTTCCTTGCCTTCCCTAGTGGTGCAAAAAGGTAACTCATCAGTGTTCGCAAAGACTACCAATCTCCATTTTGTTCCCAGTTCCTGCTTCCCATTTCTGAAGTGAAATTTCCTCTTAGAACAGTATCTGCACCTCACCATCTTCCATAGCTCTTCTCCAACTTCCTGCTGCAGGTAGTAAGAAACTAAGGCTTTAGCAGTAAGGCTAAGTCTCAAATCTAAGCTAAAACACTGGCTTTCCACTGGAACTACTGTAAGACCAAACAACTCCTTTCTTTATGGGATATCTTGTATCTCTGACTGCTTCAGGTGCTGCATCAGCCATCAAAATATATTTGTGTAGATAAAAAGAAAGGAGAAAATATACACCATCAAGCATGGTTCTTGAAAGGAGGAGGATTTGTAACACTTAGCTGGTTTCCCTTGTAAGAGACAACAAGTCTGCATTCAACTGCTATCTTTCTCTGGGTCATGCATCTAGAAAACTCTCACAATCACATCTGGTAGTTGAATAATATCGGCTATGCTGTACAGACTGATATGAGCATTTCTTTGTTAAGAAGAATTAAATAGTTACCATCACTAAACTGGTGATAGTAATCTAGTTCTCTTTTCACAGTTCCTCCAGAAAAAATTGCTGTAAAGATCAAGGGAAAATGCTGGGATGCCTTAGGATAGAGGCCGTATCCCCCAAACAGAACACGAGCAGAAAGAATAGTGCTGTAATACCAGAAATGTAGCTTTGTTGTGGGGGCATTTGTGGTGCGAGTTGTTAATTCAGGTTAGATATGTGTGCCAAACAGTCAGGTTAACTGTGCAGTAGATACCTACACTCACAGTTGATTCCTAAGTTGTTTGGTTTGGGGTTTTCTTACTGATCCACTAATAACACCTTATTAATGGCACATTGACAATAAATTGACTAATTGGAATACCACTGAGATGCCTGGAAGGGTGCTGCATCAGATCTTTTGAACTTCCCAGTTCCATTAAAATGCAAGCACAGATTGAGCCTGTCACAGCATTTTCACCTGCTGGGGAACAGCGAATGGGCAAGGCACACCAAAAAAGCCAATTTTTAAGTAGGAAGAAGTCACTTAAAGTGTGACAGTATTGTTACAGATGTCTGTAGACTCCTGACATGAAATTTATTATTTCCATCTAGTTAATCCACAGCTCGTTACAAAAACATCAGTGACAAGAAACACACATCGTTATCCACCAAGTAAATGTCAATGGATGTACCTGGCTTACTCCAGTTTGATATCCTTAAGGCATTTCAGCAAAACAGGGTAGGGAGGCAGGATGGGAGAGAATATTAGAGCTGCCAGACCACAGGATGAGGCAGAGCTTGATACCAGTGTGTGAGAGCTGAGTGTTTATTTGTACACATAGATCATTCAAGCATTCCAAGAGATGTGCTGACACCTTTCAAGATGAGAGCATGACAGCTGGCCTGTTTCAGGATCTGTGTTACAAGGAAAATTAACAAAAAAGGTTTCATTCTACTCAGAATTCCAATATCTCCAAATCTGTTCATCTTCCAAATCAGAATGAAGGTAATTAATTGATAATTTTAAATGTGATGAAAAATAAAAAAAGCTCAGAATTTTTTCCTTCATTATAATTAACCCTGATATGGTGGTGGTATAATGTATAAAAGCAAAATCTGACTGAAAATATAAACAATTTCATTCAACAATTTCTGTCACAAGAAAAGGTCCTACTATTAAGGAAACAGAAGTCTGAGGGATTTTTTTCAGTTTCAGGTGTAAAACTGTTGCCAAAAAAAAAAAAAAAAAAAAATCTAAGCAACTGACCTTGCATTTAAGTTTGTTAGGCACACCCTAAAAAAAGCAGGGCTTTGTCTCAAACAGGACTCAAGGCATCTCTTTGGGAATGGGGAAATCTGGCTTCACCTGTTTGTGTGCTAATTGATTTATCCAACTGAATTAAGTGAAACAAGCTTTAAGTAATACTTTTTTGGCTACAAACTGAGCCTTAAGTATATATTTTGCTAAAAACCTTCTGTAAAAACACACACACATGCTTATTTAAAGGGGAAACTATTCATAATCCAGTAAAAATCTTTTGAAACAAAATAGATTGATAACTTATAAAATTTAGCCTAGAAAAATACAAGTGAAAGATTATTTTCATATAATATTTTGACATACACATTGAATCCTAAATAAATCCTTCCTGTCTTCTTTTATTTTTTCTAATTTTAAGGTAATCTGGTTCTCTCTTCAACGTTAAGGCTGCCTTGTCCTTTTTCATACTTGAGAGTAACAGACTAACTATATAAGCTATGTAATCATCCCTCTTTAGAATTGCTTGCTGACAAAATGGAATACAGCAGTGTATTCATAAACCTGTCCAAACCCGGTTGTTTTCTATGCTTTACCAGCACTGCAACCAAACAGGTATTAGAAAAAAATCTCCAAGGCACTACTGAATAGATAAGCAGTGAAAGCAGGTCAAACACCTCCAACTTTCCCAATTTCATTCTTAGGAAATGAAGAAAAATTTACAACAGCTTTCAGGGTTTTTGTAAGGGCTGTTTGTTGTGAAATACAAGCTGATGGCATTATCTTTTCAACAATGAACATGGAAACATGAACAATAGAAGAAGTTGTAAAGCTCATTATTTGCTATTTTCTTGAGACTGTCATAAGGCCTATTTTGAAATCAGAATATCGCTGTATAACATTGCAGAAAAAGGACAAAACCAATTTTATGTTAGCATATAAAGTAGTCAAGAGTGAAAACACTTTACCAGGACAAAATTCAACATCAATTAAGGGTTGATGACAACACTACAGTAGGTATAAACTGGGTTATGAAATTCAAACAGTAGGTGTAATACTTTGTAAACAAGTCTTTTCAGTAGGCATTTGGATACAGTATTTCAAACACATGCAGAAAGTTTCAGAGTTTAGTTTGGGACATTTGATTTGCTAAATGTTTGGTACAGTAAACTATCTGAGGTGGTCAGGAGAGACTCTGATCTACCTAAAATTCACACTTACATCATGGTCAATTGTCACTTTAAGGTTTCATTTGGAGCAAAAAGAAGTAATTGTATCCCTAGAAACATTCACAACAGCACACTAATTTAAGTTTTTAAGATAAAATTGTAAGCGACAGTATTATCATGGTCATGCCAGGCTTTCATTCATCTAGATGGGTTGAATGCCTTCGCCAATGCACCAAATTTTGTTTCCTGCATGACATTCTTACCATATGAAATCCTGCCATTAAAAACATCCTTCCACAAATCCTCCATATTAAGTCAGCCAAGCAGGAAAGCAACTGAAAAGGAGAAATATGCACATCTTTCCTGTCCAGCTCTGAGGCACTGCTAGCAGGTGTGCCAACTCAAAAGCTATTCCCAGGAAACTGGGCCAGGGGGCAGTGGGGAGAGGGTTTGGTCTCTCCAACTAGTCAGGTTTCCCAGCAGACCTATCTAGTCTTTTTTTTTTTTTTTTCATGTCTATTCTACATACCAATATTTTACATGCAATAAGAAAGGGATTCCTCTGTTAAAAAAAAAACCAAAAAATGAAGTAAAATTTTTAAATGAGTATTCTATTGTTTCTGTAATTTTTCTTCTTAATGTCTGTTACAGTATAACACGGTTTCTAGAAGAAAAAGCAATACAAAAACTACATCGTTCTTTTCCTACAGTAAAAAGCAAGCTATCACAGGGGAGAACTCTTTAGCTTATAAACAAATGCATCAGTATCATAATATTGAAGTGCCTCAACAAACTGCATTTCTTCTAGTTAAAGGTATTTGTGATAGTGGCATGTTCTGACAAGTATCCAGCTTGGGATAGTTTTAAAAAATATTTTTAAAATGTGCTTAATATCTGCAAAATCAACTAACGAACCAGACTCTGGACACTTGAAAAGACTCTGACCTCCAGTCTGTGTCTCAAACTGGTCAAACAAACTTTCTTTTCAGTCTTGAAGATTCAAACGAAGAAGGGACTTGGATGTTTTAACTTGGTGTAAGTACCAGAAACAGCAAGAGGCAGCCAACAAAATGAACAGGATGAAGATGGGATATGACAAAGATCTACCTATCCTGGAGTCTTATTGTACCTGATTATTAAAATAGTGAGGTATATGTTCCGCATGATTTAGATGTGCATAATTGCGAATATTCATTCTGGTATTTCTTGCAAAAGCATGTTAACAGAGAGGTAGCCTTCATATCTGTTAAAATCAGAATTTCTTTACCTCTCAGCAGGATGAGGACAGAGGGCACACATTCTGGTCCTGTAAAGCATCAAGTGCTTGTAAAAGTTTAATTCGATGACTGAACATTTAGCAGCTCTGTTGCTGTATAAATGTTATTTATAACAAAATTCTTCCATTGAGACAATTAGAATTTTTTTCCTTCTCTCCTCAGATTCACAGTAGTATTACTGTCCCTGAGAATGAAGAAGAGAAAAAAAAAAAAAAAAAAAGTGGTAATTTGTGTACTTATGAGTCATAAAATTTTCCTACTTAGAGGTTACATTTCCTACTTTTCCTGCAAATCAACACATTTGCCATGACAAAGCCCCAAACTTGGAATGAGTCCAAACCCCAAAATCACATCCAAACCTACATCAAACATCTCTAAATTGTGGAGTTATTTACAGCAATGGTGGAGGTTTGGTATATCTCTAACCTAAACCTAAACCTGAACTTGGTTTTCGATTCAAAGTGTTAAAACTATAGGTTCCTTCTGATTGTCTCCAAATCATTTGGCTCATTACTTGTCTGAAGTAAAAATTACTAAGCAGGAATTGTCTGGCAATTTGTCCACTGAATAGTAAATTAATCCTTTCCGCAATGACAGGCCATTAGAGCTGATACTATAAAGTTTGCATTCATAGATAAAGCATTTGCAGTTAGAGGGGGTCCACACTGAGAATTCCTTAGGAGGCTCCTAAAATCCCAAACTACTCTTTCCCTTACAGGGCCCTTCATTATTCTCTTTGGCTTGTTTTATTTTCATCTCAGACTGCAGTTTGAAACTTGATCCTTTTTCAGGACATGGGGTCTGGAGTGGAGCAGCAGAAAAAGGAAAAGAGGAAATTTTAATGCCCACAGAAGAAGCACAACAGCAACACTCCGGAAGTATGCTCTATTGCAACTAATAGCAAGAAGTTACTACTTGCAGCTGACATTGGATACAGTAAAAGTTCAGCATTCTGCTGCCCTCTGCATTTACTGATTTCGAAGATTGTTTCAGGCTGTCTTTCCAGCTCTCCTTGTTTTCCCTCTTCAGCTGATCTTTGCAGCATTCTTTCCTTTAGCTGCCTTACGGTCTCTATAAACAGGGCAAAATTCCCAAAGGCAAATTAATTGAATGTACTTCTTCTCCCTCACTGTTTCCCATCCCTCTTCTTTGTCACTTTCTGATGCCATTTTTATTTTTATTACTGCTCTGGGATCAGGGCTGATGGGACGTTATCCACCTCCTTGACTCTGGGAGCACATTCTAGCCAGGATCCAAAATCTTGATGTAGGAACCAGGACACCTATACTAGAGGCGAGCAACAGCCTGATTTCTAAACTATTTTACTGGGAGATCGACCCTCAGGGAAAACCTTAGAGAATACCTGTGGCACTGTTTCCACATATGGCAGTATCCTTCTTGCATATGCATTGCCTAGCAGTCTGGCATGATCCTCAATAGTCTCTGGACATTATCATGATACTGCTAAGAAACCCTGAGCCATGCTGTGAGAACTAGCAGGAAATGAAACCTCCTACTCTTTTTTTGTTTTTCCCTCTTTCCATGCACCCACCCCTCCCACTTTTTTTTTATTTAATTTTTTTATTTTAAACAAGAAAGCAAAAGCTGAAGGTTTATTTCCCCCACATCTAATTGACAGGACATTTACTGTTCAGCAATAAATTTACTATTAGTATTTCTTACATAAAAATCAGAGAGAAACTTTGAAAACCACTTTTCTAATGGAATTCTGGATTGGAAGAACTGCTGGTAACACTGCTCATCTGTAGTTCTTAAACAGTCTGCTATGAACAGTTCAAGTACTAATTATGCCTCTATGCTATTGGTGCTGAACAAGTAACTAAGAAATCTACTAAGAAATGAAAACACAGAAACTAAGAAAGTATTTTGAGTGGAAAAGAGAACTTCAAGAGTGTCTGAGGTACTTGAATGCAAAGCATGTCACAAAGCTGTGAACAAATTATGAGCAACCTATGCCTGTGTTACCTTTATGATAAAACCATGTAGAAGGGATAGGAGGCTTTTTCCACTATAGTCCCTAAATATGTCCCTAGACTACTGTTTTCATGGACAATGTTAAGTTTCTTATGACACAATGTATGTATGCTGCAGGGGGAAATGTTAAGAACTGTTTGAAATTTAGGGCAAAGCCATGGTCATGGGAGCTTATTTTATTGCTTACATTGTAAGTGGTGGATATTGAATTTACACAACAGCATTGCAAGAAGACATGCAGTTGGGACTGTCCAAAGTAAGAGTAGTATCTGTCTGGGAGCTAGTCTGCTGTTTTGTGAAAGCTGGTTGCACAAATTGTTGTGGAGTGCAACATAGCTCATAAAACTTATGGGCCATGCTTAATGGTGTGACCTGACTGCCATTTGATCTGCTTCTTTGAAGGGCTAATTAAAAACAACTGTGTACTTGGGAAGGCAACACTTTTAATCCAGCAGGTGGATTGAAGGCTAAACTGAATTTACACTGGATAATGCACAATTTCTAAATCTTTGACTTAAAAACAAAACCAAAATATCCCAAACACAGCATGGGGAGAAAAGCAGACCCCAAAGGGCATAATGAAACCACTACAATCTACTGTGTCTGTGAACTTATGCCTCTCTTCTCTCAATTACAAGCAGAGGGTCTATGGTGGAGAGTAGGTTGGTTACAGAGAAACAGCTTAGCTGCATTGTCATAGGGAGAGGTTTTTCAGCATCCCGGCCTGCCCATCCCCGGCATGACCCCGGGTTTTCAGCGCCAGATACCTGAATGTATTCTTATAGAGATAAAAGTCCAGGCTCCAAAGTGGTTAAAAGAACGTTCAGATTTTTTACTGAGGGGGTGAACAAACTTATATAGGGTTTTGGGGGATACACGTGGACTGGGACAGCTTAGGGATAGGTCAAAGAGGTCTGTGCATGCGGCAGGGGTCTTCTTCCCATTGGTTGGGAGCCAGTGGTCACAACCTGGCCATGCACTGGGCAGTCCACCCTCTGGCAACGGGCTGTCACCATTTGCCGGTTCTGAGGTTGTTTACTACCTTTCAGGCTGCCCCAAGGTCGTCCTGACCTTGCCAGCTTGTCAGCTCTTTGGCTAGTGTGTTGTGCAAATACAGGGCTGAGGCCAAACCTCTCCTACAGTTGGTTTTGTTTATTTCTCAGTTTGTACTATGTTCCTTTTAGGAGGAACATTCAGGTGACCCCTCCCAGCAAGAGAGGGAGAGGATTGCTGAGGTCTGCAGAGGAAAGGAGTGTGTTCTGGGAAATGCTGAGTGAACTGCCACACAAGCCAGATGTGACAGAAAGAATGTGTTGGTAACTGGAGGAGTCTGCAGTGTCACCAAAACTCTGAAGATTATGGAAACTGATTCAGAATGAGTATGGGACCTACCTTCTAGGCCACAGTGGGAAGTGGTAAAGCTGTGTATAAACAATATTTTTAAAAAAGAATTCTATTCTGCCTCCCTCTGACATTTTGTTTCTGTCTCAAACATTAAATGTCCCAATGTTTTATTTAATAAAATCTAGAGGAGTTGTTGATGTTGTTGTTATTTTGAAAGTCTTCTATTCTCACAATGGGAGATGATCTCAGCATATTCATCTCAAACCTTTATATAGTTTGGTTCTTGTAATATATTGAGGATTATGATCTTACTCACTAACTCTTGTAAGAATTTTTACAGACCAGGGACTGGCATTTTCCCTTACTGGGGCTGTACAATCACAGTTAGCTACTCAGAGGAAGCAACAGCAAAACAGTTTTCATTATTCAGAGAGAGCTGAAGTCCTTCACTCATCAGAATAAAGCATAGCTCCTGCAAGTATCTTAAGTAGTGAGTGATCACTCAGCACTTAAAAAAATCAGATGAACCAAGAAAGGACCTGCAGTCCCATCTATACTTGCAAACAAGAGTCCTAGGAAAAAACAAAAACAAAAACAAAAAAACAAACATTAAAAATATGCTAACCTTGACTGATGTATTCGGTGTTTTTAAGTTCAAGTTCTTCCCAATTTTTCATTTAGCTTCTGTAGAGAGGACTAAGAAGAAAACTGTTAACAAATGGGTTTATGAGAAGTTGTATAACACTTATGAGTGAGATTCTGTCAAACAGAATGTAGAAAGAGAAAATATATGGCCATAGAAAATGAAGATGAAGGGTTAAATAGTTCAGTTTGGAGGGAACAGGCCCGAAATAACTACTGGAATAACTAGAGTTAACCAATATAAGACAGTCATCTCTCTGAGGCCAAAGTTTATGGAACATAAACAGAGTTCTTACACTAAAAACTCTTTCAATAACTGTAAAACATTACTAAAAGGAAAGCCTTTAGAAGCTCTACATCATAGGAAAAATACTAACCAGGCAGAGGTTCACATGCTATTGCAAACTGCAAAATTCAACACCACAACCAGCACATGAGAAGAAATGCAGAACCTTACATCATTTTGTAAGCATCAGCAAAGTGAACAAAGAGAATGAAAGCATCACAAGTTTGGTAAATTTTTTGAAGGAGAGATGAATACTCTAATTGGAGTCATCATTTGAAATATCATTCTGCATGAAAATTCTGTGCATGAGTTTTCAGCTAGACATGGGTACATAATGAATATCACAACAGAAATTTTATTCATAAAAGAAGAAAAATTACATGCATTAGAAATCAGAATGTGAGGGCAAGGAATAGTAACTACATTATCAGAACCTGATTTCAGTTACCAAACTTGCAGTAAGATACAAGGGTTAGACCATGCAAGTCACATAGAGAGAATGCAGATGTACATGAAGAAAAAAAACAGAGCAAAAATATGATTTTCAATCTGCATTCCATCATGAAAAAGATCTGTTTATCTCTTTTATGTGTGAGAACAATTACAAACTGCAATATTCTCACTGTTAGTCAGGGGAGGTTTAAACTCAGATACACAGGCATGCAGAGTCATTAGTTTCATTTTACCTTTCCAAAGACCCCAAAGGAAGATAATAAGGGGCTTCACATCTATTCTTTTGTTCAAACATATTACAGGCAGTTGAAAAAGCAAACAGGAGAGACTGAATGAAGAAAGTGTCCGGAAATGATGACAGGAGCAAGAGAAATTTATTCTTGACAGCTGCACTGTTTGTTTTAGAAGGAAACCCTTGGAGGCCCAGGTGCACCATACCTCAGGGCTTAATCAGGCATTCTTATGAAAGTCAGTTATTAGGTGCAGTATGAATATTTGTAATTGTGTTTTATGCTGTTGATTGAAGAATTGGGGAGTTTGTTTTCATATGGAGTAGAAACACGTGGTAAAATAGATTGTGTCTCTTCATTACAAAAAACCTGGACACAGGGCCATTGTGGTTATACACAGTTAGCCAGCAAAAGTTAGAGACTAAAGCTGTTGTTTGATAGGAGCCACAAACTGTCATCCCTGAACAATGAAGGTGAGGCAGGGTACTCTATTATTCAGTTTACTGAATGAGTCATCCGTATCTGAGACAGAAAAACCTCATGCCTTGGTACAAAACTGATTATCAGTTGGCATGAGGAAAAGATTTTTCCCATGGCTATACTGTTCCACAATTTTGTGCCTTGCAAGCAATTTGTACCATCCACAGAGACACTTAGAAATTGCTATAGACAGAAGATTGGCCTAGGTGGTCCATAGTTTTGTTTCACTTCCATAATTATTATATAAAAGTTATAAAGATTCTTCACAGATTTGTGAAATAACTTTGTTGAGCAAGAGGCTCAAACAGGTTTCAAACAGGATAGACAAGAGGGTTTAGCACTTCAGGTTGTCAGCACTCCTCTTCCCATTGCAGGGTGTGTTTGTCATGGATTCTTTTGGGTGGGCACCTATGGATCAGTTCTTAATTGCCAAAAAGAAATTGGGACAACCAGAAATATTTTAAAAATGTGTCATTAGTTGTTAAACTATGCAGATAAATATTTTACTGTCTTTAAATCTAGATAAAACCTAATCTTTGAGCTTTTTGTGTCTCCATTTCCTGTTCACTAAAATATTTCATACTTCATCTACAATCACCCAGAAAACAATAAAACACCATCTCAGATTGTTACAATAAAATGACATGAAAACTAAGAGAAAGATTAATTAATCAGTTATATATGATTGCTGTCTTATTTGTATTTGTATATATATAACACTCCTAGCACAAATACCATATATTGTAGAATGGTACCCTATTGAGGGTGCCTGGTGTCATTGTCTGCTTTGTTTAATTTCAAGTGTAATCATCCTAGTGCAGGTTATTCATTGGAGCATATAAACATCTAATTTTCAATATTTTGTTTCTTTTTCTGTCAATGGACCCAGAAAGATACATTCACTGAAATGGAAATTTATTGAGCATATTCATAATGGATTGGACTTCAAAACTATATTAAATATGTATTCTTGAAGCTTTTCTTAAAAACATAGATATTTCTCAGAGAATGGGGGTGATAACACTTTCTTATAAAAGTCAGCAGTTACATTATTACTTCAAAAGAACTTGATCTATAGCACAACAGAGTTTTTTAATATTAATATATAAAAATATTGCTGCATTAACCCAATCATCAATAGCAACAGTTCTAACAATTTCAATAAAAGCATTTTCTGATCCTAGAATATATGTTGGCTGAGGTTTAAGGAGTAACAATGGCTGTGCAAAAATGTTTGATTCAGAGGTCACTGAATAAAACGACTCCAGAGAAACTCCACAGGGTTAATTGCTGTCCCAAAGGTCATTAACATAAACAGCATTTAGACTTGTATTTGGTTTGGGGTTGGTTGTTTTTTTGTTTTGTTTTGTGGGGGTTTTTTGCATATAGGAAGACAGTGGCTGCTGTATGACTTGTTCAAGTTAGTGATGAGAAGAAGGATCAGGTAAGAATCACAGAGTTGTGGAATTACATACTCAGAAGAATGGCTGATGTTAGAAGGGACATCTGAAGGTCATCTGCCTTGTTCAAGCTGGTGCAACTGCCCTGTTCAAGCAGAACTATCTGGAGCAGGTAGTCCAAGACAATGTCCATACAGCTTCTGAATATAACCAATAATGGAGATTTCAAAACCTCTCTAGGCAGCCTGCACCAGTCCTTGGTCACCATCACCAGTGCTTGGTCATGTCAGTGAAGAAGTACGTCCTGGTATTCACAGAGAACTTCCTATGTTTCATTTTGTGCCCATTGGCTCTGGCCATGACACTTTAAAAAGCCTGTTTCTGTCCTCTTTGCCTTCTCCATTTAGGTATTTATATACCTAATAATTTCCCTGTTGAGCCTTCTCTTTCCAGGCTGAACAGAAGCCAGCCCCCTCAGCCTTTTGCTAAAAGGAGAGATGTTGCTGTTCCTTTATGGTCTTTGTGGCCCTTTGCTGGACAATTTTCAGTATGTCCATGCCTCTCTAGTACTGTGGAGCCCAGAACTGAACTCAGCACTCCATGTGTGGCTTCACCACTGCTCAGGGGAGGTGTGATGCCTAAGGATTTAGTGTGT
Source organism: Hafferia zeledoni (assembly GCA_035583235.1). NCBI lineage: Eukaryota > Metazoa > Chordata > Aves > Passeriformes > Thamnophilidae > Hafferia > Hafferia zeledoni. Next base: position 40,971,352 of record JAWWEV010000095.1, on the reverse strand, counting down.
TTTTGTAGATTTTTAGAACCACTTAAGATGCATAGATTCCTCTGTGTTGCTTGCATCCTAAATTCAGTTACTAAAGCTCTTTCCCACAAGATTGTAAGCTTTCTCATGCCCTGCCAAGGCCATGGTGTTTGTGAGAAGTTACCTGTAGATAGCAAGAAGACAAAACAGAAAACCCCTATGGGTGGGGCGCAGAGGAAATGAAGATCATGGTTGTTAATATCTCATATGTAAATTACTAGAGAAGTTATAAAAGTTGTAACATTCCTGGTCACGGGGTTACAGATCTTCTGGTGTGCACCTTAGAAGCTTCTTATAAAGGTAACCTGTATGTCTTTCTCCATTAAAACTGTTTTCGAGTGTCAATTTTCATAGGAATATGCAACAGGTGAATCACAGAATCATTACGGCCAAAAAAGACCTCTAAGATTATCAAGTCCAACCAGCCCAGCACCATCATGTTCACCCCTAAACCATATCCACAATTAATGCATCCACATACACTTTGACCATTTCCAGGCATGTTGATTCCACCACTTCCCTGGACAACCTGTCCCAATGCCTGACCACCCTTTCAGTATGAAGTTTTTCCTAATATCCATTCTAAACCTCCTGGCAAAACTTGATGCCTTTTTTTCCCTTTCTGTCACTTGTTACTCTGAAGTAACAAGAAGACCACCTTGCTGCAACCTTCTTCTTAGTAGTTCTAGAAAGCAATAAGGTCTCCCCTCTCTCTCCTTTTCTCTGGGCTATATCATCCCTGTTCCCCCAGCAACTTCTCATAAGACTTATACTCCAGATTCTTCACCAGCTTTGTTGCCCTTCTCTGGGAGGGCTCCAGCATCTCAGGGTCTTTCTAGTAGTGAGAGGCCCAAACCTGAACATAGGATTTGAGTTGAAGCCTCACCAGTGCTGAGTAAGAATCTCTTCCCTCAAGCTCCTGGCAGTACTTTTTCTGATATAGCACAGGATTCCATCTGCCACTTTGCTGCAAGGGCACATTGTTGTCTCATGTTCACTTTGGGGTCCACCAGAACCCCCAGGTCCTTTTCTACCAAGCTGCTCCCCAGCTGGGTAGTGCCCAGCCTACAGGGGTGCATCATCTTATTTCTATCCAAGTGCAAGACCTTGCATTTCTCCTTCCTCAACTTCATGATGTTCCTGTTGGCCCATTTCTCTGGGCTGTTGAGGTCCCTCCTGGTGGCAGCAGGATATCCTTGTATATCAGTCACACCTTCCAGTTTCATGTCAACAGCAAACTTGCTGAGGGCACATTCTGCCTCATCTGCCAGATTATTAATGAAGATGTTTAAGAGAACTGGACCCAGTATTGACTGTTGGGTTACCCTGCTGTTACTGGCCTCCAACTAGTCTTTGTTCCACTGATCACGATCCTCCAGCCCTGGACATGCAGCCAGTTTTCAGCTCATATCACTGACTACTCATCTGGCCCAACACTACCAACTTGTCTGAGGATCTCATAGGTGACAGTGTCAAAGGCCTTACTGAAGTCCTGTACGCAATATCCTCTACTCTCCTATCATCTACTAGACCAGTCATTTATCATAGAAGTTTATAAAATTGGTCAATCATTACTTCCCTGTGGTGAAGCCATGCTCCTGATCATTTTCTCATGTTTTCTCATCCTTTATGTGCTTGAAAATGATTTCCAGGACTAGATGCTCCATCACATTCCCAGGGATCAAGATGAGGCTGTCCAACTTACAGGGGAAAAAAAAAGTAGATTCACAATGATCAGATTATATATGCAGATTGATTTGTTGATTTCAAATTTTTTAAATATATTATGGCACAAACAATTTTTGGTCAAGGACTCCAAACATCCCAAATGGAGGGTAAAGTCAGTAACAAATGAGTAGGGAAAGAAAGCATGTTGGTTCATTCCACTTTTCTGCTGTATCAGAGTTCAGTACAGGAGGATTCATAAATAGGGCAGCACAACAGGATTCATTACATGCACTGCACCATATCTTAGCCTTTCTAAACTCCATCTTACACAAAACTTTCCCGTCCCCTCCAACTCTCTTGGTTTAGTGCAAGAATGTTATATTTAAAACCAAAGGGAAAACAGCAAGCCCTGTATCTGCAGTCCTTCAGGTCCGCTCTGACTAAACTTGGACTTCAGAGTTAAGCACTATGTCACACATTTTGGTATTTGGCCATTCCTCTTTTTCTCATCAGTGTAGATAGGCTACTTTTTTGCTGAGGTAGTGTCATGTGCCACATGGCTTGGAAGGAGTCAGATAATCAACTAAGCTCCTACTGAGAATGTAAACCTTTTGCTCTTTCTTTTCTGTTTCAATAGGTTTCTTTTTTATCACTTCTCAGAGTCATTATTAACTTCTCCTTAACTGTTATAAAATTCAGGGAGTGGACAACATCAAAACTAACACACAGAAATGCAAAGGAAAAGAAGTGGGAGAAATTGCCTTGTTAGGAATTCCCTTTAACAAATTTTCATGTTCCATAATGGAATTTTAAAACTATGTAGACACAATCATAATTAAAGCCTGTTGTTTTATTAAAAATACATCCTGCTGAAGGCATCCATTATTAATTTCCAGATTAAATAGCAAACATTCAAACTTTAAGGGAATAAGGGCCCTTCAATTGGACTATATCTGGCAGCTGTCAAAATATGACATTTCCATATCTATCTTGCAGCTTTTATAGCTATTTTATTGCTATTTTCTTGACATTCAGATCCCTGCCCCAGATCCCAGTATGAAAAGGACAGATGATGGCTGCATACCCTTAATGAGGTATCTTTTTAACTACAATTTGTTTGCTTCCTCCACGCATAGTCACAATGTTTGTTTGTCATGAGCTTGGATGTTGGCATTTTCTCTGTCTGACCTTACCAGCCTGTTCCACTGAACTTTCTTCTAGGCCTGAGCTTCTTTGCACGCTAGAAGTTGGAAAACACACCTTATGGCAGGTCTCAAAGGCAGTCTGGAGAGACAAATGAAAGGCTCCCAGATATCATATGATGACACTCATGCCAGTTCCTTGTCTGGAAAGTGGAAAAAGCACCTGGTCTTCATTAGCATTACTGCTGTATTAAGGTATTGCAGTTATGAAAGTGTGTAGCTGAAATCTAACAAAACACTTGTATTTCACAACAACATTAGATTTGTCTAGTGAAGGACACTATCCTCTCAGGTATGTGTTATTCGGCCTTGAACACCATAGCAAGCAATGTCTTGTAATTCTGAAATCAGAGTTCTCATTTACTGGGAAGAATTCTTTAACAAATGATATATAATTTCTCTGAAAATCACCCTTAATTAATGGTAAAAGCATGGTTAAGCTTTGGTCTCTACCACCTTCCCTTTTATCTTTATGCAAATATGATTCCACACTATAAAACTGGCACAACCCATCATAATAAACAGTCGCGGCTAGTTCTCTGGTTAGTAAATAAGAACTGGACATGTTCCACAGATTACATTTTCTGGAGTGTTGCACTGAAAATTGTCCAGTTCATTCCCTGTCAACACTAATTTTTCCTTCTGACTCTAGGCAGGAGTGTTTGGATTTTAGGCACTGGTTTAGTCTGTTATATAGAAAAGAAACAGCAGATTAGATTGGTTCTGTCTAAGAATTTCTCCAAATGCAGGAAGCATTTGGTGCAAGACCTTCAGCTTTTATCTCAACTGAATACCTCAGGGAGCCAAAACACAGCCTACAGGTCTGGCTTAACTAACTTGTTGCTGGATGAAATACAGGTTTGTCAACATATACAAATTTCCCCCCCTTTTTTATTATTCATATTATCAAATTCAGGCAAGGTGTCCATTTATATATGCCAGGAACTGTTTAGAAGCAGAACTTAAAATGGAAAAGAGAAATGCAAACTATTTCACTATATAACTACATGAAAAAAATTTACTCATGAGAAATAAATTTTGTCAGATATACAAAATTCATTTCTGTGTCATAGGTTGTCTTTCAACATGATAGACTTCTTTCTGTAGTAAGGATATCATAAATCATTGTGGATTTTTTTTTCATCTCACTCATCATTCCCTTCTTCATATCTCTGGGCCATTTAGAAGATATTTTAAACCCATTTTCTTATAATATCATTAATTTAGATAAACCTAAGTCCGTACTAGTAACTATTCAAAGACCAGCACTGTGTTTAAACAGTTCTTAGTAAGAGGGGAATCTCAGTTTATGAGTAGATCTTCAGACCATACTGAGCTCACAAATACTGATACTTCTAAGTGTTTCCTTTCATACCTGATACAGCACTTTAGCATCTGTCTTTTCATTAGGAGTTTGTCTCTTCCAAGATTTTATCAGAAACTTAGAGGAATACAGTCACAAAGCAATTAAAACATGGAAAAGCGGCTAGGATTAAAATTAAAATTATTGTTCAGAATTTATTTAGTTTAAAAGAAAACTTTTAAGATAGCCCTCTGGAAAGTATTCTGAACTTCCTCTAAGCAATTTTATTTATAGGGTTTCCTCTTTCCAGTATGAGATGCAACCAGTGGGCCACAAATCAGTTCTCAGAATTTCTTTAACAAAAACATTCCCATTCCATTTAATACTTCCAGTGAAGGTTGATATTCTCTTCTGTGTACAAAGAATGTCTGATTGCTGAACTCAAACCCACAAACTCCTAAATATCACAACCAACCTGCTCCCTTAATGTTTTTGGCAGTTTATAATGAGTTCAAACATGTTAAAATGTAACCTCATTGTGCAATGTCTGTCCAATTTTAACATCTCAGTACACTTGTATGACAAACTTTATACATGCATGCCACTTAGAAAAGATTTTCCTTATCTTTTTAATAAATTTTCACCTTTCATACTGAAATAATAAGAATTCCTTCATTATGCACTAACAGCTTGTAGGTGTGCTGGTCTGCAACATTTTGTTAGTATTTATTACCAGAGTATTCATGAGCTCTGTTTCTTTGAGCAGGTGATGGAAGAGAGGCAATGAAAAGGGAACTAAATGCATATAAAAGCAACAAAAGATCTTGGTTAAGCAGTTAGACTTTGTTGGATGTAGTTCAGACTCAGTGGCCCTTTTCCTGCCACAATATTGAGCCTTTCAGCTGAGAAATCTTTTATTCAAGGTTGTTATTAGAGACAGTATGGTGTATAGAAGAAAGGCTCAGTGGGACAAAAGTGTTGTATTGTTCTGGGCACAGCTATCATATAGAATTTTTACTCCTTTCATGGAATATTTCATTCTGGATGCTTACATCGCAATACTCACTAATAGGCAGGCCATTAGCACCTTTGCCCGCTGACCTGCAGTTTTGGATGGGCCAACTGTTGTACAACAGCTTCTTACAAATAATCTTTTCAAAAGCCAGATCCAAATAAAAATTTCCTGAGTCCACCCTCAAAGCAAAAACTCCAAAGTACCACATACTCTGACATATTTCCTGGCAGCATATTTCAGCCCCTCTGTTTGCACATATCTCAAATACTACCCCAAAGGAAGCCTCAGAAGTACTACCAAGAACTGTATAGAAATTCTTAACAAGTTTGTGTTGAAGTAATTATTTTTTTGTTTGTAACAGGTATGGCTTTGTCTCCCCAGTATTTTTATACATCCTCAAAATCCTTTCTGATCATTTCAGCTGCTTCTGAGTCTGATATTCCTGGTCATTTAAATTTATTCTCCTTTAGTGAAAAGACAATGAAAGAATTATTTTTTGTTCTTATACTGCCATTGTCTTAAATTACTGATAAGCAACAGGTATTTAAAAACACTTAATATTTTTTCACCTCCAAATGAAACTAGAGAACAAGTCTCTAGTAACCACTAACACATGTAAAATCTCAGTTGGAGAGACCCAGAGTTCCCTGCCAGTTCCTGGGGAATAGGTATTGCTCAGCTTTATGTTTAAAGAGGTTATAGCTGTTCTAGCAGGATAGCATGAATCTGTTCCAGACCAGTGCCCCTGCCTGCTTCCTTGCACCCAGCCAGGCAGAGATGCAGGTAGAGATTGTACATCCTAAGGGTACTGGAGATGCAAAAGGAGTTTGAGGTACAAATCGTCTTAAGGGTAGTAACTGAGGTTGTGATGGGATGGGTATGGAAGTTGAAATTGGACTCAAATTCACTGAAAACCAGGCTTCATTCATTTTTTTTACTTGCATACCTTGATTCTGTTCTCCTTAATTTGCACTTTATCCTTACCAGCATTATTTAATGATCCCAAATTAATCATGATTGAACTTCTCTCAGATTCTCTAAAAATGTTGTAATGTGGCAGTTTACAGTAAACTTGGAGAAGAAAACATTTAAGTGATACCAGAGCACTTAATTTTAGCTACAGTACAATAAATATGATTTCTGAATGATTAATTATTAAGTGCAAATTTATATGTGCTCATTTTATGTCAGAGCAAATTAATTAAAATGGGGGAAAAATGGCAAAGACAGGCTAGTAGTAAAACAGTAAAATAAAACTGGGGATCATTTTTTTTCAAGGAAAAAAAACCCCCAATTTTTATGTCTGAATAAATTCTGGAAGCTGAAATATACTTTTATGGAACATTTGCAAATAATAAAATTATCTTTCTTTATAAAGTAAGTGTGAAGTTGTTGGATGCTTTATTGATATACATACTGTGAAAGCAAACGCCTCAGTTACCCAGATCTTAAAATTTTCAGTCTGAAAAGGTATTCTACAACAAAGTGTCTTGTGACCCATTCTGAACACTAAGTGGTCAAATAACACAGCATTGAAGAGAATAGGCACTCATAAATTCATAATACAGTTCTGTTCCCCAGGCTCTACTCTTAAAACAACTAGAGCTGTGTGCCAGTCTGGAGTAGTGTTATCTTTCAGTTTTACACAGTAGCATATCATTCTGTTACCATTTATTGGGACCAGTTTGTTCTTTATTAAAGATTCTAGCTTGCCTTTCGTAAGATAGCTATTGGTTTAAAAGATCTTAATAGCTTTAGAGAATACTTGAAGTTTTCTCAGTTCCTTTTACCCTCATTTGAAGCACAGAAATGTCTGTCTTCATAGTATGTAACAGAAATGTAATAATTTTCATCTAGTTTCTCTTTGTTGCTAATTGAGAAGCATTATTCCTCAGCCTTTTACTTGAATGCACCATATAGGTATGGTTATTTTCATTATACATACTTTTACACATATATCCTAGCAATGCAACAATCCAGATATACTGATATGGGGAATTCATTTGCTACAAAAGAGGCATAGGTAAGAATTTTAATGTTTGGCGAAGATCCTGCTAACCAATGTCAGAAAAATTACGTAGGCTGTATTCACAGTTCTCCCAACCAGGAACCTTATCCACCTTTTTTCCTTATTTTCTCCATACAGTGATGACTGTTCTTTGTCATTACTAAGACATAGAATGAGATTTGAGACAATAAAATCCTAGCGCCATTTAAATCCTCAAAAATATCTAGTAAAAAATTGTGATGCTACTGTCATCATAGTGCCACTTCTTCAAGTCACAGAATTTTGATGCAGAAGACAGAAGGGGTCATGTCTGCCTTCAAAGAGGAGATCTGTTTCCAGTGGTCTCTGTCACATTAAGGCAGACTTGGTTGACAGTAAAAAATCAAACGATTTTTTTTTTGGTGATTAAATTATAATGTCATAACAATTCCTACTGAAATGCAAGCAATTATACAAACTACTTCAAGCTGTTCACCAGATCTTGTTCTTACACAAACATGTGAAGACCCTATACATAAATATGTACACTCAATCTTATGTATTTTTGTTTTGTATGCAGTTGTATGTTTGGGTTTTTTTCCAAATTTCATTTACACACAAAGACAAAATGCACAGAAGCAATGCTCTCTAAAGTTTATGATACTGTTCCTTTGTAGCAAAAGGAAGGGAAGACAGCATCCACCTCCCACATCTTACACTTCCTGACACATTCACTTTGCTCCTCCATGGTTTTAATAACAACTTCATAACTAGTATTGTGATCAGCTGAGTGTGAGCTGATGTTTTGGCAAGTCGTTTTCATACTCCAGCTGAGTCAGGAAGATTTTCCAGGTGGCTTTCACTCAAAGAAAGCTATCCAGAGATACTCAGCAGGACAGTCTCTAAAGAGTTACAATATTTTTCTCTGAGAGTAAAAGAGTTCATGTCAGGATTTACCTCCTGTCTCCTACACCAGACCCCATGTGTGACAGATCAAAAATGCTCAGAGTCTTGACAAGTTTCCCTCAAACTAATGAGCTTAGGATGGAAATCTCTCTAGGGTTTGGCTGACACAGAGGAAGTCAAGTCAGGTGTCCTGCCTTTGCAGGATCTGAAGACTAGTCACAGTAAGATATATTTAGCCACCATCTACAGACTTCAGATGTTGCCATTTGGCACTGTTTCTTAACATGTCAAGTGTGAAGTACAAGAAAAAACACATGCCAAGTTGTGCACCTTGAGCCAAACAATGCTTTAATTACATTGTGGCCTGTCACAAAGACTTTAATGCTAAATGTTAAAAATGCTTTCTTTAATATGTGGTTTATTTATATTTAGATTTGGAGCAAGGCAGAGGATAGAATGGAAAACTATACAATGTGAAAGACTATTAAAGAACAAGACATGACAAAACATGTTTTATTACAGTATTTACTACACGGTATGTATTACAGCTTACCTGCCCAAGATATGACACTCTTTTAAAGAGCAATGTCCTCATTCTGTTTGTTTCTTTGATTTGATTTGGGACAAGTAGCATAAAACTTGTGATGTCTTCACTTTGAAAGTTTCTCAAAATATTAATCTCAGCCTGCTAAAGTGAGGTGTGGTAGACATTTACAATCTCTTTCCTCTCACAGACAGCTTTCTAATTGAGCTGGAAGGTTTTCTTCCTCTCCACTCCTCTTTGCCTACAGCATCCTGAACTCAGAGATGCTCTGTTTTATTCACTGTCTTTGAGAGTGAACTCTTGCTTTTCCAGCAGGTCAAAACTGCACATGAGCTGCCTTTGGCCCACTAGGTAAATTGGATTATGTTTCATTTTCCTGCTTCAGCTTTCCCAAGATGGCAAGAATGTTACTTCAAGGTCCACATGTCTCTGTTCTAATAGTGGAAGGTTTTACTAGTGTGTATTGAGAGCTGCTCAATCTAGTAGGCCAACAGTTGTGAGGAAGCTCCATGTCCCCAGGGTAAGTGAGTATCAAGGCTGACATTTAGACATAACACAATACATGTATACATGAACACATGGCCAGCCTCACAGACAGAAGAAAAGGCATCTACAAAACCATAGACAAAATGAACACTCTCATTCTGTTCCCTCTGTTTCTGATCAGTATGAAATCTGTTGGTGGAAAATATCAAATATATAGGGGGATATATATTCAATATGCATATATACATATATATTCAATTTTGAACCCTCCAGTAGCTGGCCTTAGACATACTTTGAATCTTATTGTCTCCCAGTTGCTTCATGCACACTCAGACATACACAAACAACTATCTCAGCTAGTTCAGACTGGCGGAACTTACCATTACCCAGCTCAGACCCCTGGTCTCTGGAGTAGATGGCTTGAATCTTTGGCCAGTCCAGTAGAAAACTCTCAGACCTGGCAGCAACAGTACTTAGTCCAGAGTTAGGTCCACCCCAATACACAGCTGCTAAACCTCTTACCTTTTTTACCACTAGTCTGGCTTAATGTCTGCTAGCAATTGAATACACTGACAAACATATCCAGACAATATGCAGACACCCCAGTCTCTCCCTTTGCTGGGACTCTTGTGAATACTCCTATGACCTGCGGTCCCACAGCCATGGCAGGCAATGAGCTTCCACGCAAGAATACTCACAGACAACAGACTCTGTTGAATCAGGAAACAGAAACTGAGATCAGAAGACAGAATAGACAGTTCTCAGCAATCTCTGCTGATACTCTTTCAGCCCCTTACAGTAAAATGAATACTGGACAACCTATAGGAAAAACATCTGAGACAGAATCTTGACTATCTGGAACTACAGTCCTGCTTCTCCTAGAATTAACTATTCACCAAGATGTATTGGTCTTTCTGCCACAATAAGGGCTTCTAGTGACCTTTTACATCATGGACTGAGGCTTTACAGCAAGGCTGAAGGGTTCAAATTCCCTTCTAGACAGAGGAGAACTGAAGAATGCATCATGAGTTTTTCTAGTAATTGAGTGAAAATTCCAGCCATCAACTCAAGGCATGAATGTGGGTGCCTCTAGTTCATTTTTGCCCCTCTGGTTACATTTATGCTCTAGCAGATCAACTGATAGCAGTACACAATTTTCACTTAATGACAAAATCTTTATATCCTAAACAAGAAACAGCCGAATGAAGCTTCAGGCAAGTTGTGTCATGCCATTCCTATCACATGAAAATAATAGCATAATCAGTTGTTTGCCTGTGTCTGTGAGACGGAGATTGGTTGTATGAAAAACAGCATGATAATGCTTATAGGTACAGCATGGGTTTACGTAAGGACTTTTGTTAGCTGTTTTCAGTGTAGGATGTTTTATTTGTTTTACTGTGCTGACTATAAAATAGTTGGAACTGTGAAATATATTTCAGAGTTGTAATTCTGCACTCTTCCACCAATGCCTGTCTGTATTTGACAGGACAGATAAAAGCACTATAATCCTATAATCTGCCTAGCACATTATTACCTTACTATTCACATTGGTCCACTAATTTTAGACTATTCATAGACTAAGACACAGATCAAAAGGCTTCAGGAAGCACCACAAAAAGCAGAATAGAATGAAGTAGCTAAATTTATGACTTTTTACACACCAAGGTGACTGAGAAGTAGACAAATCAAAAGCTGAAAGTTGATGGGGAAAAATCAGATTTTCCCTTGCACAAGGATGTTTCTACATAGGTTAGTAGTTAGACATTTTGTAATATCTTTTTCTTTGCTTTTATGAAAAGCCAAGCACAAATGGATGATTCCTTAATAGAAAAACACCTATTGAGGGCTTGTTTGTTTTTTGGTGTTTTTGTTTTGTTTTGTTTTTCATTTAATTTGTTTATATTTTAAACACTACTTGTTCAGGAAGTCTGACAAATTCTGTTTCTCAGGAGAAGAGAGAAAAATCATTGTTGACTGAAAATTTTTTGGAAGGATAAATGTTGGTGCAAATCATCCCACCCTTTTTGCTAAACACTTTTTCCAGAGGCAGCTGAGCAACTGAATTATTCCTTATCCAATTTAATAATTTTGATGCTATTATAAGTAAAGTTCCCATTATGCAAACATTTTGCAGTTCCTTTTGCTCATGTCAAGGCTCTTGTCTGTTGCAGGCCAGGATGGAGAGAGGCTGGTCCTGCCAGAGTTGTATAAGCCATGAAGGCCTCATTTTCTCTCTAAAGCTAAAAAACCTCGAAGTTCAAATTGCAATAACTTTTCCCTACAATTACTTCTTATACACTTACAAAACTGCTTTACAAAATTAATCAAATCATGGTTTGCTTCCTGTCAAAGTACTGTAAAGGAATGATACACTGATCACTCTGGAAGTAAACCAAAGTGGGATTGAGAGTATCTTAGTATGGACTAAAAAAAAGTCTGCTATGGAAAAGAAAACATGCATGCCTGCTAAAGAAAAGCATGAGTAATTCAACAGAGCCACTGTTCAACAACAATTTGTTCAGCTGAAAATATTACTCCTGTAATGCAGCCAAGGTGAATGCCAGCTTAGGTTATCTGCTGTGGAAGTTCCAGAGGTGCAGATGAAATCTTTCCAGGAAGATTTAGCAGACTTGCACTTGGCTATGAAGTCCATCTTCAAGTTTTCTTTAATCATTTACACTTGCACCTCTTTTTGCTTCTTACCCTGCTTCCTATGTAGCTTTCACACTTTGTGTGACTCATCTTGCTTTCTCATTCATTCCTACTGAAGAGGTATTCTTTGGAGAACATTCTGGCTAAAATCCAGGGTATTTAGGTACAGAGGTTATTTCTCTACAATCCACAGTACAAAGCATAAGACATCTTAAACTGGACTCTCATAAACTTCATTGTATTTTCAGGAATGAATCAGCTCTTTCCACACCCTTCCACAGAATTAATCTCCTCCCTTTGAACTTGCTGGCCATAAAAAGCTGTGAAGTTACTTTCCTTGGAAGAGAGATAAAGTTTTTGTCTCACCAGAAAACAGGCTCAGTCTGCTTCTGATAGCCTCGGTCTGGAGTAACTCTTTAGCAGTACCAATGCACCAGAGTAATAATGGCATAAGATCTCACCAAGCCATTATTCTCATAATGTTTTCAGAAACATGCTGTTATCAAACACCAACAGTGTTACAGCAGCTGTAAATGTGGACTGTGATCCTACAGTAAAGGCCCAGCTCCTTCCTGGTCTTTAAAATACACTTAAACTTTGACTGATGTGAACTCAGGTTTCACAATGTTCTCAGACATTTGGAAACAGTGTTTGCGAAGGATACATTTCCAGACAATGCTGCTAAGCTTCAGGGAAAGCACTTTCTTATTTCTGTATTTATTAGACACGCAAAAATGACTCTGTTGCATTGTCATCCACCTGGGATTGCTGCTGTAGGAAGAGAGTGGATTTTACTAGACAAAGAATGGGAGCACTAATAGAAAAGTTAGCAAAAGCTTGCAGTAACAGCAGCCTGGTCAGCAATGTTGGCTTCAATTAATCCCTAAGAGAGACTGATGAGTAGAGATTATTTCTTCCTTTCTTATGCACTCCTTCTCTCTAATAGTAAAGAAACTGAATATTTCTTTAATTAATTTAGTGCAGGCCAAATTAATTTAGTGCAGGCCAATGTTTAATATCAGAAATAGTGTATTGCCTACCTTTTGAAAAAGAGTTTAAATTTCTACTAAAAATATCTTTCAAAGGAAACTGTTAAAAGCGGAACTGATTCAAAAAGTCTTTTAAAGGAGGGAGGGAGTGTGACAAAGAAGAAACATATTTCAGAACCAACAGGATACTCAGCCACTATGATGTTTTACTCTCTGTTACTGGAAGGGTTTTTGCGACATCTTCAGCAGCATTCATATCAAAAGGTATAAGGAAAGACCATTAACTCTGAAACTTCATAATCATCACTTGCCTTGTCAGGCTAATAATTCATAGCATTACCATTTATTTGCAGTTCCAATTCTGTGAGATTAAATAAATATTCATGGCATTTTTTTCTCCAAAGGTACCCTCTGAGATGATCTCTTTCCAACTTCAGTATCCAGTCTCTAGGAGGACGTCTTTCTCCTGTAACTGCTGTCCAGTTCCTTCTTCCTACTATATCCCTCAGTTTTACAGTAATAGCTTAGAAAAGAGGAACAATTAGCTAGTGCTAGTAAATGAAATATTAACATTTTATTGGTCAAGACTCTTTCTGGGATTAAAAAAATAAAGGCAGAATATTAATAGCAGTTACACTTTTAAATATGCTCACAAACTTTTTGCATGTGATCTCTCATATTTTAAAAAATTGGAAAAACTTAAAGATATCACAACTTCTGCATATCTCACAACAAGACCATATACTAAGATTGTTTCCAGTTACAATCAAGCATCTATAAAAAGAAACATTGACCAAGAACCAATTTTAGTGGAAACACCCTTGAGTCATCAAGACATGCATTACTAAGCCAAAAATTTCAACACATGCAAAATAATCATGTTAGGATAGAAAATCTGACTCATTGCTCCAAAACTAGGAAATTGCTGCATCTCCTCTCTACAGTACACTATGAGAAAGATGCATATGTGGTCTTCTGCAACAGTGGATAAATTTACATACTCTTCATGCATATCTGGATATTTTAATGCTTGGCTGACCCTGAAACTTTTAAGAAAATGTGTATTTTTAAGGAGAAATAGATGACTGAAACAACTTTTAATTGTGTTTATGTAGAGTGTTGCCCTCCCAAGGACATAAACTGTCCATCTCACATAAACTATGAGATTAAAGTTTTTATGTACTTTTTAGAATGATTCTGAGCACTGGAAGGACATCAGCTTGTTAAACCAAGTCCAGAGGAAGGACATCGAGTTGATTACACAGGAGCACCACTACTATGAGGAAAGGCTGGGAGAACTGGGATTGTTCAGCCTAGAAAAGAGAAGGCTTTGGAGTGACTTAATGGTGGCCTTGCAGTACCAGAAGGAAGCCTACAAGAAAGATGGAGAGGGACTTTTTACAACAGCATGTAGTGACGGGACCAGGAGCAATGGCTTTAAACAGAAAGAGGGTAGGTTTGTATTAGATACTAGAAAAAAAATTTACTATGAGGGTTGTAAGACACTGAAACAAGTTGCCTAGAGAAGTTGCCCCATGTCTTGAAGTGTTCAAGGCCAGATTGGATAGGGTTCTAAGAAACCTGATCTAGTGGAAGGTGTCCCTGCCCATGGCAAGGGGGTTGGAACTAGATGATCCTTAAAAGGTCCCTCACAACCCAAATCGTTCTATGATTCTCTGACTGGTAAAGCTAAAATTTCAACTAAAAAATGCATTCAAATTGATATGAGTCAACTCTAATGTAGCCTCTACTTACATAGTACCATTATACATTTCCTTTACATCTAATTAGAGGTTTTTAAGAAAAGATAGCAATGATTTTCCCACAGATAGTTTTAAGAACAGTCTAAAGTTCTGAGTTTGGAGGGCAACTAGAAAGGTTTCTAAAGAGACAGCAGTAGCAAAAAGAAACCCAAGGTAAATGTGGACCAGCTAGTAAATGGGGTAGATGAGCTGATGACAAAGGAAAGAGAAAAGACATTTGTACTGAACACCCCTTTCACCCCCGTGTTTACTGCTAAGACTTGTCTTCAGAAACCCCAGGCTCCTAAGATTACAGTCCTACGAGCCCATGAGGAGATTACTGTAACCTTGGTGAAGGAGGATCTGGTTAGGGAGCACTAGAACAAATTGGACCTATACACATCCATAAACCCAGGTGAGATGTAGCCAAAGATGCTGAGGGAGCTGGCCTATGTCATTGCAAGGCTGCTCTCAGTTGTCTTGGAAGGATTGTGAACACCAAGAAAGGCTATGGAGGAGACAGGAAATGTCAATCTTCATGAAAGGTGACCAGCAGGATGTAGAGAAGAACATGCTGGCAAAATCTCACATCAGTCCCTAGAAAGCAGATGGAGTGAATAATGCTAGAAACGACTTTCAAACTTATGAAGGATGTCAGTTGGAGTAGTCAGCACAGATTCACAAAAGTGGATTTCCAGCAGCCTTCTGTGACTGCCATAGTGGTTGAGCAGCAAGCAGTAGAAGTCATTTACCTCTACTTCAATAAGGTTTTCAACACTATTATTTTTCTCTTAATATCCTTTTAGACATGTTTATGAGATATGGGCTAGGTAAGTGCATAGTGAGATAGATTAAAAAACAAGTGAATGGCCAGTCCCAGACGATTGTGATGAGAGGCACACAGTCCAGCTGGAGGCCTGTTGCAGGCTCTGTACTGGGACCAGTACTGTTTGACATCTTCAATAATGACCTCAACAATGGAACAGACTGTACCTTTAGCAAGTTTTCTGATGAAAGTTGACTATGAGGCAGAAATGTGCTCCTGAAGGAAAAAATGCTGTGGAAGGTCTTTTACATGTGAATAAATACCTGATGGGCTCCCTGATGGGAAGAAATGAAGAAGAGGCAGCCAGAGTAAGTGGGTGGGGAGGGAAGGAAAAGAAGTTGGGGTTACAGCTGGGATAGGTGACC
The DNA here is from genome assembly GCA_035583235.1 of Hafferia zeledoni. Classification (NCBI taxonomy): domain Eukaryota; kingdom Metazoa; phylum Chordata; class Aves; order Passeriformes; family Thamnophilidae; genus Hafferia; species Hafferia zeledoni. Next base: position 40,955,649 of record JAWWEV010000095.1, on the reverse strand, counting down.
AGAATTGGCCAAGGCAATATTACATACTTTAAATATCAGGATTCCCATATAAAGTGATGTGATAGGTTTAGTTAGGCTCAGCTTTAGTTTCTCATAGTAGACCTTGGACATGAGCTGTCAGCTGACTTTTACAAACCAACAAGATATTTCATACTATATGATGCCAAACTAGACATCACTGATTTTGTAGGGAAGTAGATGCTTTTTCTGTCAGTCTTACTCTTGTATGTGTGAGTATATTGTTTTGTTTAATTTTATTTCTTATTTTCTGTGGAAAATATAATCTGCTTTATTGCAAATTGTACTTTTGTAGATTTTTTTCTTTCCTTCCCCCTCTGGGAAGAGGGGAGCTGCTGTCAACTAGGTGAATACTTGGCATTTTGCTAAGGTCAAAACTGAAGCTACTACAGTTGATTGGTGCTGTGACTTGGATGTTCTGACAGTTTACATAATATAAGGCAGTTTATACAAACAGAGCTTTCCTTATCTTTTTTGTTTTGCTACATTAGGAACAATATTAACATAAACAATGGCTGTGTACCTAATTCTTATATTAACCCTTTTATTGACAGTCTTTGTGAATTGTAAGGGATATCCTGTGCCAGATATTCAGGAGAACTGGTACAACTTTTTTTCCTCTTCCTGATTTTGAATGACTTCATACCAAAGTCACCGGTGATTCATACTAACTCAGTTGTACACTATTTACTAATGGTATTGTTACTAACCAATACTATAAGAACTATATGGAGCTTTGGAAATGTGATGTTGTCTTTGTTCTCTTGTTGCACTACAAACCAAACTTCAAAAAAGAACTTATTGGGTTGTAGCTTAAGAGGCCAGTTCCTGGGTGGCAAGGAACATGGATGAACCTTGTCCTGGTTTGGCAGCTGGGACCAATTTATCATGTGTGGGTGTGATCAAAGCTGTATATTCTCCACACTCTGTGTCATTTCTCATGAACTATTAGCAACAGACCATTTGCAGCAGCTGCCCAGGGCACACTTGACCCTCAGGATGTAAGCTGAGTGTTAAAGCCTGTGAGATAAGAGCTGTGGTAACTCTCCTCAGGGAGTCATTAGCACCTCCACACCCAGCCTGAGCGGTCATGTCTGCTAATGGGCCAACAATGATGGAGAGGGAGAGGACAAGGTGGGCTCACTGGTTAGCAAAGTCAGGATTTATGAAGACACTGTCACTGCCCCATTATGAGCCCATGTCTCATCTGTGGAAAAAAAGCTGGCTGAACACATCCGAAGCCAAGAAGGCCAATGGGATCCTATCCTGTATCAAAAATAGCATGGCCAGCAGGATCAGGGAAGTGATTCTTCCCCTGTACTCTGTGTTTGTGAGGCCACACCTTGAGTATTATGTTCAGTTCTGGACACCTCAGCTCAGGAAACATACTAAGGTGCTGGAGTGGGTCCAGAGAAGAGCAACAAGGCTGGTGAAGGGACTGGAGCATAAGTCCTATGCAGAGAGGCTGAGGAAGCTGGGGTTGTTTAGTCTGGAGAAGAGGAGGCTTAGAGGTGACCTCATCACTGTCCAGAACTTCCTGAAAGGAAGTTCTAGCCAGGTGGGGGTTGGTCTCTTCTCCCAGGCACTCAGCAAGAGGACAAGGGGGCACAGGCTCAAGCT
>JAWWEV010000095.1:40904562-40922202 GCA_035583235.1 Hafferia zeledoni | reverse complement strand
AAAACCAAAAAAAAAACCCCCGAAACCCTAATGAGGAGATATATAACATTGCAGCAACAGAAGTTGCAACTCATGTTAGGCATGTTAATAGCAAGAGATCAGGCAGCACTTTGCTCTGAGAACATCATCTGCCCAAAAATATGATTTAACAAATTCAGGACTCTATGTGGCATACAAAATCCCTCACAATAAATGACATAGATGCTAGGCAACTGAAGAGTGGCAGCAATTTGTTCAATATTAACTAAAGCCACCTCTTAACTTTTTTCAGAAAATGCCTGGGTTTTCTATTCTGTTTTTTTGACTTAGACATCAACTTCCATCTAGGAGATGGGTTCCTCATCCACAGTTTTTGACAGCAAAACAGTGGGAAAACATCAGACAAGCCCAATCGCTCCCCCTGCTGTCCCTGATCTCTGCAAGTGGCAAAACAGGCCATAACCTAGCAGTACATTCCTGCCCTTTATTGACAATTCCTATCACCATCTTATACAGTGTTTTGCCTTGCCAGTATGTCACTTCTGCTGTGCTCTTGGATTGCAATGTACAACACCACTGTTTGGGACATTTGCTTTAGTTTAAAATAGAGTCATATTTTTTGTGATCTGTCTTGCCATAGAGATGTACATCTCTTCAGCTTTTTTTATTCTGTCACTTTCAATGAAGCCATACTTTAGAAAAGGTTTCCATGAAGTAAGAATATGGTAAAATGAGCAAAGGCTTTCACCCAGGTTCTGAATGCATAATCAAAATCGAAACAGAACCATGCTGATCCTGGAAATTGTGTGAAGCAATGCCAACAATCAGGTAATTTGATAATATTTTCCCTAGCTGAAAAAAATATTTTTTATCTATTGGTATAATCAACATCATTTAAATAGATGAAGAGAAAGAAATAATTTAATACAGAAGGTGAAAATAGTAAATGGGTATAATGTCAAAAAGTTGTATGTAAACACTCAACTTTGGGAACTTAACAGATCTTGTGAGAAAACTTTGACTGTAGAGGAAGTGATTTTGATTCCTTCTTTCAAGCTAGAAAGCTTCAGGTTAAAGAATTTGAGATCCATCAAATCTCTGAATGTAATCAAGTGACTTACACGTAGAGAGAAAACACTGATCATCTACCTCAGACTGAGTGAACTAACTGTGTTAGAAGGTTACAAAATCAGATTCTCCCAAAATGTGGATTGAGTTTGCAATAATAGGCTCTTATTTGTATTAATATGAACACCTAGAAATGTCAGTGAAGCCTGAGTGCTTAAGTTCACATAAGCTAAATAAGTGGTCTATAAAATGAAGTGCTGCTATCCTATTTCACCATGTAGAAACCAAGACACAAAAAAGTTGAAGTCTAACTATTCCAGTTTTCTGTCTCCATGGGCTTTCATTTTGGAAGTGATTGTTGGGAATCATCATTCAATAGATTGTGCTTGTACTAAGAGTACTCACAGTTAAGTCCTTGCTCGCACATGTAAAATCCTTCTAAAGTTGTCAAGTCATTCATTAGCCCAATATCACCAACATATATATATGCTAAGTGAACAGTTGTGCTTAAATTCCAGTGTTTCATGCCCTGCTGATGGAAGGCTCCCCAGAGGACTGGCATGGAGGAAGATAGGGAACAAGTGGCTGATGGTGAAGTGTGTGCTGACTGCTTACAGCCACTCTACTCTTCCCAAGGAACCCCAAAGATACATGAGCCCTTGAGGCAGCTCAAGCAGCTGTGATTTAGTGCCAAACCCATCTGAAATTTTCTGCTTATTACCAAATAGTCTGTTTCTGTCCTCTCAGTTCTAAACCAAAATGGGATGAAGGGAAGTCAAGCCAAAAAATTTTTTTCTAGTCATTGCAACGTAAATCAACATGAACAGCAGAATGTTAGATAATGAAGAGTTCCTAAATTTTGTCTGAAAATCAACTGGAAAGTTAAGTGTGTTGCTTTCAGAACACAACCTTGATATACTGGTTTCAAGGGATGTTTCTGTTTATGAAACAGCATCAAAAATTTTTGAATCTGAGTGAAATTTATAATCTACAGCAGCTGATCTGTGCTTTCCTAAGGGCTGTTGATAATGGTTGTGGGTTGACCCATGCCCCTCAGGCAGAATTTTTTAAGCATATTTTTAATTCAGCCTATCTCTACACTGTACAGGTGTCATCAGGTGCCTGAATATTGGTACATAAGAGCAAAGGCAGGGTGGGCATTTAAGTTTGGAGTCATTAGACAGGGATGAACAGAGTTAGTAGAGATGAAGCTCTTCCTTACAGCCTGCTTTTATTTTTTCTGTCTTTAATCTCCTATAGATTCTGTGGTAAAGCAACTGGGACCTACCTCTGTGCTGCCTACGTCAGCAGCCACTGGCAAACCTTGTGCCTGGAACAGAACACATTTTGGTTCTGGAGGCAGGCTCCTGACCTCAGCTCACACCTCCCTACTCTTGCAGCCTGGGGACTTTACTGAAGTACAGAACCCCTGAAGCACTGCCCATCCAAGGGAACAGGGAATAAATTCATCCCTGAAGCTGCTGTAAGGTGTAATTAACTTGAAACATTCCCTTTCCATACCAATCCTTCTGTCATTTTTATAGCTTGTTCCCAATTCACTCTCACTAATCGCTCTTAACTGCTAGACAACATCGTTCAGCATCATAATTTCACCTTGTACTATGCTCACCTTTCCCTTTGCTCAATACTTTCAGACAGGACCTCTAGACACAAGTCTGTTGCTCCAGTCATGTCTAACAAAGCCATTCAGGAGGGTTTTGTCTACCAGCTTTTGTCAACCATCTTTGCAAAGTCTTTCTCCTTTTCACTGCATCCCTGGCGCAAAAATGGAGAAGTGAAATTGTTTCTGCTTACAGTCTTACACTCACCTTGGTTGTTTCTAAAACAAAACACCACAGACCACAGAAATCACAGATACAGGCACCACAGACCCTCAACTTTTGTTTATTTATTTCAGCAGCCACAGTTAAAAGCTGGAGTTATGTGCAGCCAAGACAGAACACATGTCTTTTATCTGAAGGTGTAATTCTGACACAACTGAATCTAGTGGGTCCCACCTTCTCTTGGGACATCACATCAGCCTAAGACAGGTCAGAGAGGGGCTCCTGACACTGTGGCACTCTAGCATAGTCACTTCTCACAGAAGTGATGCCAATGGAGGTGAAAGAGAGGTACTATTCTTCTGGTTGGTGAAACAAATCCACTGTAACTGTGACATTTTTCGATGTACTTCAGCAGAAAAATTCACTCAAGGAGATATTTCAACCTCAAATAATTTGTGAGAGAGGTGTTTTACAACCAGAATTATGCCTGAGAAGTGTTTAAGTACTAAAGCCCCTACTTATTCTTGGATGACCTCACTGCGTTCAGTGGTATTTCAGTGCTCTAACTGGGGGCACCATTTGTTTCTTGAAACATCAGCAATTTTCTTATCAGAGTTTTTGAAAATTGAATAGACAGCTGCTTACAATTGATATGGTTCCATCTTCACAGTGCTGCGGAGCTTGACTTGTCAGTTAAGGGGAGATACATCTTTTATACCTGTCACAGTCCTGTTGTGTATCAGTTTCTTGCTTGCCTGCCCACAGCAATGTGTGCTGGTTTTGGCAGCTGTAATGCATATAAATACAGCCAATGGAGACCATCATTTTAGCAGGGAACATCAACTTATCAAGCAGAAACAGTTATGTTCTGCTTTGAACACCTCTGTTCACCCTACGGCACCCATATCAGGAGAAAAAAAAAAAAAAAGCACATGTTAAAATCTGGAAATACATGTTCACCTAAATTAAGGCACCTTGCAGCAATATAGGCAGGTTTTAATAATCCTTCTTAAAATTCAGTTGAGGGATTTCTGAGGGACTTGCATCTGAGGGACTGAGGGTTCATCAGTTACCCTTTCAGAGGAGCAGGTGCCTCACCTCCACCTCTTGCTACCTTTTCTTTTTAAGCACCAGATTATGTTTAGATGCCATACAACAGCATGTGCAGAGGCAAACTGCATGGCAAGCTTGATATGAAGGACTGCTGGCTTCTCATCAGCTGCCATATTTTTTTTTAAGCTTTGCATTTTACAAGCAATGTCCTGTAACTTCGTTCTCTCTGTTCTTTGTCTGAAAAACATGGTGATACTCTGCACAGAGTAAAAAAAGTGGGCCAGGATACTACATAATTGTGAGTGTCATAAAAGGTAAATTGAGTTCAAGACACACTTGAATCTCTTCACTGCTTTGGACAGATCTTTACAGCTCTCAGCAGCTGAGTCAATTGACATTTGTGGGTAATGGTCTTGGTAATAGTGTCTGATCGCATGTCAGTAAGTGCTTTGAAGAAACTATCAATGGATGCTCTGAAGATGTATTTGGCAGGCAGAAGATAGTTCTTCTAATTAAGATCTTGGTTAAGTCCTGCTTATATCTGTCAAAGATTGACAATGCCAGCAGTTTGTTCTCTGTTGTTAAGTTTCAGTTCTGTAATTTCTAGGGATGACGTATATAACCTATCTATAAAATATTTCTGTAGTTACCTTATCAGAAAGACTTCGGGTTGCTGCTCTTTAGAGATGTGACAAAGCACATGAGAGTCACCTGAAAAGCAGCAGTGAACCTTTTTTCCCTCCAGCAAAACACAGACAAAATTTGTTTCAGTACTGATCATTCAATAATCTTCTTGTGTTCACAGGCACTCCTTGCTGTGACTGAGATACTAACGGTTAAATTCTCCAAAGGGTCTTCTAGCACTCAGTGCCATCACCCCCAAAGAAACAAACTCCCCTGGGCTCAGGCTCACAAGCAAAAGACAAGACTACATTTCTTTTCAGCTTTACTCCAAAAAACAGAAGCTGATTAAGCAACATTTAAAACATAAAAATTTAGATGACTAACCAGAGTAGATACTAAAATAAGACTCAAAAAGGAACCCACATATAGCAAAGATAACTTAATTTAATGATTTAAAGAGCAAAAACCTGTGAGGTGACCCTGCACATTTTTACCTTACTTCTTATGCGTGTGTTTGGATCTGGTGTCAAGATTTAAATTATTTTTCAATTACAATGTTTAAGCTCATGGGAAAATACACAAAAATAACAGTGGACCTAATAAAAGAATACAGCGTTGGCCCATTTCTTCTTAAAAACCTAGCAAAAATGAGAAAGCAGAAAGGCCTGAACCAGGAGCTTTCCCCTGCTCAGCTTGTCCTCACCAGGAAGTTGCAAGTCATGGTCTTTGCTGTGGGAGTGCAAATTCAGCATGGCACTGTAGAAATGAGAAGAAATTTCAGCAAGAAGCCACAAGATTTAAGCAAAAGTAAGGAAGAACTGTTTGCTCTCAGTGCCTGAAGTCTTGCCCCATCTGTGATAAGCAAGACAAACTAACAGACTCATAAACAATGTGTGATAGTTCTTTTTATGGCATTGTTTATCTTGCCCAATCAGTGCTTGTAACCATGATGGAAAACTGTTAGCTTTCCTGTGAGATAGAAAAGTACCCCTTGTGTATCCCTCCCCCCAAGTCCTCTAGCTATGAACATAGCAGAAAAGTAGTAGCATGCATGCTCCTTCCTCAAACGCTATATATACCAAAGATTGTAATCAATAAACTATTCAGTTTGTCCACAACTTGAGTCCACGAATTAATCACTACATTTTGCATTCTGTCCTTTCTGCTATTTCTGTCTTGGTGTTCTTGGACACTGCATTGTGTATCTTGAGCACAGCATTGCAGACCTGGCTGTGGCACTGCCAGTGTGAATAGATGCAGGTAGCTGCCAATCTCTGTCCTGAACTATTTTGCATCAGTGTCATTGTGCAGCTGGCACTTGGAGTGGGGCATGCATGGAGTGGGGCATCAAAGACATGCAGGACTGCTGCAGGATTCTGGTGGGTTCTATATAGCAGCAGAATGCTTTGCAGTGAGCTGAAGAGTGGCTGGAGGAATGGGGCATTTCTTGTCAGGGAAGGGAGGCAGAACTAAATTCAATTGTGGGTTATGCAGGAAAGTTTTCTGGCTTGAAACTTTAGACATGGAACCTGAAGTCTTCAATATAGTTTTCAAATCATGTTCAAATTATATCATTCAAGGAAACCCTACTAGGACAAATTGTTTGAATTTCCTGAATTTTGATACCTAAGAATTCATTTTGGAGAGTCACATGTACAACAAAGGGCTTTCAGAGAAAAATTAGGACATTTAATAAACAATCTTTATGTAAACTAACCAGTAGGAAAAAACAGCAAGTCATCTGACATTTTTCACACTACTAGTTGAAATTAGATAAAGCATATGCTCTAGAAACTGCAGAATATTTTTATCTAAGTAGATGGAGAGAGTTGTTTAGCTTCACTGTGGGACACTTGATGATTTATATATTATGTGGTTTAAGTCCTTACACTGTGATCCCACCAGTCTTTTCTCAACCATGTTCATGTTAAATGCTGCCTGTTATAGAATCCTAATGGTATAAGAAGAAAACTATCTATTTTGAGGAACATAAGCTGAATGCAACAGCCCAAACATACATCTAATTCACACTTAGGAAAAATAATTCTTTTGCAGAGTTGAAAGACCTTTACCCAAAACAAAAGTTTTGGATTCAGGAAGGATAAGACTGGATCTTAATCTGAAAATGTTATCATGAAGGCAGTTAAGAAATCAAAGATTGACTGTGTGTCACAGATCAATGACATTAAAAGAAAGAGGTCTCCTGCTCTTTCAGTGTCATGCTGAATCTTACATAACAAGAGAAGCACTTCAGATCACCTGTATAATTACGAGGGTTGGTAAAACATGATGATGAAAACTAAATGTAAAATTTAAATTGCCTGATTATCTAATTGAATCTTCTTTTTGTTCTTGTTTTCTTCCTTTTTCAGTGTAACCACTAAGCCAAAATGTGTGTATATTTATATCTAAACTTAATATACATTGAAGTCCCTAAGTTATTATCATGGTACAAGCTTTAAGTCAGTTTCCAAGACATTACTTATATTAGAGACAGAAAAAAAACCACAAGACCAGGGTTTGTAGCATAGCTCATTTTTATTGTTTAAACAGTTTTTGCATAGGAAATATATTCGCTTCCAGTAATTGACTGCAGTATGTGCAGCTGCTAGCAGTATAGGCTGGATATAACAGTAACAATCACATTAAGTCAAGCTTGATTTACACCAGTTTAAAACTTGTGGCAGTTGAGTTCTTTTGTAACCCAAAAAAAAAAAAAAAAAAAAAAAAAAGGTACCAAAAAGAACATTATTATCCTCCAACCAGGCATAACAAAAACCAGTGTTAACACTCAGGCTGAAGACAGGTTTGATGCCAGAGGGCCATAATTCCAAAATTAAGTAGCTGTACTGTAATGTATCCTACTTGTGAAGGTTCATTACACAAAGATTGTGCACGAACCCGTTTTTTTAATTAAAATGTAACCTTAAGGGTTTATGACCTACAGTATGGGGAAAAATGCCAAAAGTTTTAAAATGGATCAACCCTGGTATGTAGCTAGCAAGCAATAACTGACTATTTGTCACCTACAGTTGTACTAAATGTATCTAAAGAAACACACAGCCCTACAAAAGTTGTTCTCAGAAATATCGAGATGGGGTGCCTCTTCCCAGCTTACTAAAAGTTCTATATGATATAAGCACAAATTAACAGCATGATGAAGACAATCTAATGCAGCTCTTGAGAAGCCTATGCCTGCGATTTAGGAACCCCTCACATTCTACAATGTTGTAGAGATTATTTTTGAAGAAAATGTTTTCTGAAACATATTTACAACTGAACTCAACAGAGACTGTGAAATTGAACAGGCACTGCTCATTTGTTTGAGTTTTTTGGTAAACATTTTGCTGGTTTTTGTTTCTTTCTCATTTTGCATCAACTTCTATCAGTCCATGCAACTTCAATGCCCTCAATGAAGAATGCATAATAAGCCATACTTAAAAAACTTCCTTCTGCATATAGAGATACATTTGCCACATCAGTCCCTGTAGCACAGTTTTCAAAACCATTCTGTCAAAAATACAGTAATACAAAGACTGGCTTTAGTGTCACTAGCTCACACTGCTCTCCATTTATTTATAGGTCACCTTTTGTTTTACTGTTTCTGTATCTTGCAATAAAAGTATCAAAGGCTTATTCTGTTACATCGTGGTGCTAGTGGCACTGAAGCCCTTTTCACAAATTCAACATACATTTGAATTGCAACACACATATATTTCTAAAGAGTAGTAACTAGTGAACCCTTTTATCATAAAAAACAAACAAACAAACAAACAACTACTTACAACCATTGAAGAAAAAATTGCAACAAAAAAGGTAAAAATTGACCATCTCCAACTTGTCCCCATTACTATTGACAATGTGACCAACAGAGCTGTGGCATGGAAACAGTACAAAGAGTTGTCATGGCAATAAGTTTGGCTGATGCAAAGGTCACTGCAGTGTTAAAGGGCAAAATAAGTGGTCCATGTTATCTTCCAACTGCAGTGCTCCACCACACCCACACAATTTTGAAAAATTAGAAAAAACAGGGGAATTAGCAGAAAGTGCAAATAAGGAGGCAATTTTCAGCTCCCAGCATGGAGAAGAACATTCAGCCTTGAGCTTTTCCTGTTTAACTTGATTAGCTGGCATATGATTTTACTTTTTTTTTATCTTTCTATAGAAACGAAATAAAAAAAGATCCAGGAGTATGCAGCTGGTTAATGTCAACAAAAGACCTTGACAGGATCATGTAAACCATAGATGATGTCATGCTTGGGGCCTTATTGCCAGCAACATTAGAGAGTTCTTTCATTGAAAGTGAAAACTGTACACTGAACATGGGATAACTTTCTGCAGCCTTCATAATCTCACGCAGTACATACAATTTAGATTTAGGTACATAACACACTCTAGTGTCACAGATGTCCTTGTGCAATCTCTTTCATTAAGTCCTTATGAAGCTACAAGTTGCAAATCCAAAATTCTGCTCCCTGAGGACACAGCTGTGTGAAACTTAAGTACTGTTTTAGCTCTCTGCCTCTCTTGAATGGCTCTGTGAACCTAATCTTAAATACTATTATGTAACAATGACAAAGACTTTTGCTAAAGGCCATATATACTAGTAAAAAGAGAGTGGTGCTTCCAACATTTTGAAATGCTCTGAAAATCAACTTTTCCAATACTAAATACAACAAAATAACCTTCATAAAATACAACTTTTCTCCATTTACATTTTTAAAAGATTAGTAACCCATGCTTTTGAAGCACAGGAACCTGCGAAATAACTCCTAACATGGACAGATTTTTTTTTTTTAATACATAAATTAAGAAACTGGAGAGTTTTAACCCAAGTCCAGTTTCCAAACAAAGAATATTTTTGTTTAAAAATGAAAACGCATTTCCATTATAATTGTTTAAAAGTTAGCTTTACAAACAAGGGTATTTTAATAAAAAAAAAAATCCTTAACAAAACTATACACCATACAAGTTACTGTCTACAAGGTAGGTGGTTCATTCAGAAGATCCTCCTTTCTTCTTGCTACTTGCAGCTTCACAAACTCATTCACATATTTTCAATGGAGCTGCCCACCTGAACATCACACCACAACTATATTGCTATAATTAATATTTTTGCCATGTCTTTATGTACAGTCTCCTTCACTGCCTTTTTTTTCCTTAGTCAAGCCTCAAGCGTTCATGTCACTCCAGGGGAAACACACTTCAGTGGCACAGCCATGAGGTCAGGGCTGCAAAGCAACATAATAAAGGCAGAACAGTGCACATAGTACGGGGTGGCTCAATTTAGTCAGAATACAATTCCTGGTGAAGGAGGAGGCCAGAGACTGGATTTGAGTTCTCAGTCTTATCTTAATCTTTTGACTGGCGAGCTTAAAAAACCCAACAAAACAAAAACAACGCCCCTCACCCCCCCAACCAACAAAGGCAACCTAAACCCAAACCTACAATAAATGAAAGGTTCACTATCTTCCAAATAGACTTTTCTATTAGAGAGGCAGGTGTCAAAAAACCACAGTTGCTGAACAATCCAATTTATTTACACAAAAGGAAGGAGTTTACTTTTTAAAAAACGACATCTGTAAGCTCAGTTTTTTTGCATAGAGTACATCAGAGATAACAAAAAAGTGCTCTGTTAAGGGCATCCATCTTCCTACAAGGGCAATCATCATTTTGGCTATTTCATGTTGAAGCTTGAATTTGTTCCTGTTTTGTCCCAATGTGCTATTTAAAGCATTCAGGGAACAACTTGCTAAAGGTACTACTCAAAGATGAACCTCAGCACACCTTTCTGCTCCCAAACTACTCTGTATCAGTGACATATGTAAAGGGCAACACATACTTTGTTTCACCAGGCCAGAGCCTGAGATGTACTCTATATGGGTATAGTACATTTTGTCATGTGCTTAGCAAACAATTTGACTTACTGAGGGGCTCAGAAAAAGAGCAACACAATTTTACTTTTTTTTTTTTTTTCCAGTCTTATCTTTTTCCTTTGCTTCAGTTTAGCTAAGTCTCAAAGATTTCTCCATAAATCCTGTCTCTGTAGCCATTCAGGCCCTCCTTACACATATCCATCCTGGAGATATGCAGATGTACCACCTCTACAGCTCTTAAGTGTCAGGGTCTGCCGGTAGCCAAAAGTGACTGAAGATAGTGTGCCATTGACCAGTACTCACTGGGGAGCTGCTGTTAGAGTGGCACCTCTGGGACTGCTCTAGGGTAAGAAAACCTCCCAAATGCAGAGGCAACTGCAAAGATACTAATTTTCCTACCAGGGTATCCCATACACACATGCCTATGTTCTCCTCTGCTTGCACACTTAATAAAAGGATGTGCTTTCAAAAAATTCCTGGTCTTCAGCAACAGGTCTGATACTAGCCTTCAAAATTGGATTTTACTGGATATACAGTTTTATTTCCATCGTGGTCTAATTCCTTTCACAATTTCCTTCTCCGCTATAGACCATAACTCTCCTTCTGGCCTGCTGTGTGAGAAAACTGTACAAACCTCTGACATAGCCCATGTAGGGGGAAAGTTGTAATTCAGATGCTGTGAATTAACAACCTTGTTGAGAGGAGTGGGATAAAAGAAAAATCAAGTAAAGGAAATAGAAAGAAATATTTACCAGTCAAGCATTCTCAGGGAGGCAAATTCTCTCCATGAGAAACTCCAGAGTCAACTGGAGTCAGTGGAATTATGCCAGCAAAGATTTTGGCCCTATATTTGGCATTCCCTAGACAAAGCAAATGTCTTTGTCATTCTGAGCTAAAAATATTTTCTAACGTGAACACTTTAGGATGCAGTATCTTCATCAAAATGGAAAAGGTTTCATTTCACTTGAGTCTTGACCTATTTCTCTGTCTGTCTCTCTCTCAAGAAAAAAACCCTTGAAGTAAAGCAATTTCCTCAAGTCAAGTCTGCCTCCAGCAGAATTAATTATTTATTTTTTAAATCCAGCAATGATTTCAGCTTGCACCCCAGATGGGAAGTTAAAAAGAGGGAACCGATTTGCAAGTTTGTCACAGTAGGCAGAACAGTCGCTTTGCAGCCCTTGCCTAGCTAAGGGTGCACTGCTTCACAGCTACACTGTAAAGTGTTAAAAATCCTCCCCGCCCACCCCAGAATATATATATATATGTATGTATAAAAAAAAAATCCCCTGTCCACCTCTCAGTACAGAAAAGGACCTCATCACACTGCAAAAATAGCAGTACCCACTTTGGTCAATTAAAACAAAACAAAAAAGCATCCGTTATACTTTTTTTTTTTTTTTTTTTTTAAATCTGTATACTTACCTATGATAACCAACACAGCTAAAAGCACTAACTACATAGGCAAAACTTGGTATTGCATAATTTGTATAAATTTGTATCCCCTCCCCCCAATATTAATTGGAAGATGAAAAACATGAAAGGTTAATAGAAAAAACACCAAAATACAGAAAATATTGCTGGTCGATTACAATTCTTAAGCGGCAACTATACATAGCCATGATATGCTTTATAAATGTGAGATAAAGGTATAACTGTCTAAAAAATCCATGATGTCACATCTGGAAAAATCCATGATGTCACATTTTTCGCATCTGGAATACAAAATATTTTGTCATAAAAATGGTAAAGATTTAAAATTATAATAAATGCAGCAAAACAAGTGTAGTGATGTCAGGTTTTTTGTAGTGTTTTTTTTTTTCCTTTTTGTGGGTTTTTTTTTGGTTTGTTTTTTTTTTTTTTTTTTTTCCCATTTTTTAGATTCCAAGGCAAGGCACGTAATGTGGACAGTATATCTTCGTGCAAATTAGGATTACTGGATAGAGTATTTTAAATTTTTAAAGAGACATAGAGGCAAAATGTCTGCCCATGCACATTATATTTCTGTCAATATGTGAAAATTGTTGAATGAGGCTAACTTCTGAAAGCACCATGCAAATTCACAGCACCCTGTAATTAGACTTACATTAAGAGTGCATTTAAATACAACATATCCCCATCCTGGTATTACCAGTTTGTAAACGGTAAGCTTTGCCCTTGTGACATGGACTTGCCTATGTCTTTGTCTCTATGATGTAGATTTTACTGAAACCTGTAAACTCTATGGGTTCTTGATGCAACAAGTAACTTTAAATAAATAAATCCTACCCCTCTGTGGAGGCAGCAGCTAAACCAATATAAGTGCTGTGTTTCCATTGTTTTTGTTTTTTTTTTTTCTCAAGGACATGATTTGTCTTGATTTAATGCCTTTGAATGCCCTCAAAAACTGAGGGGAAAAGTAAGTTTGTTCAAAGTAATTTTTATTTCTATTTTTAATCCCCTCAATTTAGAGTCCAAGGGCTGAAGGACTTATAGTGATGACCCCTTAAATATGATTTTTAAATTGCACTTGCCTCTGTAAGTGTTTCTTTAGTGGGGAAAATGTCACTCTTTTCTTTTCCTTCTTTTTACTGTTGCATGAGGAGATAACACTTTTACCTATATAGAGGCATTTTTTTCATAGAGCTTATGTGTTCATACTGATTGAAAACTTCAAACTGCATAACACACTAGAAAAGGATGAATTAAGGGCCAAAGTTGAATAAATCCATACTGATAACTAAAGGCTACAGAGTTTATTTTTAAAACATTTAGAAATCAGAGTGTTAAGAAAATGGCTGGCTCACAGCCCTTGTCCTCCTGCAGCTCTGCTGCTGCCGCCTAGCCTTTGTTTTGTGAGATAACCAGGAATAGTGATCTCATGCGTAAACAACAAGAATACTAAACCAATAGAACTAGCTTATCATGCAAATATTAAGGCATCTAGAAAGTCAGTTAAAATATATTGTTGGAGACAGAACAACTATTTCCCAGTGGACTTCATATAACAAAGGCTACTATGCAAAAGCTGCATTCTACCCATCAGTGAAATATCATTGACCCTTTGTATATCATTTCAATTTCAACCATGAGGGAATTTGTGATTGTAAGAGCTGCAATTGCTGGTCTATTTTTCTTCTTTCTTCAGTTTCTTTTCTCATTCTGTCTTCTTTTTTTTTTTTTTTTCTCTTTTTTTTTTTTTTCCAAATTTTTCTTTTAATTGTAGTATTTCCCTCCCTCCCCTCAGTTGCTTGTTTCCGCTTGAAGGAAAGGCTCTCCAATTATGTTCAAACCATAATTTGAGACACTTGTCGGCAGGATCGGTGTCCTGTTTGATACTTGAAAGGGAACCAAGCTAGCCCAGGTACCAGGACTGTTGAAAAGGGGAAAGAGACAAGGAGAGAGAGAGAGAGAAAAAAAAAACAAAATTAAACTTGTATACAAGGAATTTGAATGAGAGTTAAGCCAATATTCATTACCACTACAGAAAATACACTCATTATAATATCACTACTATAATGAAAAATATTCATTATAACACTACTTAAAATAAATTGGAAAAAAATATTGTGAATATTACTTGAGATTTTAAGTCACAGTTTTCTTTGTGAAAGTATGAATTATTTAAAAGCAAAATAATTTTGTCAAACTCAGTTGCAAATTGCAACACTTCTAAGTTACATTAAGTGGCTGTTGTTTATGATAGCTTCCTAAAATTTCAGACATAAATATACAGTGCAGACACAACTAAACCATACAAGTGACACTATATAGCATGGAGGTTGTTATTTAAGAGCTAGTGAAATACACTACAGTGTACAGTTTTTCTATTTTGAAGAATAAAGATTTGGTGTTCAGCTTCCTGTGCAATTCCCTCTTGTCTCCATCTCAAACCAAGATGGGCCTCTGAGGTGTGTGTATCACCATGAGAAGAGAGGACTTTTAATATTCAAAAATCTGCTTTCTTTAGAGATTTTTCCCTAAAGGTGTCATTGCCTAAGGAACACCATACAACACAGGACCCAATCATGTAAACACTTGCAGCCAAAGGTATCTGTCAGTCAAGGACAGTAGCAGTGAGTACCACAATTTTTTTCAACAAACCTCTGAGCAAGAAAGTATTTTCAAAGCCAATTTAATTACTTAAGAACTTAAGTCATCATTTCGAAAGCACTCTGTCACTAAGGAGTGAAAGTCCCAAGGGCATTCACAAGTTCAACAGACACCCAACACTAATAGGTACGGTATCCAACAGTAGTTGCAAGGTGGATACTCAAGAGATAGGCCTCAGCTGCTGCTATTCAGTACCCAGCACAGACCCTGAGCAGCCTTTTCCTTAAATGTGAAATCCAACCCAAATCACCCTATGCTGAATGGTTCTAGGACTTTAAAGACAGTCTCATCACATTTCTTTAGAATCAAAACATCATCATTATGTCAGCAGTCATTGCTGAAGAACTAACACCAGAACTGGACACACAGCATGCAAACACATCCTTCCTTTGCATTTCATTGTATCCAGTTTATCTCTGCACCAGATCTTTCCACAAACATAACTGCTTACTTGGAAATACATTTTGGGACTAGCCTGATGAGCTTCATGATGATACATCTGAAAACTAATCCCTCCACCTACACTTTGTGGAGAAGGCGTGCTGGAAGTTTTCTTCCCTCTCTTTCTCTTTGGTCCCCTTTCTGGACTGCTCTCTCCCTGGATGAGCAAATGCACTTTTGTGGCATAGAGTGTAAAGAGGAAAATAAGACCTTTTTATCTATTTTAAATGTGTACAAAATAACTACATTTTCTTTGGAAGACTTTTGTGATCCATTCAGTTGCTACTGTATGAACATTAAAGAATGCAGTCAACTTTGTGAAATCCAGGGGACATGATTCTCAGGTCTTTCATATTAAAAATAATACAAACAGGTTTTGTCATTTACTCTTGTCTGATAATATTTTTCTCTCTAAACTTGTTAATTTACTATTTTGACTCCTAATAATTAGTCCTGTTTTATGCACTCAAAAAAGTAGAAGTAATTCCTCACCTGCCTGTTTCAATGATGGTCAAATTCTGAAAGAGTGCAGGACCAATTTTATTTCATCCAGGAAATATAAAAAATATGAATATGTTTTCAATGCCTGAAGTACAAATATTATTCAATAGAATGGTTTGGTTTGGTTTTCTATTGGTATATTCTTGAATGATACCAGAAAATCTTCAGAATTTTAACCTCTTCAGAAATTAAACAAAAAAAAAATCTGCTGTTTTCAAAAGCTAGATCAGCTAATACATTTAACTATTTCTTTTTTATTATTATTATTTTTTAATTCTATTGACTAGTTAAAAAAACAACAACAGTCTATTAGGGCAAAAAAACCCAAAACAACGTTTTGAAATTTAAAAATCAGTTACACCACAAATCTTGAAGTAGTCACAAAAATTTAAATCCAGTTATGCATGAAAGATTTCCCCAATATGATCTGATGAAAAGATTATGTTTCAAAAATAAATTAATTCAACACTGAAATGTCATTTAAGGGTCTTCATTGTTTCAACTTGTTCTTCATCTTCGTTCACAATTTGTTTCAAAATGCATTTTTTGTTCCTTTCTCTTTGGATTTCAGTGATGCTAAGAAATATATTCTGAAATAACAGACAAAAAGCAAACTGATTCCAAGCATAGGGATTTGTAAAAATGGCAACTAGTAATAAAAAAGTCAAGCAGATTTGTTTGCTTGGGATCTGTTTGAGTGTTTTACAGTGCAGAGTTCTTTGTTGTCCTGTAATACACAATTTAAAGTTTTTAGTGACTTCAAACAAGTAGAAGACTAACTAAAAGAATGCAAATTTTGTTTGAGGTCAACATAGTAGCTAAGCAATTTTTGTGGCAAAGGCTAAACACATAGGTTCCAGATTATCCTTAGGAAGATTTACAGTGTACTCAGTGGCTGAACACATACATATGTGGCTTTTTGCTTTGTTTTAAGGTTGCCAACCCTCTAACTACAGTTGAAAAAGGAAACAACTAAGTGGTGACTAAAACCAAGTCACTATTCACAGCTGCTTTTTCTTCTGCTATTTCAAATACTAGACACAGATTCTGATTTTTGTGGAAAGTGCTCAACAAAAATAAGCTGTAGCAAGTGCCTAATAGGACTGTTGTTGCCATATAACCTACAAATTTAATATAGGTGTTTATTTAAACCTTCCAGGCTTCCCACATTATATTATGACCATAAGACAAATGCAACAAATTAATCAGCACTGCTTATGAATCCTGAGTGAGTAACAAATCTCCCATGTTAACACTGTCTATATCCCAATAGGATTTTGAAGGCCCTTGAACTACTCACATCAAGCCTTCTTCCAGAGATAGTAGTGCAGGCAGCAGAGCACCTGTGGACTGGAGAGCTGCACACAGTCCACCTGCAGGGCTGGAACTGCCACCACTCCTGCACCTCTGGAGATGGCTGAGCTCCTGGTCTAAACACACACACTGAACAGTGTCTGACTGTGCTGGCAGCTAAGAAAAACAGCCATTCCCTCTGTTTTCTTGCTTCTCCTAAGCCATGATCTCCAAGGCTTGATGAGTTCTCTCTGTATTTCAGAAAACAGCCTTTTCATACAACATTTAATGTAAGCCTGTCTTGGGCCACCCAGGTCCTGGTTCCACCACCAGGTGCTTACTGCAGACAAAGGAAGAAACCTGAACAAAAGTTAGTGAGAACAGCCCTAACCACAGAGCAGAGCTCTGAGAACAGCTGTGACAAAACGAATAACCAAAACCAGAACATATGTTGTGTTGCATGTGCATGGCTTTCTATCCAACATTCCCACAACTCCCCTTTATATTTATGGCAAATTTAGTTAAATTTTCAACTACTCTAAGAGCCACACTCTGCTTTGTAGCTCTTCAGAAATCCAGTCTGCAGTCAAGCCATATTGACAGCCTAGAAGAGCAAAGTCCTCTTGTCAACTTTCCCCGTCCTGCTCTGAAGGGAGCTCTGTGTGTATTGCAGAGTTTAGCTTCTGCCATGGAAACCATCCATGGTTTCTCTACAGAGCATCCTAGCAGGAGCAAAAGATACTGCTGACTGCAAAACAAACTCTGCCTGGGTGTCCACATAGGTGACAACAGCAGGAAATGGAGAAACAACTTTCTCTTTACCACACTATCCAGTGCTTTGTATAATGGCCCAGCCTTCGCGAAGGAAGATTTGGGAAGGGCTCTCCCCACGTGGGTGTGCCCTTCGAGCCTGCGCAGTGGATTTTTTAGGT
>JAWWEV010000095.1:40891264-40902569 GCA_035583235.1 Hafferia zeledoni | reverse complement strand
AAAAAAAAAAAAAAAAAAAAAAAAAAAAAAAAAAAAAAAAAAAAAAAAAGAAAAGGCAAGGAAAGATCAGGCAAAGGCTGCAAAGTCCATTGATAAAAAAAAATTACCCACAACAGAGGAAGGGCCCAGAGACATGGTACATGTCCCTGATGTGCTTTGGACCATACATATGAAGAGCATTTGGTGTATGAACAGGCCTAACGGAGGTTTGCAAACATGTAGTTGCACAGGGGAGGCTATGACCAAGTGGAACCAAAACGTGAGGACTATGAGCTTGGATTACCAGAGACCATTGGGTCAGCTATGAAAAACTGACTCTCCACTTTACATACCTGTACTACTTTTTCCTTCAAATATTACTATTTCCATTTTAAACCATTAGATTTTCTACCCTAGCACTTTTAAAAACTTTAACTGTTAAGTTTATTTATCAAATTATTATGACTGAATAATAATACAGACAATACTAACAGCACCAAACAAGAAAAAGAAAACCAGTGCAGTTCTACTGCTTCAAAATAAACAATTAAATGTAAGATGACAAATATGTAGAAAGTTGGAATAACCAAGGGGTTAAATACACAGTTTACACTTGGGAATTCTCTATAATGCTCCTCCTTCCCTAGCAGCTGCCAAAAATCATCTGACAGGAAACGTAAGATTAAGTTTGTCCCACCTAAACGAACAAAGAGTGCTCAGAACAGGCAACCAGTTAACTGCAGAGCAAGAACTTTTCTAATCCTGCTGGAGTCTGCAGTGCTGACCAGAAAATATTACTGAAATAGTTTTCTTTGCTTTTATATCCTGCTTCTAGATCATCTCATTCATTTTTGTCACACTGCAGTTCTTGTTGCTTCTCCCATAAATGTTAACTGCAAACTCCAAACATAATCTTGTGGAAAATGGACATTATTGATTCGTGTGGTCCATTGTTCCCCCATTCTAAGTCCCCGAAGTTCAAGTTCAATCTGGAATTACATCATGTCTGGTTTCTCCTGGTTACCAGACAGTTTGAGACGTGACCACAGCTACAGAAAAAACAAACAGTCTTCTTCACGCTTCGGCTCCCCTATCGATTCAAACATAAACTTTTTTCTTTCTCTCAAGTACACTTCAAGTATGGAGCATGGTTAATTTAGAGATTAAGTTCCAAATTAGATTATCTAATGGCATCTTAATGGATTGCTGATCCATTTCCTGGGGGATGGCAGCATGCAAGTCTGGCTTGAATACAACTAATTTCTTAGGAAGTATTTGGAAGATGTTTGCCTAGATGGAGAGGAAATATAATGTTCTGTACATCTTTCTCTATTAGGGAGTTGTGCAAAACTATTAGAGTTAGTAATTTAAATTTATAAAGACAAAAAATCATTATATTTTCTCTCAATAAATTACAATCAGGATACTTCAGCCTTGAAATCATAACGCCTTGACACTTCAATTCCAAAACATTACCAGGGTGATCAGGGCAGGTGGTAGGGGTGAAGGAGGGGTAGGAGTCAGAGTGTATGAACCAGTGCTCTATCAGGTGTCTGTGTTTGTTCAAGACCAAGTGCTGGGTCCTGCACTTTGGCCACAACAACGCCCTGCAGCACTACAGGCTGGGGACAGAGTGGCTGGAGAACAGCCAGGTGCAAAAGGACCTGGCGCTTTGGATTGACAAGAGGCTGAATATGAGCCAGTAGTGTACACAGGTGGCCAAGAAGGCCAGTGGCATCCTGGCCTGCATCAAGAATAGTGTGGCCAGCGGGACAAGGGGAGTGATTCCTCCCCTGTACTTAGTGCTGGTGAGGCCACACCTTGAATATTGTGCTCAGTTCTGTGCTCCTCAGTTCAGGAAAGATAATGAGGTGCTGGAGCAGGTCCAGAGAAGAGCAGTGAGGCTGGTGAAGGGACTTGAGCACAAGTCCTGTGAGGAGAGGCTGAGGGAGCTGGGGTTTTTAGCTGGGAGAAGAGGAGGCTCAGGGGTGACCTCATCACTCTCCACAACTACCTGAAAGGAGGTTGTAGCCAGGTGGCAGTTCGTCTCTTCTCCCAGGCAACCAGCATTAGAGCAAGAGGGCATGGGCTTAAACTCTGCCAGGGGAAATTTAGGTTGGATAGTAGAAAGAAATTCTTTACAGAGTAAGTAACCAGGCATTGGAATGGCCTGCCCAGAGAGGTGGTGCATTCTCCATCCCTGGAGGATTTTAAGATGAGACTGGATGTGACACTTAGTGCCATGGTCCAGTAATCACAGTGGTGGATCAAGGGTTGGACTTGATGATCTCAGAGGTCTTTTCCAATCTGGTTGTTTCTATGATTCTGTGAAAATATGCTTGTCACAGCAATGCTGCTAACTGTGTTACTTCAGCTATGTTTTTGCTCAATATGTTAACATGGACAAGGTACTGTGCTACAAAATAAATCTGCACCCATTCTCACTTCCCCTCCAACTTCTTTCACAAATCCTTTTGATTTTCTTATCAGCATTGCTATCACAAACACAGAGTGGTGCTAGGGGGCAGGAAATGATGCTTGGAATGCTTAACACCCCTACAGCTAGAACTGAGAAGGAAATTCAGCACTCTGAAAACAGAGCTCCTCTCAGCATCTCCAGGAAAAAAAACAGCTGTTGTAGTGTGCTGATGTATCAAGATAACAGAATACAAGCAGGAAACACTAGCCTAGTCAATTTTCCCAAATACTGTAAAGGTAACCTTAAGTAAGTTGACCTATAAAACTAACTGAGAATGAATGTAAAAAGAATTAATCTAAATAAAAATACATTTCTCAATAGCTGACTTAAAATGTACACTTTGGCAGCGAAAAGTTGCTTACAATCTGTGAAAGACTTGCAGATACTCCACATGCTCTAAAAATGACCTATCATACCAGCTTTTATGAGTATTTATACTGGAAATACTATCAATAGTATAATAGCAGCTTAGATTCAGGATCAAACTCATGTTATCAGACTCACACACCCTCCCCACTTTTTGTCACTCCCACTCATGTCTTAAGTGTACTTTTCACATACACTGCTGCCCTCATGTAGTGACTGAGACTACATTTTCTCAAATGAGCCTTACAGACTTTCACAGCTTCCCTCCACCTTATGTCCCTAGGAAAACAATCTGTATCACAGAAATGCAGTTACTGCAAAAAGAAGATTTGGGGATTTTTTAATGTTTCTGATTATCTTCTTTATATTTACACCAAAAAACCTGACCTAAATTATATTAAAAGTACCAGAGAAGTTAATTGTATTGAAGTATTTAAATATTTTTCAAAGGTCAGTAGACATAATAAAATATACTTACAAATAAATATAAAAAATACACGTATGTATAAGGACAAATATATAAAGACAAAGCACGTACAATGAATGCTCTAAGTAAAGAACAAAACCCCAAAACAAAACAGAGCAAAACAAAACAAAATTGTAGGTTGTTAGGGTATTGGGAGCAAAATAAAAATTACTACTTCCAAATACCTTCCCAAAGAACTGGGGGTTTTATTGGTTGTTTTTTGTTTTTTTTTCTTAGGATGCTCACAGGATGTTTACTATATTTTCTTAAAGATAATAGAATGCTTAATTCAGTAAGCAAAGTATTAATCTAGTTTTGTTATCATTATTTCTTACAAGTCTTCTGTTTTGTAGAAAATGGTGTATCCATGACTTAAAAGTTTTGTGGCTTGGTGTTGCTTTTTCATCTTGCATTATTCATATTCTCTTCTTTTTTTTGCAAAGATCAGTGTTTGCACACAGACTACACTCTCTTATACCTGAGTCTTTAAATGCCAGCAGATATGGAATTTTATAAAGAAACAGAACTTCAGAAAATATAAATTGGAATCTATGTATCATATTTTGAAATCTATGCATTACATCTACTATCAGGTCTGTCAGGCAACTATTAATAAGACAAATAGCACAGAAACAACAGAATTTTTATCATCATTCACTCTCCCCGAGTTTCCAAGGTGTGGTTCACCAACATAGCCAAGCTTCCAGCTTGACCGTGTCTGCTACCTGATCTCTTTAGATCTCTTCAATGTTAGGACAGCTAACATTGAAGAACTGCCAATTTTTTTACCTTCTTGAGGTCACTGATATTTCTGAAAAGTCAGTGTATTTAAAATAACCACAAAAGACTGAAGTAAAAGGTCAGATTAAGCACCCCAGGTCTCAGGAAACCACATAATCAAAACCCACATAATCAAACATTTATCAAGCCATTTGGGGTTGTGGCAATTTGTCTGGACTAGGACATATTTCTTTGCCAGCATGTGACAATTCATTTTGCAATATATTCTCTCTCTTTTTTTCATGTTGGTTTTAGTGTTAGAAAAACTCACAGCTACTTAGCCTGTTCGGGTATAATTTCTCTTCTCAGATCCTCACCTCTGTGGGATTTGAAGAATGCTGTATTCCAAAAACCCAAATCCTAAAAGCAGTCTGCTTAGGGCAAACTGTTTGTTTCCTTGTTCTTCAAGAATCCAAGACCAAGCAACATAGCCTAGGCCTCTAAAGAAATACCAAAGGCAGAATTTGTGCCCAGGCTATTCTGGCAGCAATTCCATATGTTGGTGGGCCCAAAGTGGCAGGCAGAATTCTGGTAGTAACCTGCAAAGCAGTTTTGTCTATAACATAGAGTGGATCATGGAGCATGCCTGTCTTCACCACCAAGGTTTTCATGGTCACTGCTAGAAATGTTTCCCCTGCCTTTCCTTTCTTTCACAATTTCTATCCAGGGTCTTGTATGAAAAGCAGAATTCAGCAAACACTAAGACAGTGCTTCAGCCAGTGAAACTGGCTCTACTTTAAAGCAGCTCGAGTAATGACTGATTAAAACCATTCAAGTATATTCTTAGATAGGCTGTTGTGATGTAATTTCCTAACAGCTGTCAATGCCCTGAAAAACCAACATCCTTTGTAGTGGGAGAATAAATCAACCCTCTCTGTGCTATACTAGCTCAGTTATGATTCACTCCTTGCAGTACATTGAAAACAATTACTACATGTTGGGGATTTATAATGTGAATCACAGCCCTTGAGGAGATGAGGTGAATCCATTAGCTAATTTTCCATTGTGGCATTTAATCTACAAAGACTGAAATGACAAGACCTTATTTTTACACAATTTTACAGATTTAAAACATTATTTCAGAAAAATTGTGAAAAAAAGTTAAACGTCAGATTTGTAAACAGCACCAACTTTCAAATTCAGTATTTGCCCTTTCAAAATGATTCTCAAAAGCCCTGAAACTTCTAGCAATCTGTAGTACCATACATGTATCAAAAGGCATTTCGTACATAATGCATATATACAATTACACTCATACACATTCTTACAAGAATATTCAGAAGTACCTATATTTTCATGTACACATAAATTTCAAAAAATATTTAAAACTATTTCAAGAATGAGTGGCTAATACTTTATCTGACAAGCTCCCAATCCCCAGGCTTTATAATTACAACCCCCATTAAGTATTGAGTGCTGCAGATAATCCTGCACATGAAAAAGGTGAAAACTGATGTATCCAAATTATGCTGCTTTGTTTATACACCTATTTTGGCACACACATACACCATCTACTGTTACTATAATTCTTTATATACCAAGAGGTGAAAAATATATTATTATAATTATTGCAATATATTAATAATATACCAAAAGCTAATGGGGTTTATAATTTAGTTTATTGTGGAGCTTTTTTCATACAAAAAACAAACACTGTTTTTGCATAAATCATCGCTAATTATTCTTTTATTTAGTTGAGAAATAAGATGGTTTATATCCTACCCTCATGTCCATGTTAGTGACCTACACCAGCCAATTACTCAGAAAAGTCTCTATTAATAATATAGTTATTAATTGCCCAAAACAACCACCACCTCATCCCTTTATATCTATGAGTCTAACAACACCGTTTTCTCTGTGTTAACCTCTAAGGCCCCCAAAATATGATTGCAAATGACATTTTTAAAGTCTAAGATTGGTATTCCTTTCAATTCACAAATCCTTTGCATATGACAGCACAACATCATCATTCCAGGTGCTTAATTATGGTAATTTCTAAATTCAGCTTATGTGAAGGATAACCTGAAAGTGTATAGGAGAAATGTTATGCACACACTTTGATCATATGCTCTCACATATACTTCTGGAGGTCCACTAAAACAGATATTGTAGTTCTATGCAACTTTTTTAGAGGTGGTGTAGGGGTGGAAATAATTAAATTGTTACCTTTGCCAAGTAATTCCCAATGTATCCTCACTGGCACTGGGGTATAAATGCCTGCCGTTTTGATTCATGGTCCAGTCACAAATTCTCAGCTGTCAATTGAAACCTAGCAGTCAGATATGGATCGAGCATACTACAGTTTTTAGTATTTAAATTAATACATGCAAACTAGTACTGTACATGGCAAAAATCTTACTTTCCCAAGAAGTAATTTTAAAAACCAAAAGAATACAAAGAAAAATAACTTATTCTGATAAATAAATGCCTACAGATTTGCTTAAGATAATGCTACTTTAATATGATTCTCTATTAATAAAGCATAAAAGAGTAACTAGTGTGTAGCACATAACAATTAACATTATTTGATTACATACAGCTGGAATAAAAGGAAATGTTAATATTCAATAGTGAGATACTTTGATGAAGAAAATAAAAATGCTAGGGGTTTTAAGCAATGCTTTATACCATCTGTATTGAGCAAAGGTCAAATATAATCAATAACTTACAGCATGCATTTTGTGAAACACAGAAGACATGCAATTTAGAGAAAAGTTGCCAAAATTAAACAAACTGTATGCCTTTATCTTTCTATTTAAGAAGAGCAAAGGTATTTTGTAATTAAAATTTATGAATCTAGTGTTACTGAAAGTGGAGCTTAGTAAGAGTTGATAAAATAATCTAATCTTGCTTCAAACTCAGAAAAGCAGCATTTAAAATACTTTACTGCATTTTAATATAATGAGAAATATACTAAATGTTAGCTGAAACAAATTCTTCCCAGATTCTCAAATCATCAGTTCTGCCTTCACAGATTGTTCAAGTAACCCTTTACAGCTCTGTTTATTCAACAGCTGCCAGACAGTGTTAGCAGATTTATTGAAAAGAGATGCTACTTATTTTTAATTTTAAGAAAGTGAACTTATCTGGCTTGTAAAGAAAACATATTTTAACCTGTATACAGTCATGCTTATATAAATTGCTATTCCACTATATACATTACAGCACTCCACATTGAAGATAATATTGCTGAGTTTAATTGCATTCAATGCATTTTAGTTTCCTCTATCCATATTCATAGTCTTTAGATAGCACAGGCTACAGCAAACAAACTACAGTAAACTGTTTTCACAGGAGCACAATTAATTGCAGTCTTTCCTGACAAAAAAATGCTGAGGACAAGACAATATTGCAAACCTACCCCTGTCTGACTGTTAGACTCATAAGTTTCCTGCTGTTACAGTCTGAGAAATGGAAATGTTAGTCTTTGATGTTTTCATAGGGATTGTTTCTTGTTTGTTATCTCAAGAACTCCAAGGGATCTTCTAAAGGCCATTAAAAGCATGACTAGACCACATGAAATTAATCAGAAGAGGAAACAGGCAGTCTAAAAATTTGCTAGAGGTAAATTTGAATATGTTTAAAGAAATGAGTAAGTAAATATTTGATTTAGTCACTATAAAAAACAGTATTGGAAACCCTATTTTAATAGTGAAAACATAGCAAAACATGTCAGCTTAGTTACTCAATGTACAGTAGACATATTTCTGCTATGATCCTCAAGAATGTCAATATCTTCATCACAGATACATATTTTAAAGCTTTATAATTTAACTATAAAAACTCATTTCCAGCTCATTTCGTTTTTTTTTTTTTTTTTTTTTTTTGTGTTTCAAAAAATACAAAATCTACAAGTAAAGACTAGGCATTAAAAATATTAACATTACAAACCTAGTGCTATCAAATTATTTTATGCACTTAGGTCTAACTAAAAAACTGGCAAGTACTTAGTTTGCTATAGACCTTAATTGCATTTGCCATTTGGATGAAAACAGTAAGGGATTGATATATTACATTCTAGTAAATTAGCTTCTGCACTAAATCACGGTATTTTTCCCAGTCCATATGAAAACCTTCCACTGGTAAAGTTAATGTGTTAAATTTATCATTAAGAAAGCACCAAAAAGCTTTTCAAACCTATTTCATAAATGTTAGTAGTGACATGCAGTCATATGTGCCTTGATGCATATACACCTAAATACTGCAATGTAAAAATAGAATATATGCATTTCGTACATTACTGTAGACATATATATGCGCCTGTATATGAAGATCCATGCTGTACCAGACTCACAGTTAAACTACAGAACTATTCATTGCACTGACTGTGTCACACTTGCAATACTGACAACATCTTGATGAACTGCAGATCTGCATAACTGGTTCTGTGACAAGCACAGGAGTGTATCAATTGTACTGACACATATACTTTCCCAATGTTAAAAACTGTTTCTCCACACCCCTCAGTAGGCTCACATAGCTACCACATTGTCTTTAAAAAATAACCTGCCTGGAAAACATGGCGGGCTCTGGGATTTTTTATCTCCCTCACATCAAATGTTCTCTCCCAAGTCACTGCTGCTAAAAGATCAGGATGTCTAAGATTTAGAAATTTATTTTCAAAATTATATAAATATATCACTTCCAAAGTCTGAATCGGCATCCTGTGAGTGTGTTGAGTGCTTTCTGGGTAAAAAGGCTGGAAAAGCTTGAAAGAACTATGCAGGCCGGGGTCCATTTGAGGGAAGAAGATGTCTGTTTACAGCAGCAGAGCTGCCTAGGGCCACAGGCCTAATATGACTACTAAGCTTTGGAAGGATGTAGGGCACTTTACTACAGTACTATGAGTGCTAAATATTGCCTGGAGTCATGTTGAAAGCTTTCTGTCTAGGTATTGTCCTCAGACTAACTTAGGTGACCTCTAAAATAATTCCATGTTGTTAGCTGGAGATGAGAAGGCATATTCACTCTCACCTACTCTAAGCCATCTAAAACAGTTGCTCTGCAGGACATGTGAAAAGGAGAGGCAAGAAACTACTTGAAGACTGGTAGAGAAAACTTAAATTCCTCAGTAGAAGGACATAAATAGTCCTCAGGAGACATCTGACAAATGCTCAAAAACATTACTAATTTTCTGAGAGATATGCTACGAATGCAAAATAAATTACCTGATTTGGTGTGTGACATGGTGAAGAGTCTTTTGTAGATGCCTGTCAGACAGACTTGCCCTTCACTCTAGAGTTTTGGTTTTTTCTAGCAAGGAACCTCACTTGAATAACAGCTTCCATGCACAAAATATTATCAAGCATTTTCTTAATTTTGTCTCACCTAACCACAAAATAACAGAGGATGGGTCTGTGTTCTGACATGGGAAAGGACGCCCAGCCTTGCAACAGCTGAGGAATCCTCACAGCCAGCACAGCCATTCCCTGAGGCATAGCAGTGCCCTCAGCCCTGTGATACTACCTTAGTGCTAAACTCATGAATGAGCAGAGAGCACAAAACCCACTGCAAGCACTTCTCTTGGGAGGCAGTGCAACTCCCTCATTATGGGGAAGGGTCTGTGGGTCCAGATACAAGCAGAGAAATAGACCAAGTGCTTCTGTTCCGTAAAATGCCAGGAAATTGACTTTGTTTTGCCCTTTCCAGCGCTGTAAGATTGATGTGAAGTTCTACCCAAGAGCGACATTTCACTGTAGCTATCTTCATAGTTTAAATGGCATCTTGCAAGCACAAAAATGCTGCAGAGTTTCAAGTATGCAAATCACACATACATCACAAGTCCACAGCCAACAGTACAGTCTTTACTAATAGCATGAATAATTTTAAGGCGTTAAAATTTAAGCAGATTTTGTAGTCTCATATTCAGAGTGGCTGTCCAAGACTAACATTCATTTCAAGCTTCTGTGATAGCTAGTGAAAGTAGATACATATTTTGGAAAGTGCAATAGGAAACTGCTATAGCTTCTCTTACTTGAGAAAAGCCCATAAAGCTTAACATTTTCATATTGTCACTATTTTGACTGAAACTTCCTTTAAATGTGTTTCCTTTCCAGCAAGCATATGTGAAAAGTGACCTCTTTGCCATTTGCATACCTCTCTGGTGATCATGTGACCCAGTTTTACGTCAAACAATCAATTATGATAAGGCACACAATAAAAACAGCTGGAGTGTTGATAACCTGTTTCCTGAGTTTACTGAGTTCTCTTTAAGAGTGCATTTGTATTCTTTCAGTCTGCTGAAAGTAAAAGCAACATCTACACAAAACATTTACCAAAAAATTACTGTGTTCAGTGGGCATTAATTTTGTGATTTCCATAATGAATATTATGAACTGTGCACCTCAGTGAATAAAGGATGAATTCGGTAAGAACAACTTCCTGCTGAAGAGACAGAGAAAACACTTGTAGGAAATAAGAAGCTATGTAGAGTTTTCTGATTTTGCATTTTAGAGACCTTTTTACTAAGTACATTGAAAATGTACGACTCAGAATTCTAAAAGCTGTGGGAAAATCATGAGTACAATATACTACACCCAGAAAGTCCAGGCCCTAGTGACAACCATGTCATGTGCAAAGACTGGAAGATTTTACTGGCTCCTCAGCAATTGGGCCAGCATTAGTTAGCACATTTTTACTGTGAGAGAAAAGTTCTAGAGGTCATTGTCTGCACAGACCTCAGTAGTTATCCCAGTTATTTATGTTCTCTAATTCAAAATAGAATCACCCATACAAGGCCACAAGGGGCATTAAAATTAACTAAATTTTTAAGAAAGAAAACGTTTCAATTATTTCAATAGAAACCTTATTTTTTTGAAATCATTAATCTGTATTTGTAATAAATATAAATGTCTTTGTATGTATTCATCCATCCACCTATCTTTTTATACAAATAAAGTAAAGGTAAAGTACATCACTAGTATTTCTGGCAACTTTCTAGCTTTATTGCCAGAAACAATATAACCTGACTCTAAGTGTCTGTCATTTCAAGAATACAATAAATCCATGAAGCTGAGAACAGCGACACGAGGAGGCTATAGAAATGCCATCACTTAACCATGAGAGTTCTGATCATTAAGACTTTTTTATTGAACTAATGATCTTGCCATTAAAGTTAATAAGCCAAAAGAATAGAGGTACAACTAGAACCTGGCAAGGAATTGTGTCCTTTTGTAGAAGGCTGAATTTGCCTGACTTTCTTCAATTTGTTGTTTTTCCTCTAGTCAAAGCTTAGA
>JAWWEV010000095.1:40826181-40891138 GCA_035583235.1 Hafferia zeledoni | reverse complement strand
ATGCAAATCAGAGAAAGAAAAGGGGAAAACAGTGCTCCCATACAACTGCAAAGATTATCCAACTATTTTTTATCCACAGTTTACTTAAGAGGTTTCAGCACAGGTGAAGAGCACTGAGCACTACACTTGACTTCATAAAATAATTCCACCAAAAACTAATAGTAAAATTAAGAAAAACTCTTGTCAGTCAAGTACTAGCTCTTATCACTTCCCTTGCCCCTTTTCAAGACGACAAAAATGAGTGGTCATTAATATGTTGTAATAGACAGAAGGGGACTGACATTATTTTTTTACAACAAAATGACAAGATAAGTTTGATTCTCTAGATGCCACTGAAATGACATATATTTTGTAACTATTCACGCCACAGTATAAAAATACCTGGCATTTCAAGACAGGTAATGGGAAGATCCACCACCAGTTGCATGACAAAGTGGACTGCATAGTTATAATTTTCCATTAGAACCTGATCTTCCTAACTATCCATGCAACATGCTAAGTAATATATGTAACACCAGACTTCACAAGATTCAGACCAGTAAAAGCTAACAAACTCTCCCCTTGGTTTTATTTTGCACTATGTTTCAAAGTTTATTCAGTGTTTCCCATCAAAATGTAAGTATTCCAGGTCAGCTGTGCTATAAATTATTTACTCAAAGTTCTAGCAAGCTATCACTTTGTCAAGATTCCATGCGTGGTGTGTTGCAAAATACATATGTAACATTTAAACTTATTGTGATTAATTTAAATGGGCTACATAATTGTTCTTTTTAACAACAAGAAGTACCAAAGGGTACATTCCAATTTTTCTTATATCCACAGAGAATAAATATTCATAAAAACTCCTCTAATTAAGTAAAAATGTACTGGTGACAATATTTATTCTTGAGGGGTCAATGTGCATTACAGAGTATGGTGAATGTTTAAAAGATATGTATGGAACTAAACCCACTGGCTTCCTAATTTAGCATTTCTCTTCACTAATACAAAATGATTGATTGCCTTTATTTCACATACCCCTTGATTTTTCTTTTCATTCATCATGGGCTGCTTTAAACCAAATACATTTCAAATCTGCCACAAGAAGAGTGGTCTCTTTAAATTGTTGTAAAGTAATGAAAGGACATGGTAAATCAATCCCATTTCTGCCTTACCAAAGGATAACCTTTGCTTTTTTGAAGTTGTTTAGACAATCTCAGTTCTCTACCTTACTTTCTGGGTAATATAAATATATGGCACTGTCATCTCCAAGATGCCTTTAGAATTAAGTCAAGGTAACTAATTCATTAGACACTTATATATACATACTTATATATTCATATTTATCCATTTAAAAACTTTGTTGTTTAAGTATTCAGTTCTTTCAAATGGTTTCAGCTGTACATTCTATTTCTTCATTTCCTATGTATGTATAGGCATACATACAGACACACAAAAACACTCAGGCAAGGACAGACTTGTCCATTGCATATATTAGAAAAGAGAAAATTAACAGGCAAGACAATAACACAATTTTTAAATTTACTATATGTCTCATTGGTCACCAACTGATGCTCTTGAATTACTATAATAAGACTATGAAGCAATATACTTTATAACACAGAACTTTGTTTTAACAAAGTGGCATTCAATAATTTTTATACTTCAGAAGTGCACATAAGATATAACTTAGTTTCCCCTTCCCCCTAAACCATCTAGCCACATGTTTTACCATGAAAAGGAGTATAGAATACAGTGCATGTAAACACCAAAGACATTTGAGATCCCTCTCACTTTTATATTCCAATGACACTCCTGAAATTTTGAAATCTATTTCTATCTACACAAAGCCAAAAATAAAGAGAAGAGGCACAACTTTAGCAATATATATTTTATGTCACAAACTCAGCCAGGAGAAAATGAAGGGTGCTTCCACTACTTTCTGGCATGTGACAAAAGCTTTTAAGTCTTTCAATGAACTTGTAAGAAGGTGGAATATGCTTAGGCAGTAGAAAATATGCTGAAAAAAGTGTGTCCAAATACATGGAGTGAAAAAAATTATTGCACATTCCCCAGATAAACTGGATGTCAAAGACATTTCAAAGGATAGTGTGTAAAACTTCACAAGAAGTCCACAAATTACATGTACTTGAGGAGAGTTGTTGTGCATGTTTTAAAAAATAACATATACTGTGTATATTTTTAAAAGAAGTATGTTACAGTCATTAAAAGATCTTTGAGAGGTTAAAAAAAAAAAGAAAAACCAAAAAATATGGCAGAAAACTTACTGAGAAATTAACGGTTGGCAAACCAGCTAATGGTCATTCAGTATTTTCATAGTGTGCAGATGTTTGCAGTTAGGTCTAACTAATTTTTTTTTTTTAAGAAAGAAAAAAAAGTTGACAAAACATCTGCTACTTTGAATAAATTATCATCTTAATGATTTTCTCTGAACTCTGCATGTGGTGACCTTTAAAATGGATGAACTGCCACCTTGCCCACGGAATGGGTATAGGTGGAGCTCCAGCTGAACCACACATAAGCTGTATCTCAGCAAACACAGAACAGGTAGGTTTTACTGAAAAATTAAACAGGCATGTGTACAAACTGTTGACAGGAATCCAAGCCCAAGCAAAAACTACTCTAATCAATACCAAGGACTACTTAACAGCCCCTTTCTAATTTAAACATTTTTTACCTTATAAGATTTTACATGCTATGAATTTCAAAGTCCTCTACTGTTCAGATATAGGAGGGACGCAAACACACATAATAAAGCACATTAAAATTCTAAAGGGTTTGAATTTATGTTGGTTACTAGTCAGGAAGCATTTCTGCATGTCCATGCCCTTGCTACTGACTGGAGTTAATTTATTTGTATGCCATCATTAATCTTGGCTGTATGTTTTTACAATTTGGGTAAACACTTCATTTGCATCAAATTTACAATATGAATGAGATGTAAACTTTACTTGAAACATAAATGATGTAAAAAACTATAACAAAACCATGGTCTTATCACATTTGAAATCAGCTAGAAGTGATTACGTGTTGCATTGAGAATTTGGTTTTATCTTCTAAAACTAAAATGAGGAAATGTGTTAAACATTGGGGAGGAAAGAAAAAATAGCTTGAAAATAATAAATAGGACTTTCTGCTTTAGAAATTTTGCTTATTTTTTAAAACAGATTTTTGAAATTAATATTGATTCTTAAACATTTCATTCTCCTTCCTAAAATCTTATAAACAATTACGTGTATGAGCACTTGAAACATACCATAATTAAAGAAATATGATTAGGAGTTCCTTAAGATGGCATGAATCTAAGAAATAGAGCATAGGCTAAACTCATATTTGTTCATTTTGGTTTTGAATAAGCTCCATCTTCACATGAGAAATACTGAAAACCTTAGGGTCTCAGTCTAATCTAAGATAACAGTGGCAGCATGTAGGAAGGTAATATCACAAAAGCTTCTCTGCATCATTACACCTATGTGAAACTTGCCCACCTGTTGCTGGTGTAGGAAGGATGGGTCTCTTGGGCTTAGTCCCACATATCGATTGGCTTGGGATGTGCCTGAGGCTGTGTAAGCTGATTAAGGAAGAACAAAAATTATTGATAAAAATACCAACCTATCATAACTACTACCTTGTGCAGGTACAGTATAAATATGAGAGATCCAGAGTTATGATTTTGCATTATATAGGATGTGTCTGTAGTTTTCCTTTATTTAAGAGAAAGCAAAAGAAAAATTGTACCAAATCTAGGAAAATATGTATAAGTTCCTATAAAATTCGATGGAAGCTGCATGTGTTAATCATAAAGATGCCTCTTACAAATAATAGTCCCTCCAACTAATTTTTTTTCAAGTGATCTCTTAACATATTTATTCGAAGGAATCACAACTCTTATTTCCATTATACCAATTTAAAGCACCTGTGAAATCACTGAAATTACAAAGTTGAGAGAAAATATTAGGGCACACATTATCTTCACTGCTGTAAAGGCCCTGTTTTCACCAAAAAAAAAAAAAAAAAACCAAACCCAAACCCAAAAAACCACCACCAACAACAAAAAAACACACACACAGACCAAAAAACCAAACCAAACCAAAAAAACAAAACCAAAAAAAACCACACACACACAAAAAAAAAATCCAAAAAACCAACCCACCAACTCCAAAAAAACCCAAAACACCACAAAAAACCACCCTGTAAAAGAGGAACAAAAATTAGAAGAAAAAGTTTGGTTTACTTATGTGGTGTGAAAAGAATCTTTATAGCCTTTGGAAATCAGATATAATCTGATTAGAATTTTCATGAGAAAGGGGCTAATTCTTACTGTGTAATATTACAGCAAATATTTAACTCTCCTATACATCAGGAAACAATGTTTTTTCAAAGGAAATATTAAAAGAAGTCTCTTGCTGTCTGCTACAGAAGAATGAAGAAATCCATTTCTGAGGAGAAAGGGAATGACAAGTGATGCTGGGATTATCTGCAGGACATTAATCATTTACCTGTAGGACACATTCCTGTCTGGTCTCTGCCAGCAATCCCTAAGAACCATTACCCTCTCATGGCTTTGAGTGACACTTATCTAGTTAGTTAGGTGGTCGTACTCAAATTCCTGGTGTAGAGATGTCCACACTACAACTAGTAGCATCATCTTAGAAACTTGCAGGCAAAATAACAAAGACTTAGTAGCTAAACCACCAAAAATGGATACAAGGATGCCAGTGAGAAGTTAGATGGGAGTGCTTACTGAACTGGCCTTTACTATTAAAGTCACACAAAAAATACAAGCAAGCCAAAGGCATTACTGAAAAAAAAAAAAAAAAAAGTGCAGCTGTATACAGTTAACAGGCTTAACTGAAAAACTGTCATAAAAAATTAACCATTAAAATTATTAGAAGGAAATTATGGTGGAGGCAACAGGGTTGCCCAAATATTATTAAAGCCTGCTTTTCTTATTCAAAACAGTTCAGTTATTGAACTTCAAAATGAAAAGGAGTGCTAATTATTTGCCAATTAATTCTCATCAGACTAAATAATCATAAAAATTTGAAGGCCAAGCATAAGTTATGTAATATATATCTATACCTATTTTGAACCAATCAATCAGTTATTACAAATAAAACTATGCAATAATTTGTATTCAGTATTTCCAGAGTTGATTTTCCCTTTAAGTTAGCACTCTCTGTGATGTGTTTATTCTGACTGACAACACAGTTTATATGTATTCATATATGTATTCAAAATTTATATATCAGCAGGACATGATCCCTCATTTTTTTCTATTTTCTTCATCAACAAGTTATATTTCTTCATTTTCTTTGCTCTTACAGTAACCAATCCAGTTTCAAAAGGCTTTACCAAGGAGACAGACTACTGCAATGCTCTGAAAATCATAACATCCTGAGCCTGTAGCATTTATACATGATCTCATATGCTGTACTAGCACATTCAAATAAAATTTGCACATAGGATTTTTTTTCTACTATTATTTATGTGCTGTAGTGACAAGAAGTTACTTGCAGGCTGCTGTGGAAGCATGAGAAGGTCTTACTTCAAGTATCTAAGCCAAGATGCTCTAAGGTTCAATGGGAATCAGCTACCCAAGTTCCCAAGAAATGGAATGATGATTTAATTGGAAAATATAGTCCAAACTGTTCCCTTAGTAATAAGGCAATGAACAGATTAGGTATTCTTTCCTGTAATAATAAATATTAAATTCAGATTACCAGAAAACATTCCAACATAGTTCTGGCATTTTGCGTGTTGTGTTTACCATTCATATCACAAACCCTGACCTCATCTGACACAGATATGTAGGCCAAGCAAAATCATGACAAGCAGCAAGCAGAAAGAAACCATCAATACTTGAAACTCTACATGAACTCAATTTTCTCAGTTTTGTATTCTGGTCCAAATGTTTAGAGCAACAGCTCTAGTTAGTTTGCTGCTAAAACTAACTCTTCTGCAAAAGTGCAAGAACTGTACCACAAACCACCAGTGGGGCTACTCTACCACCTCTTAACAAAACTACTACACTGAAAGAACAGCTAAAATGCTTCAAAAAATGTATCCATAAAATTATTTGTTTATACTTAAATATATCCAAAAGTTACTACTATCCTTCCATAATAGTGCTTAACCATTTTTTCTCTTTTACAATTGTGACCACTCCCATGCATGAGTCTCATGTGAGCTTAAGATTCAAATGAAAATATTTAAAGGAGTGTAACACCTCAAAAGCATAGAGTTTATGGTCTCCATTAATAACAGATCAAAAATTATGGACTGAATTTGCAGTTCAAATATTAAATAGGTCTAGAAAATAATTTTGATGTAACAGACCCTAAAGAGTTTAATATTTTTAAAGATGGGTTAAATATTTTTAAAGTACGGGGTTTTTTCCAAAGTGTCTACTAAATATCTTCATGACTCTGATAAACACTGGTAACACTGGCCATCTCAAGTCTAAATAAAAGTTCAAGGACAAGAGAAATACAGAACATAGTTAAAATGCAATATTCTGCATAACTGAACATGAGTATTTGGAAGAGAAGAAATTAGCCTAGATATAGTAACAACTTTGCTCCTATTTCCAAAACCACAATTCCATTGAAGATAATAGGATAAATACCATGCTACTATATGTAATAAAATCTTGAACACTGACAACAGAGTTTGTTATTTTCTATTAAAAACCCAAACACACAAACAAAACCAAAAAAATCAAAGAAACAAAAAACAAACAGTGGATCTACCATTCCTTGGATCAATGAAAAGGAATAAAAATTTTCTTTTGCCACAGCAGTTTTTTTACTAAAAATGACACAACCTATATTGATATGCAATTGTCATAGCTCGGATCCAGTATGTGTTGTAACAAGGCTCTATTTCTGTGGAAAGTTCATCGAGGAGCTAATTATCCAATCTCTGTTTGGAATGCCATCTGTAGGTCATTGTAAAACCTTGCCATCTGGGTGTGCTTCTCAGTGTCTTAACAATGTCCACCTCAGTTAAACAAACACATTTTCTCTTTCTTGAACAGTGTTTAAATATTCATTTTTTCACTTTTGTGGTCATGTCACAAACTCATGATCCATATGTTGAAATTTGGAAAAGCTTTGCAGTAGGATCACTTTTGCTCTCCATGTGAAATGAGCACCCACTTGGTCAAATAGTAGGAAAAGGCACCTTTTTCTGGCCTCAGTTTGAAATAATATCGAATCTTTGATGGACATTTTTTGTTTCCTAAAGAAATACTTACTGGTTGCTGTAGGTGAAGATGCCTCACCTTCAGTGGATGTAGTGATGGGTTTAGTATCTGTCATGGTCAGAGTCACAGGTCGCACCGCACTGTGATGGGGAGAGGGTGCCAAAACTGGAGTAAAATGGCCAGGCACTTTCC
The DNA here is from genome assembly GCA_035583235.1 of Hafferia zeledoni. Taxonomy (NCBI): domain Eukaryota; kingdom Metazoa; phylum Chordata; class Aves; order Passeriformes; family Thamnophilidae; genus Hafferia; species Hafferia zeledoni. The sequence continues at coordinate 40,883,739 of JAWWEV010000095.1, read as the reverse complement.
CTACTACTTGACCAGTGCTGTTGGGCTACAAAACAAAACCAAAAGAATGCCTGGTGAAATATATACATTGTATTTAAGGAACCTATCTACTTATCTTAGGGTTTTCCAAAATGCCCATCATTGTAGTACCTGCATTTTGGAATGCACTCTTCTAGCAATGCCATGAATTTCTATGAGCTATTTGTCATCAGGGAGGTCTCTTCTCAGATAGATAGTACATGCTTAAGTAGCAGAACTTTCTGGCTAGCTTTCCTTCTTTCTGGGTGCAGCAAGTATCAGATTGTTTCAAAATATATTTGCTGTTCATGCAGTGCCTGTGAACCAAAATCCCATGATAGCAGGAGTAAACGGGCCAGGCAGGGGTCCTAATGTATGAAGTATTAAGAGCAAATGACTGATGTGAAACCTCTGTTTTCACACACCTTACTACTCTGGCTTGGAAGATAACCAAGACCTGACCACAGCTGTCCAGAGATTACTCATACTGGAAGGCTAATAATTCACATGCTTGGGAGTAGGGTGGAGGATTTGGATATGATGCACTATAAAGCACACATCATAACATCTGGCCAAAAGCAGCTTTCCAAAACCACAGAAGTGTTTCATAATGGGAACTTTGCAAGTCAAGAGCATAATAAATAATTACACGTCTTTCATAGATACAAGATGCAGTCTGCGTATGACCTTATGGTGCAGGTCATAATATGCTACTTTCTACATGTAGACACATCTGAATTTGGCAGAATTGACTGGTCAATGTACATGTTTATTCAGTGTTTAAACATGCATTAGACATTCTGCAACACTGTGAATACTCCAAAGGTAAATAACTTGCTATAAAAATCAACAAGTAGTAAATAGTTTTTTCAACAGTGTCTGGTAACTTCTGTCTTAAACTGATTGTGTACTCTATGAATCACAAGTATTTTAAAACAGCCATACAAATTATTAAATACTAGAAATCTTCTTATCAGAAGGATTTTGTCAAATTTATGATAACTTAAAGGTATGGACTGATAAAGGACTCGATTCAACTGATTCAAGGAAAAGTTAGAAGAGGTAAGCATGACTTTGGTAATGAAATATTTACTGGACTAAGACAATTACTGCAAGGATGTGAAGAGTATAAACACATAGAAGAGGAAGGAGTTATCTGGGAATACAGGAATACATGGAGTAATGGAATGAAACTGAGAGGGAGGAAATTTAAACTACTAGCAGGAGAAACATCCTTGTAGTATGCTCTAATAGACTTTGTAAATGTACTCAAGGGAGAGTCTTGTATAGAACATCTAAAACTAAGCTGGAAGAAAACACTAGAAAATATAAGTGCAAATGGAAAGCAATCCAGTGTCCATAGGCACACTGGACAGTTAGCAGACTATTTCCCTCTCTAAAATCACAAGCCTGACAATGAAAAATAACAGTAAAAATGCACACTAATAAAAAGTAGCCAACAAAATACCCCTCTAAATGAGAATAAGTCACTCCCTAAACATAACTGTTGTCAGTAAGACCTGCTTTCTATGTTGGATTGGATTTTTACTCTGTTTCTAGGAAATCATCTGCAGAGGCAAGCCCTCTCTTCTATCCTGGCATTCCAGATGTCCACACAGACTGCTGGAGGGAATACCACCTCTCAGTTGCATCTAGTAGCTCCTAGGTGGAGTCACTGGCCTGCAACCACAGGGATACCTTAGGAGCCTTAGCTTATGTCGTGTGCTAACATCACAAAACCAGGTGAGAATCCATTATGAAAACTATCAACTTTTATTACAAATTAAGAAATGAGATGTAGTGGAGTGTATGGATTGAAACAGACAGTATTATCAACTTACAAATGCAGCTGTCTCCAAAGATAGACTTGAATAAATTAGAATAAATTAGAAGGACACAGCAGGAGACCAGGAAGATTTACAGCAATGTATCACCTTATACAGTCCCGTAGTGATCCCAGTCAACAGGAAACAATGGCTCACATGGACTCCAGCTTAGTTTTTGTCCATACCGACCAAATGAGCAAACCCTTTTCCTGTTCAGTCATAAGACAAAGATTATACTTAAACCCCATTTTCTTATAAACCAAGTTTCATCCTGTGTGATACATAACAGTAGTGCAGTACATCACCCCACTTCATCAAAATAGAAGGTGAAATCCTGTCTTTGTGGACATTCATGGGGAATTTGCTAGTAATTTTAGCAAATGCAGTTTGTGACCCCTCCACTACGTTTCTTTTCTTTTTTTCCTTCCCCAGTTTCTTCTTAAATGGTAGGCATTTTTCTATATCTGTCTCATATGAAAAAACTGAGTGCAGATACAATCCAGTGAAATCAACACAAAAATAAAACTTCTAAAGTAAGAAAATGGAAAATTTGTTGATTCAGTAAGTTTAATTCTTACAGTTCCAAGATTTCAGATTCTGTACATTAGATTTCAAATGCATCTGCAATCCAGTTACCTGTCTCTTAAAAATTTTATTGCATATTGTCACATTCCCCCAAGTATATTGTGACTGCCATTTATGATTTATTCTGCTTTTGTTTTTGCAATCTATAATGCCTATTCTTCTCCTTTTTCCAGTACTTTACCTTTGTTTTAAGCAATAATGTCAAATGAAGTATATTGCAATACCTGTTCAGGTGTTACTGCACAGCAAAAAGGATAACACAAGAAAGGATAAATACATAGAAGACAAAGCTTAGTATATTATATCTAAACCCCCAAACAAATAAACAAACAAAACCTGTTTATTCTCTCACAGTGAAAGTTTCCTGTATTTAAATTTTTAACTAATAAAATTTGTAGGTAAGCATGTGCCTAATAGGACTTTTAGAAATACAATTCTTCTTCAACAATATTAACTGTCCTTGAGATTTGAACTAAGGTCCTCTTTTTGACAAAGCTTGTCATAGGAAAACATGTATGTGAAAGTTCCTTAAAACTTCAGAGTTTTTCCTAAGTGTACTACATTTGAAAAGAGTTTATGAAAAACACTCATGCTCTTCCAAATTCTGTTACAGGTATGTCACTCCTAAGAAGCCTTCACAAAACATCCGTATTTGTCTTTCTTACAGAGAACAGTGAACCTGTTAACCAAACTGATATTTAAGTCACCATAATTAGTTTGCAGTAAAAGAACATAAAAGTAGTCCTAATAAACAGATCATATAATTGTCTCAGAGCCATTGCTTTGGCTTGTCTTCAGAATTGACACTGATCATGTTGCATCAGCTTATATTCAATTCACACTTCTATGGTTATTGTTGGAAACAACAAAGCTAAAAGCTTTTAAAATAAAGGTCTAGATCCTGTACTGTGGTAATTAATAGCACTACAAGTTCATGAAGGCTGGCTGTTTCAGATGTCTCAAGTTATCTGATCTACCTTAAGTTTTTAGTCCAAAGAGGGAAATGCTCTAGTCAGAAACAATCCCCTCATAATCTTATTGAAAACTGGCAGCTAGAAATAATTTCTGTGATTTTTCTCCTTTTAATTTTTACAGTTATGTCAAAAGATATTTTGGCATGGAAACTACATATCTATTTGGACAGTATCCACTTGAATTGCAAGTCCAGAAATATACAGTACATTATTTAATACAAATTAATTTTGTCCTTATATAAGAATAAGTTCTAGGTTCTAGTTCCAGTTTTCCTTGAAGAGATTCTTACAGACTAATGCATGAAAATTCAACTGTTACCATCAAACAGAACATCAATATGTCTGTTCATGGATTCATGGAGAGGTAATGCCTGAGTCATAAAGCTCAAGCAAATTCCACGGATGCAGCTGTGTTAGATAAACAAGCTGTGCATTTGAAAATTGGAGAGGAAAAGAAGGAAACACAATGACAATCTGGTAAATTTAGCCCTAATTTATGCAGGTATATATTTTTCTGCCACTGGATTAGGGGCTAATTTGATTTTCATATATGTTATATTTTTCTTTTTTTTTTTTAAATTCCAAACCATCTTTAATAGCCACAGATTAATTCATTCATCTGCCCAAAGCCACAGATGACTCGTATTTGCTGTAATAGCTGTAACATAACTCAGAATATCAAACTGTTCCTAACCAATGTTGAGCATTGTACACACTTTCAGTTAATCCTAAAGTCTGATGTCTGAACAGAAACCTGTAACTGACATAAATATGGCCTTTCTTAAAGTCAGGATTCAATAAACCCTTTTTGTCAGCTGGGATTTTGCTATCATATTTACAAACAGTAACTAATTGATCTCCTTTTGGACTTCTGTTCAACTATATGCCCAAATATCAGCATATTTACCTTCAGGTATTCAGTTATATTTCAGGACAGTTCTTTGTCATATAAATCACTACTTCCAGTGTTACAAAAGTCCTTCTAATGCCATAATGAAATGGCAACCACTAACATCTACAGATAGGATATCTAAACATAACAGAAATTTGACATACCTCTTAAATAAATCACATAAAGCACTTATTACTTAATTTTTCAAATATATTTTGTGTCTAAACTTGGACCTTTTTGTTTGTTTGTTTTGCAAAATAATTTAATTACAACTCAAAAATCCTAATAAAATAAATTAAATTTTCCTTGGAATCTTAAATGCATATCATCTTCAAATAAATAATTAATTAAGACCAGAAATCATCTTACTCTGTGCATGTCCTAGATATAGCTACATATGACACTATGTTAAGTGTTTCAGAAAGAAGTTTCAGGGCTTAATAAAAAAATACATTATTCCGTCTCACTACTATACTTGAAGAATAATACATTTGCATCTCAAAACACAGGTTTTTAATAGAAATTCTGTGTTTCACAAGAAGAGTACCTTGTTATAGCCAGGTGATCAAATGGATACAGTGTATTTAGAAATACCCCGTCACCCACTTCCCCTCAACAACTCCAGTCACTTGTAATGGAAAAATTCAGATACTATGGTGAAGAATATCACTGCAAAACCCCATGCAGTGTGGTTTTGAGATGACTGATATAAATAATTTTGTTGATGGAATTACAGAAAATCCAGTTCTGCACATTTTGGTCCCATGCTCCCATACCAAATATCTCACTTTAACATTTGTCTACTAGACACATGTTCACCTGGAGATCATAGTTCATAGATCATAGTATGAGACCATCATGGGTCTGTGAGCCCATGACATTGTGCTCTGTGATATCCACAGAGGGTGACGGATGTTTCAGAAAATCTACAAGTAAAAGAAACTGGAAGAAGTATCTTTCATTTTTTCTAACTCTCCCCCTGTCTTTTTTGCCTTAGGCACCCTAATGCTACATCACCTCTATAGATCTAATGGAATGTCATTGTCCCACTGCAGACAGCTCAATGGTATAACAGGCAATTTTGTGTGTGGAACACATGTGCTCAAGTTATTACCTATCTGAGTAATAATAATAATAATTCCTTTGAGACTCTGCTAAACATGAGTGAATGGCACTATTTTAGAGTAGCTGTAGAAGCTACTGTAGGGCAGTTGCCCCTCAGGTGGAACCTGGTGGGTTCCAGAAAGCATTTGCTTAACAAGAAGCAAGACTATATTGGTTTCCTTTCTGTTATTGAACACTATGGTAGCAACAGAAATGTATTTTGCATTATTATAATGCCCCTTATGAGTTTTCATAAGTATGAATCTCCTTAGTTTCCATAGTAGGAGTCTGAGTAACTCATTATGACACCCCATCTTAGACAGACCTCACCCTGAGATGTCATACAAAAGCTTCATGCAGTATGACAAGCAGCTACCTGTCTGCTCAAATAATTAGTTTTAGAAAAAAACATGTTGTTGCCAGTTCTTGGCTGACAACATCCCTTCTGTACTACTTTCTATAAGAAATCAAATTGCTGACTTTGATCTGTTAAGCCCTTAGTCTCATACATTTGAGAAAGCCTTGAGGAAACGCTGCTGAAACTGAGAACAGCAGAGTTTCAGCAATCCATGTTCAGACATGGATACCACAACACAATCTGGACTCCTCCATCTTGAAGCACAATTTTACTGAGCTCATAAAATCTGAGTTATTTGTCAACAGGTAGAGCACAGGGAAATAGACAGCTTTCTTTGTACATTTGCCTTAAAAAGAGGGTAAGTTTGTGTGACAGAAACAGGGGAAAAGAAATGTCTCTCTAGATAAATATTCAGAAGGTATCTTTGTGTTACATGGTATTTCATGCACTCTGTAGACTTACAACCATGCATTTAGAGCAGACTAAATGCAAAGTAATCAGTTACAACTGCAATTAATCTAAAAATCTCTTCCCAATAGGCAGCATTAAGCTAGGACTATCTCATCCTCTGCCTCCCAATCACTATTAAAAACTGCACATTGCCTTTTTTAATCTTCAATAATTTCTTAAAAATTACAAGGAAAGACTTGCCCAAGAAGCTGAATATTATTAAATGTCAACAAGTAAAGGTGCTAGCTATACCAAAGAAACCACATGCACACAATATTGCTTTTTTTGGCTTATTCTGTTAGTACTCTCCCAAGAACCAACAGGAAATCCTTTGACCAGCCCAAACAGAGCCTCAAAAGATTCCCTTCTCAACGTTAAATGACTGTAGTTACTGTATCAAAGAATGACAAAACATCTGCCTGGTGTTCCTGAAGAGTGTGCCTGTCTTTCACTGAACAAAATCTTGAATATCTCAATAGTTACGAGCAAAAAATAACTGGTCTCATTTCCAGAAGCAACTTTTCTCCAGCACTTGAGAAATTTCTGTCTTCAAAGACAAAACCAATTAAAAAAACAAAGCTGTAAACTAGCCTACATTGCAACAAAGTATGTTTTGTCAGACAGAGGAATTTTAGTCAATATGCAGATAGCAGTTTACTCAGACTGTAGGCAACCAGGTATGTAAGCCATTAATCGTAAGAGGAAAAGGGTCTAATATTTAACTCCCACAAAGTGGAGTCAGTTCTACCATATCAGTGAAAATTGTATATGTCATCAAGAATATCACAATGTTTAATCTAAGGTTACATATAAATTGCGTTCTTAAAATCCATACTCAAAGAGCTTGAAAGATTGTCTATTTCTGTTTGGTTGGTTCAGTTAGAAAAAAAAAAAAAATTCTCACTGCTTCCAGGATATTCTTCATCAGCATTCACCTCAACTGTTTACTTTACTGTCATTTCCTTCATCACGCTCGCTGATCCTTCTGTGATTCACCACACCTTAATCAGGAAATTTTCCCATTTAACTCAATGGTACATTAAGTTTAGAGCTTTTGGGCTTGATTTCAGCCACACAAGTGGTGGTGTGATTGGCAATTTGCTCAGGCCCATGGGAAGCCTTATTTTTATTATATATATTTATCTCTGTATGTGTATATATATATGTGTGTATATATATATATATATATATGTAGTTATATGTATATGTATGTATATGTATATATAACTGATTCATATGTTCTTTAGTATTAGTTAATTTCAAGTGTGTACATATTTGTGTGTGTGTGTGTGTGTGTGTGCGTGTGCGTGTGTGTGTGTGTGTGCGCGTGTGTGCGCACATGTTTGTAAACACAGAAGTAATATTCTCTAAGATTAAAAGATTTACCCATCTGGAATCATTCAAAAAGGAAATACACACTGGAAATTTGTGCTAGCTTTGAAAACCTCAACACATAGTGGATAAGACACATATCAAAAAATCAATTTTTGCTGAAACTTAAAGTAAGTAACTAGTATCGGCTGGAGATACCTGCACCCCATCATAATACAGATACACACTCACACCCACAACCACAACCAGTAACATGAATGCATAGATAAGAAGAAAAGTTTTGAAATAAGTATAATAAAAAGGGCTCAGATGAAATTCTTAATCAAAATCCTGGGAATTTTTCAGATTACTTGCTGGAGACAAGTCCATCTCTATATCTAAGAAGGTTCATTTCTGTTCAGTATACGTTTGTTTATTCTATAGATTGAGCAGGGAATGAAAAGCAGATATTCATAAAACTGATAGCCCCAGCTTCCTTTTGTTTAGAATCATCCATTGTTGAATAATTTTTCACTGCAGCCAAAGGGCCTGTCAGAACTTCCTGACTGTTCATCACACATAATTTGGAGCATTTAACATTATGTCAATAAATTTCCCACTGCTTCCCTCCATGGAAACCTATGAGAGTTCTATATCTTTAAACTAATTTTCTTAAAGTATTCCAATGAATAGCATGACTGTCTCACTATAATCAGGGCAGCAGTAATGTAATTAATCTCAAAATTGCTGTGGGGATACAAGGCATCTCAATTGCCTGTTGTAACAATCTAAATTAGTGTATTACTGAAACATTTTGGGGAGGAACAGTTCATTTTAGGTAAATGCTGCCAGGGTATCCATCCCTTCTATTTCTACAGATGAAATTAAAACTATCATCATAGTTCTGCTTTTGAAATCCAAATGAGTATATTTGGAGGTGGGAAAGTATAATTAAAATTGATGTGGTATTCCAATAGATGCAGTTTTGCATTTTATAATAATTAAATCTCTTTGAACAAAAATTCATGTTTTATTTAGAAAAGAAAGACTAGTTTGGCTCAAAGCATGTGATTCTTTCACAACAATTCCCTTTTGTCATTGAAACTTCACAGACGGTTGCTTCTTTTCCTAAGCAAAAATTAATGCTGCTAGTTTACTCCGCACAGCCAAACTTTGAGTGTTCTATTTAGGGATATTTTGATTGGCCATGAAGCTACTCCAATGTACAGCAAATATCAGAGGTGAACTCTAAGGAATTAAATTTTTAAAAGTTTCCACTAATAATGGAGATTGATGATAATAAAATGTGGTGAATAGCTGATGTGGGTGCCTGAAATTGCATACTTAGTGTTAGTTATCCCATCTCCTCTTCTCAGGAACTAAATCAAACATCAAATGAAATTTAAAAAAATTGTCCTAGTATAAAGGTTAGGAAAGGTGATAAAAGCAGTACATTTAGGCCAGTTAGGCCCATTATTGCCCATGGTATCACAATAAAAGAATAAGAAGTGTTTTCAGTTTTACTCTGAAAAATATCAGCAGACTAAAATTTTATGTTTTAAGGTTTAAAGGTTTTTCTTTTAACCAGAATTAAGGGAAGAGACTTGAGCAAAATGTTTAAAGATCTATGAATAGACTCTCCAATGTTAAAATTGAAAGCACATTTTTCAACTATCTGGAAGAAAGTCATGTATTTCATTTAGATGCTGCATTTTTTTCAGTAATGATCTAAAGCAAAATGCAGAACAGTCCAGAGAGATTATCACCTAATCTGCTCTTTTAGTATATATAAGAAATCAAAATGTAAGGAAAACAAGCACTGAATAACTAAAGAAATGGATAACAGTAAGGGCCTGATTTAATTTGCATAATTTTTCCCCTTAATAGTGCCTAATTAAGACATCAGTTTAAAAAAAAGAAAAAAAACCAACAGAACTCTGAGATTTTCCACACTGAATTAACACTAAGGATTTTTGATGGTGTCTTAATTAGACTTTGTTATTCATGGAAATTTTACAGAAATTAAAATCAGGTCCTACATGCAATATTCCCAGCTGAGTCTCAGCTAAAATTCTATATGGGACTGAAAGACTTTTAATCCATGTGCAATTTGTATTCTAAAGTCAACATACTTCATGCTCACTTTTTGGTTTAATTTGCATTAATATTGTAATGAAGAAAAATCACATAGTTAGGATTTCTCCCTTCAAAGTAAATTTTGATTCTTTGGACTCACTTTTTTTTTTCTTTTTTTTTTTTTTTCTTTTTTTTTTTCAATTAAACACATAAAAAGTCATGCAGATAGACCAGGGAATTATCCCATGGGGACAAGAGACACCATGACTTTCTGCAAACCCAAAGGGTCTGTATTTGTTATTCAGCATAGAAAGTTTGATTCAGTTTAAAGTTCTATTGCTGTAGTGTTCAAAATGAATGCTGAGAGGCCTGTCATTATTGGTGAAGAAAGAAAACAAAACCAAAAACAAACAAAAAAAAACCCCAAAGCAAACAAATGAAGCCCGAAACAAAATGCTGTGATAGCAACCCCTTCATCTCTGATAATACAGTCCTTCCAAAGGATCCTAACTCTTAGGAGCAGAAAAACCATTGTCTCTTCAGTTTACATTCCCAAGGCTCTTCCACAAATCATGATAAAGCACAAGAAAAAAGGCTCCACAAGAGCCTTTCAGATAAGGCATCAAAAATAAAAACAGCCTGAGCAGCAAAGATTACATTACACTGACACTGGAAATACTCCAAGTATTGACAGACCAAGTCTCAACTGTAGTTCATTCTATAGCACAGATCACATGCTAACACTGTGTGCTAATGCTGTCATGAAAAGTAGTTTTGCACAAAGTCCTTCACAAATTACTTCACTAATGAAAAACATGTTAATTTCCTAAATCAGACACAAGTCTGAATCACTACAGCTGTCAGCAACACATCTGCTCCTGCATGTTCTCCACAAAAGGAAGGAAAAAAGAATTTGTATGTCAGTACTGTGCTCAATATGCAAAGAAATTTCAGGTGCTTATGGAACAAGGCAAGCATTACCTTGCCAGAGTTTATTTTCATTACCAGTCTATAAATATACCCATGTCCTTGTGTGTGCTTGGGCACACTTATGTATCAGTGCATTACTTGCTGCATCCTGCAGGAGCTTTGCCTCTGGTGGCCCTTCATGAACAGAGGTACCAAGCCTGCAGGAGGGGCACAGGACCAAGACCTTCCCTGTTACTGCTGCCAAGACATTCAGTCAGTAAAGTATTTTTCTTACACTTGACAGAAGAAGAGCGAGTGGATATTATTAACCTGCACTCTTCATCCAACCATGATGAATGGAAGTTGTTGAATCACTTATATATGATCTCCCAGATTTCTCTGAGACCAGAATTGGAGAGATATCAGAGTAGATGCCCTGAAAGACCCATATTCTTCACAGGATTTGTTTTGAAGAGTTTGCATTGTTTTACAGTACCTGGCTAGTCTGCGGGCTGGACGGGTCGTAAGAAGGTACATAATTCTTCAGAGTATCCTGAGGATTCAGGTGGGGAGGATATCTGATCGTTGGGTGAGAGAAGTAGCTAGATGGGGCAGGAGGGAGAATAGCTTGTGCTGGAAATGGCAGTGGTGAAGGTGGAGGTGGTGTTCTAGTTGAGATGACTGGAGAAGATAAAATAAAATTAAAATTACTTCGCATCTTGTTTCTTCTAAAATTCTTCACCTCTGTGTTACAGCAAGAAAAATAAAAAGTCAGTTATAAATCAATACACTGCACTCCTGTATTGTGCCATTTTTATAGAGAAACTTACTGTTCCACCCCTCATATGATCCCAGGAAATGGAAAGTGCAACTGCTTCAAACATGTAAATACTTTTGTTCTGGTTTTGTGAGTTATGCAGTAATATTTTTTCCATTCTTTCTTTAAACAGTAATCAGTCTCCAGCAAAAAAGACATTTAAATTACAAAGTTTTCCCATCTGGAACCCAACTACACAAATCAAATATTTCACTTATAAACCCCACACTTTCATTCAAATCACTCCAACACTGAAGGAACTCACAAACCCCAAGAAAAAGCTAGCGATTCCTCACTCATTGCATTCCACCCTCCTCATCTGGGGACAGGGCAATATCTACTCAGCAATATTGCCATGAATATTTGCTGACCTTTATTAAAAACCTAAAGAACAGTCAACTTCAGAGCCTGGAAACCAATTCATCCAATAAAATTATTTCTGACAAACAAGAAAGTATCAACCATATATGCTTTTTTCTTTGCATTCTCCTTCTTTCCATCCACTACAAACACACACTTCTCTAGCTACAGACTGTATGCAATGTCTAAACAACCAGCATTGTTTCCATAGTGAAAGGAATGTAGAGCATGTCCTTTTGTTGCCCAGTTTTCAGTCTGGAAGTGGAGATTTTCTTCCTCACCCTGCACAAGGGTTTCCACTCTCACCACACATCTAAAGAGCATCTATTTGGCAAATTAAAAAAGAGCTACTAAATTCAATTGAAATAGAGAAAACACAAGACGAGGTGTTTTCATTTTCATCAGTGGAAAAGTACAAAATCAAGTCTGCATAAGCAAGGGTTATTATAAACTGCTCATGGTTCTCTACTGTATATGCAAAAACACTCCGACAGTGCTTTTCTTGACCAATTTCACATCTCTGGGTTTTTACAGTTTAATTTTTAAAGGGCTTGCTGCTTTTTGGGCACTGGGCACTGACATAATAGCACAGCCTACAAATTCAGAAATGAAGTTTCTGAAGAAGTAAATAGCTCATCTGCAAATTAGGTTATGACTCAAGCATGTATATTTGAAAATTTTACTCTGAAGTACATCTAATGTACATAACCATAGGATCAAAAATTATTTCATTTCTGCAGATTCCTTTTAATCACAGCCCACCAAGTTCAGTTTAAATACAAAACATTAGTTGCTGCTCTGGCATGTAGGATTTGTGCAAAAACCCCCCACAGATGAGCAGAAATCTATCCGTTCTTTTTCACTCAACATCTCTGATGTGTGAGTATTCTGATCTATGTGCTTGAGTATTTGCTGGTAGTGGAAACCCTACAGAGACCAGAAGAAGCACAGGTTCATTTTCATAAAACAAAATAAGTGGATATTACGGGGAAAATAGTCTTTACACATGAATGTAATACTGAGAACTTGAAATCATGGAGAAATCATAAAAGAGAAGCTTCTTAAAGCAGAACTACATGTGAAAGAACTGAAAAAGTTTTCAAATCTGTTTTAATCCTCTAGTTATGCAGTTCTGCTCAAGATAGTAAACCCTTTAAATGTAGTTTATAAGAAGACACGAGGAGATGCTGAGGGGACACTTCTGAGGACCATGTTCTCAACTAAAAAAGCAAGGTTAGTCTCACCTCTAAAATTAAATGGACTAGGATGCTGCAATTTCCCTGTCATTACTGATAAGCCTCAAGATAAAATGTATTCTGTCACCTTATCTCCTCCATACTTTAAGTGAAATTTTACAATGGATTTGCTACAGATTTCAGAAAACAGATGTTGAAAATACTTGTCAGAACTCTATGTCATTAGACCAAGCAGTCAAAAGAAGCAATGATACTTATTTCATTGTGACAGAGATTGTGACTTCTCTTGTGTATTAAATACTACCTATTCTGGTATTTAAACACAACACAGTCAGAGCAACAATAATAAAAAAAGGGTTTGGTTGAAAGGAGGAAATTCAGGAAGGTTTTTTTCGTCTGTTTCTTCACACAGTGTAGAGTTTATTTTATTCACTGGGTAATCCTGAATCCTTTTCAGTCACTTCCAGCAGTCAGATTACTGGAACAGTTTAATAAATATTGCTGCAAGGATATCCTAACTTTTTGTATTTTTACTATCATCAGTACTATAAATGGGATTAGGTCTCTAAGGAAGTCTGATAAAATGCATCACAATCTAATTACAGGAAAGGAGAACAGACCAAATGAACAGGGAGGTTTTTTCTTCCTCCTTCATAACCCTCACCACTGTGTGCAACTCCTGGGATTCCTGGGTGGTGATGCTGGGGAAAAGTGCTCAGTCTTGGTGAAGAATCCTGGGGAGAAGTAGGACTAAACAAAGGCTTTTCAGGTTTCTTCATTGTAGGAGAAGACATATCTGTAACAGAAAAACCACATGAATGGCATTAGCATAGAAACCTGTCTCAGGACACGTTATTTTGTAGACTGAAGATATGTCTTGTTACTGTTTTTTCATAAATATTTGGTGACTCAAATCCACTATTACCAATAAACTAATTTTAAATTATTGCTTTCAAACTCGAAAATTAATAATAATGCCCTGGCTGTTTTTTGTCCTGAAAAACAGAAACTACATTCCTCTCATACCAGAAAAGTAAAACAGTAAAGAAATGTATGTCTTTAGAACTTTGCTAGGCACTTCTCAGCTCCCCAGAACATCACCAAATCATCTGTTCCTTCAACAGCCACTTAACTTTTATTGCATTTTTTAATGGAACACCTACACACAGGTGTGTAGGGTAACTGCCATACACATGTCAGTTTATGCTATTTATTATTGTGTTATTTCAAAACGTATCCCTTACCCTTCCCCAAACCATAGTGATACCATGTAACCTCCCTAGGAACAAAGGATACTTTTAACTTTTCTATCTCATATTTTCCATGTCTGAAGAAAGTACTTCCCACTTCTTCCTTGCAGTTTCCCTATCAACAAAAACATGTCACTACGTGAAGATTAATACACTAGTTGTGACAAACATGATTTCTACCATGAAAGTTCACTGATATTTCATAGAGCAAAATTACTGGATTCTTTCTGAAATTTAAATTAATTAAAAAACATTTGTTAGGTTTTGCTCCAAATTGTTCCAAAGTTAATTACAATATTTTTATAGGACACACCAATATTGTAATTGGGTTTGATTTCAAATCCATAGTACTAACTAATATTTAAAGCAAAGGTTATTTCTTAAGCACTTTACTGGACAGGAGCCACATTGCAGCTGACTTTCCTGCAATGGACCGTGTTAAAGGGATTTTTGACACTTTTAGTATTGGCACACTATATTCTGCTATTCTGGGGTGCATGTGATCATCTCACAAGTCAAAGGCCTGGAAAATGTGAACATGCTATTGACACCAAATTGGACTAATGATTTCTGAACTGGCTAAAGTTTAAGAATTGTTTTTCATACTGAAAAGAATACTTTGAGCAAGACCCATGAAACTGAGAGGCCATCTGTCTGCTCTGCCCCATCCTATTGTCAAGCCCTGCATAGTCTCTGTCACCAGACCCAGAGCAGACTCTGGCTATGACCCTTCACCAATCCCCCCGTTCTCCTCTTTGGTCCTAGCTACTAAGTCTCTTGATTTCATGGATACCTTCCAAAGTTCACATCTTCAAGAATGCTGCTGAAAAAGGCTTTCGTTCAACAAAGCCTCCAGTAAGAACAAAGAACTGCTTACAACAGAGCAGTTCAGCACTCATTCTGTTTTAACAGATGTCAAAGCTTGTTATTATGATTTTATTTTACTGATCTGTTGCAATCTAATGTTATCAAAAACACTGAGTACTGACAGAGGTACCTCTAGTTGTGTTTAAAAATTTGGTAAATCAATTTTTTTTTAAGAAGAAAATGGAAGAATATGTTGTTTCTTTGAATAGCTCAGTAGGAAAAATAGAAAAACGACAAATCCTTACAGCTCTGTTGAATATATTCTGCTAAGCTTACAAATACTTATTTAAATTGCAAGATTGATTTTTTTTTAAGTTGAGCCTTGCACAGTCAAATTATGATAAGAATTAATCCTTGAATTATTTTTAAATATTTCAGTATGTTTTACTTTCTGCTGAAATTATAGTCCTAGCTTCTTTATATTAGGCCCTAGACCCATCAGAGCAAGAATATTCCTACACTTCCACAACAGATGTGGAGTTTCATAAAAATACAGGACAAAATTAACCAGCTTTATACCGTGGTTCTGTGCATGAACAATCTCTTTCTACAGAAGTGCTGCAATGTTATAGTCTGAGAAAACAATGAGTGTCTAATAGCTTACAGACACTACCTCTGACTACAGCACTATGGCCATCAGAAACTGTCACAGAACTTCTCAGTGACCAACTATTTTGGTGACTCCACCACATACACCACATACAGGCTATCACAAAATGGAGAATGTGCACATAGTTTATTTGAAATTAAAAGTACTGCACTTAAGTTTCCGGGGGGGGGGGGGCACCCCACAAAAACATTGACTGGAACTGGAAAATCTTTTCCTTTTGTAAAGCTCGTATTCATCAAAAGAACACATGGAGGAAAGAGCAGCTTATCTCCTGAAGGTCTGCACATGTCAGCAGTTCTGATTTCTGGAATTCAGCAGAGATTTAATTTGATTGGTAACTGTTGCTTCATTCAACACAAAGAAGTCGTTTTGTTTTTCAAAACCAAAACATTTTCATTGCTTAAAGAAGGTATGTTATATGAAGTGTAATTCAATCAGAGTATCCATTAACCTCCCAGTGGCATCACTAATTTGAGAAGAATCCACTGAAAAGGTGATTGGTAACTGTGATTAACCTAGATTTACTTTAAAATATGTGATTTATTCCCGCTCCCACTTTACAGGTGAAAGAACTCTAGCTGGCATACAGGAAACATAATCAACTTCTCACAGAAACAACTCTCTTCTCATCATGGTAAATGTGAGTGGTAGTCTGGAAAATAAAACTCAGTGCTTCCATAAAAATACTCATTACCCAACAAAACAGCAGCTTGTAGACAGCCCAGCACCCCACTATGGGATACCTTATATATTACTCAGACAACTGTAAAGAATAACAACTGAAGTGCTGGCAGCAGCTTCTTTGTTAAAACAATGCACTTTGCATTGAGAAGTAATTCAGTTAGTCCCTTTCCCTCCACAGCCCTCATGGCTTTCCCCATGTGTGCCTGACCATTGTGAGGGAGCATTCCTGCTCCTGCCACTGCTGAGTAATAGATGAAACCAACAGGGTAAACAGAACAATAATGGTTTGTATAGGTTTGGAAGAAAGGCTGCAGCCATCTCCGCCTTGAACAAGAGAGTTAAGTTAAAAACACCAAAGTTATGTTTCTTTGGAGCATTGCAAAAACAAAAAATGGGGGGGAAATTTAAAGAATGCAAATAAGTTTTTCAGTGCCTTTAATTTTGCCGTAAGAAACAGTGCCTTTGAATACAGCACTTTAAATCCTAAAAATCACAGAATATGCTGAGTTGGAAGGGCTCCACTATTCCCAAGAGTCACATGAGGGATCATAAAAAAAGGTTGAGTTAAAGTAGCAGTGAGACTTCACATGATTTTAATAGTAGTTTTTAGATAATAGCAAACACATAGTCTTCTCATTTAAAGTCTAATAGCTATGGAGAGCTTAGTTATGTACTGGCAATAACATAATGAATGACAGAGTTCAAAAAATAAGCCACTTGCTCTTATGACTGTGTTAAAGTTTAAGGAATGGGATTCCAACCCTTATTACTTTGAGAATTAAAATAAAACAGACTTTAAAAAAAAAAATTCTAAATACAGGTAAAAAGCTGAAAGATGCCAAAAGCACTTGGACAAAGTCATAAGGTCAACATTAATCAAACACCATGTCCTATCCTACCAAAAAGTTTCTTTAAATGTGAAAATCTCAGTGCTGTTCCAAATCACTATTGTCTGTATTCTTATATTACCTTGAACATGTGGCATGCCTGTACCTCAAACAGGTGGAATGTTATACATTTTAAAGCACCACATCAAAGGAAAAAGGGCTTATGCAAATAAAAATAGTTAGATCATCTCATCTCCCAGCAAGGTAATTCTGCCTACATGGGGTGGAAGAAGAGCTGCTGTGAAGCATAGCATATGTAGCCTGTTCATCAGCAGCCTGCACAAATGGTGCTACAGATGTATAGCTGTTCAAGACAGCCCAAGGCAACAATTTTGATCAATTCTAATGTGATAAAATGCTGTGGGGAAAGTGCAGAAATATGTTTACATCAGCCTTTAATTAAACTGTTGTTTGCTTCCAAAGAACCTTAAGAAACACTAATGAGACATGAGTTTTAGCAACTTCCTCATCAAAGAGAAGGCCCTCTTCCCCAGTCTGAAACAGCCTGCAATGCAGGTAATTCCTGGATTAATGTCCCTTTGGTACACCTCTTGGCAAACCACCTATTAGGAAAACTCAGCTGGAATTGAGCAAGTTTAAACAACCACCTGCCTGTTTCTGGACACATGACCTGCTCCCTAGCTTGTCACCACAACAGGTTCTCTTTCTTGCTGATGAGACATGCTTATGAGGAGAGTCAGAAGAATTCATAAACAAATACTATCTTTTAATCCAGGTAATTATTGAGCCCTTATAATTATTATATTTTCTACTGCTTAGTTGCATGAGTCTTTCTTTAAAAGGTACATGTGGAAACAGCAATCTGTAAAGATTTATTTACAGCTTATTCATGTATCATCACCATCAGAGAAAGCAAAATAAAACCATGTTAAATTTATTGTATGTATCACCCACTGAAAGAGGAAAATTATGAAGTTCATAGCTCCACTGTCAAGATGTAAGAGCCATACTTTAGTGGTACAGTTTTAAATGAACTGATCTTTTCCCAGTAGCAGTACTTGGGATAATTTCTGGTGGCAGAACAAACTACATTCATCACATTTAGCTGAATCTCAATCTCCACTGCATCCATCACATCTGGTAGGTATGTGAAAACCTAGGTAAAATTTTAAATTCTTATTGTATAGCTGTATGATAATGAAGAATCATGATAAATCACACTGTGCTCAGGGGAATCTTTTTTCCTTTACACCTAGGCATGTGAAGAAGCAGAGCCACTCTGCACAGGCAGAGCCAGCATTACAAATTTTCAGGTCAGCTCAATCTTATTTCCTTTAACACTGAGAGCATTATGTACTTCTCAACTGTGGGTCTTAATAAAACACCTAAAACAGCTGAGTGACTCTAAAGCACAACCATCCCTACTTACTGGAAAAAGGCTTTGTTATGTCTGTCCTAAAGACTTGACACTGGGCCTGGATGGAAACTAAGAATCCTGAAAACTGAAATATTTTAGTTCATTTATCTTTTCAACAAAAAGTAGAAAAGAAATATTTTTGTGAATAAATAGAAGAGAAAGACAGATGTGCGTGAACAGCTGGGTGTCTGAGATACCTGACCTCCATAACAGAGAAGGACTGGCAAAAGCTCCTATTCTGTCTCAGAGAGAGATCAGTCTTTGGAACTAGCTCTTCCCTTTTACAAACCAGTGCCCTAATCATCAACCTGTCAGTGCCTCATTTCCCTTCACTCTAAGTTTTATCTTGGACTAGAGAGAAACCCTCCTAAAAATATATTCATTGACAAAAAATTCAGTTCTGGTAAACTATGTTTTTCTGAGTGAAAAAAATCAGCCAAATAGAACAAAACCAACAAACAAGTCATGATCAATTCTTTTCCATTACTTTCTGAGTGATGTTTAGCAATTCTCAGGGTGAAGGCCTTTGTACTTACTTTTGAGAGAAACAGTGGGGCATTACATGAGGATATGTGATGCTGCTTAGCAGCTGATAGTGTTTTGAACTTGAGGAACGGTCAGTGTTTAGGTTTTGAGAGAGATGCTCACTTCACATTTAAAAAAACTGATGTCAGTTTATTTTTGCTTCTATATCAAATGCAGAAAAGCATTTTACATATGAAAACTTTATACTAGATTAGAATATTTTAGTGTACAAAGATTTGATAGCTTCTCATCTTCAAATAAGCCTACTTAGTGCCAACATTATTTTCACAGGCATACCTCCTTCATTACACAATCCAGTCTACCAGACTGTGACACCTGTTTTCCCATCAGGAACCATGCTCAAGGCTAATCAAACACTGTGTTGTGCTATTACACCATTTCAAACAGATAAGTCATTTCAATCTATTATCTTTTGTGATTTGTATTGAAAAAGCTAGGAAGAGGAACCAGACTAGAATTTCTACTGATGCAATTTTCAGCATTGTAAGAAGTCAAGCAAAACACTAAAACAATATTGCAATTCAAAAAATCTACAGCAAAATAAGTAAATTATTTGCAATAGCAGCTGAATTCTTTGTTCTTTAGTCTTCTAACAAATTGCACTGGTTTATTTTATATTGCTCTCTAAGTATTAATATACATAAATGCAGAAAGTGATAAAAGAACTTCCAGACAACTAAAACACAAAACATGAAACCCCTTAGATGGAGTGGACATGTCATTCTTCTTGTCCTTACCCACATGAACTTGCAGAATACAGTACTCCATTGCCAACAGCCATATTCTGTGGGGTGTGTTAACCTTGATGATTTAAATTTACATCTATTCCTACTCAGATCAGGCTGAAACTATGGCATGTTGTTCTGCAAGAACTGTGGGCAGCAATTTTTAGTTCCCGTACTTCAAACCCACTTTGTCACTCCTCATCAGAAACTAACAGTAAACCTCCCAGGAAAGGTTTATAAATCAGCATGACTATGTTACCACATCTGTATTGTTGCTTGTGAGGATAAAACACACCTTTTCTTCCTATACATTGATATGCTGGCATAAACCTGACTTTCTCACCTTTCCTCACTCTCACCTCATACCAGAAGTATTGTCCTGCCATGAGAGCCCCAAGATGCAAGTGCCACCATGGAAACCATGGGGATGTGGGATGTTGCTATTGGAAGGAGGTGAGAATGTCTCTGTAACCTTCACAGACACCCACAAGGACTAGTCACAGCATGCCAGACTTCACCTCTGCAGCTTCTCCTGTCTCATGTCTTCCTAAAACTTCAGACTCAGCTTATCCAACCATCTCTGTACCAACACAGCCATCACATGTCATAAGGGAAGTACTTAGTAGTAATACAGAGCTTAGGGAGGTTGCTACTTGTTGTTAAACATGGAGCAGGCACTGAAAGTAATGAGGCTGGCTTTGAAAAAAGAGGTAAAAAGCAACAGGCCAAAAATTCGGAGTTGCTGTAACAAATATATATACGATCATTAACAAAGCCATATGAGGCTCCAAGAATTCTCCTTTGCCATAAAAAGCCTTTAATCAGTTACAGCGTACTTTAGGTACTTGACTACTTTTTTATTTAACTCTACACTTCACAAACAGACTGGGCCATTCATCTATGAGTCATTATTAAGAGATGTGATTCTAGTAGATAGCTGTGACAGGAGAACATTCTGGAAGGCTGAGAACATCTTATTAAAAACAAAAACAAAAAACAAACAAACCAACAGAAAACACCAAACACCAACACAACAAATTATAAAGACTTTGGAGTACATTTCAGTCATTTATTAGATTATCCTACAGAAAGTCATCCAGACTTCAAGGAAAAATGTACAGCTATAACATTTCACTAATGCTGAGTCTCCAAAGACATTGGATAGAAAATAAAATCAACAGTGTAACCATAACTGCAAAAGTCAGAAAATATTTCCAGTTTCTAGTGCAATAGGATTGAAGAGGCATTTGAGATAAAATAATGTAAGGGAATGGTTTTGAACAGAGATAAAATCATTAACTCACGCTTAAATATACTACTTTGATCAAGTGTGATACAGATTGTATGAAAGCAGTAAAAAAAAGAAAACCTTTTTAAATACATCTACGGCACAGAAACAAGGAACCTACAGATTAAGATAAAAGGAGAGGTGCTCAAAAAAGTTGCAAAATGTGGGCTAAACTAATTTTTTTCATCTCATGCATATACCAGAACTGAAAAGAAAAAAAAAAAAAAGGAAAGAAAAAAAAAGTCAGTGAGGACACCTATGATTCAGGAGGTACTAAATACATTTTCTTTTCGTAAGTGAAATAAAGATACTGTAGACAACATAGGTAAAATCATACAGAATAATAAATTCCATACAAGTTCTAATAGGAGCCCATGGGTTTCAAAAGTGCTAACGAAATCTCTTATTCAGCAACACTGGAGTAAGAAATTAACACATAAGTGTTCCTGGGCCAAATCTTGCATTAAGTCATGCATTTTATCACTAATTTCAATTAAAGGACATCTAGAGTAACCACCAAGGTAAGAGGATGTTGCCACAGTATAAGGTTCATCACAGAATAAGTGTTTTGTATACAAGAAAAATATTCTTTTGCATTTGTATCTCTCAATGTTTTATATCGGAGATCTTGAATGTATTTTATTCAGTAATCACATATAGAAAACAGTAAGTAATTTAGGCCTTTCCACAACATATTTGTCAGAACAAAAGGCAAAGAACCTGTAATGAGACTTTTTACAGTGACTTTATTGAACATGAAACAGCCATTTCTAGGAATGCAAAAAAAAGCAAACCTTTTTTCTGTATGCTTCCTATTGCATCTCATACTGTGTTTTCCTGTCTATATTTCCAAACATTTTGTTACTCTTCATTCTTTCAGAAACTGAAGTGTTCGTGGGCTGAAGGAAAAGTCAGGTTCCTTCTCTGTCCGGAATGAAAATTTCCTCTTTTGTTATTCTGAATATTTGAAGATACTTATGAACACCTTACAAATTGGTCTAAAGCTATTCTAAACACAGAAAAACAGATATAATATCTGTTGCTTTGTTTTTTGGAGAGAGTGTAAATTTAACATCATTCCACTCAATATTGGAGGATGTAAATTTTCTTGATGCAACTTCACTCAGTTTTAGGATAACATTTTGGCTATCCTGTCCAGGGATAATTTTCTCTCTGGGAATATTTTTATTAAGTATTTGAAAGTTCCTTCACCTATTTTTTTATAATTTTTGCTTTTCAAACTTTAAGAATAAGAAAGCACTTTTCATCCTCATGAAAATAATATTTATTTCTTGTACCAGCAGGTTGTCTTGCAAAATTGCCACCGTGGAAATGAAAAGTAAAGCAATTCCTGATTGGTTTTAAATTTGTTTTAACTGTCATGGTAGAAATACTGATTTTTAATAAGTAGACACAATGTTGGTTCAATGAACACTACCAAGTTCTTGTTCTGCTACTAGGAAGAAAGATAACCCAAACTGTCACCTGCTAACCATCATAGCAGACAAGCTAAGATAAGCTGTGGCTAAGAATTTTCTCTGGAAATACACTATGAGAAGTTACTCTTGGTGAAAGGTATGTCTCACTTTAAGAATGTGAAGTTATGAAAATTTATTAACTGGCAGGATATTAATACTGTGCTTACAGCAGGTGCATTATACTAGCTAAAAACACTAGTTCAATGTGTCTATACTCGATACATTATACTCTCCACAGATTATATATGTTATATAGAGATATATAGATATGAAATGTATGTGTGTGTATACATTGTATAAAGAGTATTTTGAAATAAAAAAAAAAATACAACGGCAAAAATAATGAGTTACTGACAAGACATAAGTTGCTTTTAAACATGCTTTGACATATGAGGATTTTGAGAACTCAGACCGAGTCAAAAACACAGAACTTCATTTAACTGACATTCATCAAAGTAAACATTTGCACGATATAGTTAATCTGTTAGGTGGGGAGTGTGTTTCTAAAGCATTAGCCTTCAGAAGCAGCACCCGGAGCTGGAAAAAGTCCTGAACCCTGTCTGACACAGGACACCAAAAAGCCAAGGTGACCTGTTACCGTTCTCAACTGCTGGACCACATTAATAACTTCCTCTTTCAGTTCCCTCACTTCAGAAATGAGAACATCCATCCTTGACGGTTGATGAGAAGAAGGCCCAAGAACGAAAGAGCCATCAGCAAGGACCTCAGTTGGGAAGGAGTGTACAGTAGGCTGGGAGAAAGCAAAAGGGGACAATTGTCCAGAAGAGGGGTATCCAACAAAGGGGGTTGGGACCTGAGAAGTGGAGAGTCCAACAGCTGCTGGCCAAACAACAGGTGAGGGAGATTCAGCTGTTTCAGTTTTAATGGTATGCTGGCATCTTGACTCTTGATTGTTGGCAGAGGTGGGTGAGGTGTAAGAGAGTGAACATGATGAAGAAACTGTAAAATTAAAATTCACTTCATTGTATACAGACACTCAGTATTTCTAGACATCTGACTACTATGGAAATCTACATGAATCTCTCCACTTTTATAATGAACAACATGCATTGTTGATAACTTGTTTAATATATTTCCGAGGTACACAGGACTGTAACTGTAAAATACATCTCAAGGACAAATACTGAAATTGTCTGCAATTCTGTTAATGAGCTTTGACAAGCTAGCTTTCAGAAAGAAAGCCACAGGTACATACACTGACCTCCCCTATTCCCATACTCCTGTTTCCTTTTCAATTAAGAAAAATGTGTGTGATTTACTTACCAGTTAGTAAATCAAGATGTTCACCAACAGTTCTTAGACTAGTGGGTTCTAAGCACTCTTTATCAACTGCACTAGACACTATTTTTTATATATATATTTTAATAACCTACAAATTGTGAGACAGATTTGCTTTTTTTTTTTAACTGCATAAAATTTCTAAATTTATAAAATACTAGGCAATTTTACTCATGCAGAAAATTACATTTCACAAAGTCTTACTATTGCAGGAATTCAAAATTTTGGAAGCATGTAAAGAATTCAGTAACAGCGACCTGGAAAAAGGAAGACGGGAAGAGATCTACAGCAAATTATTTTTTAGATATAGAATATATTTTCTTTTGATAGAGGTGTAAGACCTGATGCAGACATTTTTGAAGTTATGAAGACTTCCAGTTGGGAGAAACAAGGCACAAGACAGAACAAATAACTTGCACAATATCAGACAGAAGAGAAAGCACTTGAGATCCTGATTGTCACGTTGGGGCTCTTCTATTAAGTGATGCATCATTCTCACAGATGTCTTTTTACTTTCTGGGACTGTCAGATTTTTGAAGGATGGTTAGATACTTGGAAGGCTAATGGCAAAGAGAAGGTTTGGGGAAATTTTTTCAGTTATAAAACTGCCTATTTGCTCCACCAGAAGACCTCAAATCTGTCTCAAAAATCATGCAAATAATGCAATTTTTAAAGTATTTTTACATAGCAAAAATAATGGCATAAACTACAGATTCTTTCTTCAATGACTGGATGGGTTTAAAGTAAAAAGATGATATTGTAATTCTACAGTTGTTTTTCATCTGTTTTTTAAACTGTTGCACATACTGTTGTGGTTACACATATTTTTAAAAGAATCATAAATTGTTTTGCAAACCAATGAAGTAAACCTCCAGGCTTATGGCTTCATAAGATTTTCTTTGTTTCTATAAGGATTTATAATCTGACTTCAATAAAGACAAAAAAAAAATTTAATGTTAATTTTATTTATTGGGGGGGGGGTGTGGTATATTTTTATGTCAGATCAGTAATGCAACTCTTTGTAGACTGTCTTTAACCAAGTTTATGCCATCTCTAAAGTTACGACTTTTCAGATATACTTATTTATTTCTGCCCAGAATTACATCTTCAACAGCCAGCTTCATCAAAATAGACTATGAAGCACAACATCTGAAAATCTTACCAAAACACTTTTGGCAGCACCATGACAGTTAACAGCTAAAGGACAAAATCTGGAGTTTTGCAATGAAGCAATCTGGTATGATCAAGATTTTACTGTAACTGAGGGACATTTCTCTTTTTAGTTTCAAAAATGCCATGTCCTGACTATAGCACAAGTACTCCTGTAGTCCATATTCTTACCACTCATGATGCATGCTTGCACAGAGAAGCTATAGAAACTATGAGGATTACAACAGAATCACATGTCTCCTAATGTCTTCTTACCTACTAAACTACATGATATTTGTTCGTCAAAGCAGAGGTTGATCTAGCTTGTTCCACCCCACTGCAAATTGTCATCTGTCTTCCTTTTAATTTCATTGTATTTCTGTGATACCCATTAATTTTTATGCCATTTACTCTATCAAAATTGCTAGATAACCCTTACACACCTATGAAACTCCTGACTACCTTATTCCAATCTGTTTCAGCTGATACTGTTTTATTGTGACTATTTCCAGTTCCAAATGACCACTGTCATTTCTGCATTTTTACAAATAAAGTTAAATAAAGATATAAGAAGCCTTCATGACAAGGTCCTTCACAGCTGTGTAATTTCAACTTCTACAAAAATATATTAAATGCAGATACAGAGATGAAGAAACTAGATCTATCTAAACTCAGAAATTAGACTTTCTGTCTGTCAGGTTCAAAATTGAGACAATGAAATTAGAATCAGTAATGTATCTTAGTATCAATCTCAAACCTCATTTTATTTCTCTTAAAAAAATTAAAATTGCATCAGAGTGAAAGATAAGCTCTCTACTCATAAACATGATATCTCTGCATAGTCTTATTTGTTGATAGTGTTGAAGTATCCACATTTCTGATGCTGACAACCTTAGGATACTTCCTGAAGAAGCAGTACTCGTTGTGACATGAGCATTCCCTGTTGACACTGGCTTTACACATTTGTGAGCCCAAAGGACTTATTTCTTTTTCATTTATCCCTAACTTCATATGGCATGCAGATATCCATAGGAGAGAGGGAGTTAATACCAGTGTGATCTCTGGCATAAAAACCATGTCCAAACTTTTATAGTCATTATCTTTGTGTTTGCAGGCATAAGGGAAAACAGGTTTTCATAAACAGCGTATCATGGTAAGACCTCTGTGTCTAAAAGGAGCTTTATACACATACATGCTAATATGAATCATAGAATCATGATAGAATATCCTCAGTTGGAAAGGACTCAAAAGGATCACTAAAATCCAGCTCCTGGCCCTGCACAAGACAGCCCCAGGAGCCACACCATGTGCCTGAGAGTGTTCTCCAAACACTTGTTGAACTCTATCAGCCTTGGTGCCATGACCACTTCTCTGGGGAGCCTGTTACAGTGCTCAACCACCCTCAGGGTGAAAAACCTTTTGCAAATACCTAACCTAAATCTCTTCTGCCAGAGCATCATGCCATTCCCTTGGGTCCTAAACACTGGTCACCAGAGTGAAGAAATCAGTGCTATGAAGATAATATCAAGCATGTAACAAATGAGCAGCTGCCATGTACCCATTTCCAGTGAGACCAAGCATCCAGAACAGTCATTGTAGTTACTGCTTTACAGAGGTTTTGCAGCAGCAGGATAACCTCAGAAAGTGATTGGAGCCAAACATAATTGTTTAGGGGCAAAAGGCTTATGTTTCCCTTGTACAATGGTTTTCGCACTGGATAGTGCCTCTGCAGGAATGGAAGAACACGTTTTGGAAAAAACCCCAAAGTCCTTTGTAGTGTCTCAAAGAAAACCTCTCTGCCAGGGATCCAGTAAAATTTGTCTAGGCCACATAGCACTGGAGGACAGGATATTCAGGGAGGGATGTAAACTCCAGGAAACAGAAGTAAAATAAACTTATTGAAGTCTATCTCAGTTTTTCTCTCTTCCTCCTATTGGAGTTCCCTGGTTTATAAAATATATAGAGTTAAAGGCAGTTTCAGTCCAGAAGTCTAACTACCCTATAGCACAGATATCTAAAATGTAATTGAGATACTTGAGAATCATAGAGATCATCTGTGAAAGGCTCTGTCAGCCAGACTTATGCTCAAGAGTTTATGTGGCACTGCACTTCTCAGAAGCCCCTACAACTCACTCAGCATCACAAAAGGACTTAATTTCACAAATGAAATATGTGGAGACCACTTCAGAGAGGATCAATGAGCTGCTCTCCCAACACCTAAAAAAGGAATTATCTAAAAAGTACAAAATTTATTTGAGGTACAATCTGGTTTTTCATGAAAAATTTTACTGAAATTTCATGGCAAAACAGATAGGAAAATATTTTGCATAAGGACCAAGATAGTGGCTGTTAGAAATCCTATTTTCTTTTTTCAACTTTGGTTAGGCAAAGCCACAGAAAAGATTTTTTGTAAAGATTCAAAAGTGACCACTGCAAACAGCTAAAAATAAGACAATATACGAGCCTCCATCAAAAATAGCAATTACAGAAGAAATTATAAAGACTAGTAAACATTGCATTACAGAAACAGCCTAATGATAAGAAAACAGATTAGAGGGTAAGCAGAAGTAGATTAAGACGAGACAAACTACAATGGAAAAGAGAAAATAAAAGGCAGCTAAATTAAATACCAATCACATGCTACCTTATACATGGAGATGAAAGAGAAAACTTAGCAGGAAAGAAAAAAAAATCAAAGAGAAAAAAAAGCAAAAAAAAAGCCTTAAAGCAAAGTAAAAATGAAACAGGAACAAAGGGTCAGTCAGTTATTGAAGAACAGAGGGCAATGACAAACAGTGGACATGGAAAAGGAGGGGAAACTTTTGAAGATCAGCAAGGGAAGAAACTGCATGTCTTTTTCTTAATTTCACTTTTACATACAGTGCTGGACATTTCACAGACCCTGCAGATAGCTGCAGCACCATGCATTGGCCACAGGATCTATCAACCAATACCATTCAAATATATGAGTTTAAATATACTTTCATATTATAAAGGGAAGGGAAAATACTACAGTGGCATACAGATTTAAAAAGCATCAACATAACATGAGGGAAAAATATGACAATTAATTTCACTGTTTTGACAGCCATAACTTTCTTCTCCACACAAACATGTTTTGGATAACCTAGAAGACAATTCCACTTACCAACACTCTCTGACATATGGATATAGTCCCACACAGCTATGCATGGGCTCTTCAGAAAGAACCTATTACACCTATTCTGAGTCATATGGTATAGACTAAATGCACATATAGGAGTCTGCATGGTGTAACAGCAACTGCGTAATCTAGTGTTGACTAAACCATAATATGGAGATGTTTTGAATTTTACTTGAAAGCGCTACACTTGAAATTCTGCTGGGATGATCCCAGCATACACAATTTGCAGTACCTCACTTGACACACATCTTTTCAAACTATAAGGCTATTATCAAATGGAAAAATTATTATGCGGTTGTTTATGCAATATCCTGTTGACTGTTAGTTTTAACTACATTTACAAAACCAGCAAATATATATATCAGACAGAAAAGAAAAGGTTATTCTTCTAAACAGCCATCATTTTATTGCAGGAATTAAAAGGAAGATGGAGTGATTTATTATATATTTGAATATACTTTGAGGTAAAACAATCCCATGTTACTCACCTTGATCTCTTTCATGCCATGTCCGACTTCCTGCAGCTGGTGAATTTGGAGAAGGATAGAAGTCTCCTGTTGGACTTGGCTCCATATTTTCATCTATGGAGATAGTTTTGGGTCTTTTGCTGTTAAGAATTGTGAGATTTGACAGTAAATATGATATTCAGCTAGTAGTGGTATATAAACTGGATTTCAACAGATATCTCAATAGAGAGTAGTTCAGGCTTACAAAGCAAAAAGAAAAAAGTTAAAAAGTGGATATTAGAGGCTACACTAACTTACATAGATGATGTTCCTTAGTAATATGTAATGTGAGTATGGTATGTCCTTGCATTTTTCACATGACTTAGTATTTCAGAGATATCATGAACGGGTAACATAAAAAAGGCTACCAGCATTTCACTGAACAACCAAGAAACCCATTGCTGTAGCCTTCCAAAGAAAGGTTGTCTCATGGAGTTATTACATATTATACAGAAACCATGAAAGTAAAACAAATCAGTGGAAAATACTACTAATAAAGACAAGGTAGAACAGGAACTTTTGTGAATATGTTAATGAGGAAAAAATGCAGTTTACTGTATTTCATCAAGTCAAACTCCTAAGCTTTTCAAAGACGTCTATCTTGAAACAGACACTTTTCACTTTTAACTGATTAATTAAAAAACAAAAACCAAACCCTTATTTCAAGTCACACTATATAAAATGAGACAGAACTTCAATAGAGTGGAGGAAAGCCAAATTTCTTCATAACAATATATACTGAAGCTATTATAGCGACTGCCAAATACAACAAGGATGAGGCTTTCGATGGTATGCTGTTATTGTTATTATGATGACTACAACACTGTGATAATTAATCTGTCTATTCTAAATAATCCATATAGAAATAAATATAGAAATACCTTTTTATAGCCTTATATATGATAAATAAATAAATAAATAATAGATAGATCGATAGATAGCTAGATAGATATTTAAAATATATATATAAAAATAAATCCACATATCAGTAATCCATATATTTTAATAATTAAAATGTACACTATATATTGCTATACTGAAAATGTGATGGAATGAAAGGGTGGAACACAAGTAAAATAAGTCAGAAGAACCAGGTGCTGATGGAAGAAAACCTCAGCACCCTGACAGTCCTGTTAAATCCTATCCCACTGTGCAGACACTTCCTGACTCACTGGATTGCAGAAATGTGGAGTAATGACAGGTCCTAGAGTGTTTATGTCTTTGTAGTATATCGGACAATGTCAGAAAACTAAAGGGCCACAGGGGCCTGAGAAACAGTACATTATCTGGGAGAATCACAGGTTGTCTCCCCTTGTGGGGCCACCAGCTGCTTCTGAGAGATGAAATGGAGTCTTTGAGATGGGAGAAGGGAGCATGTTGAACAAGGAAGAAATGGGTCCCTCAGAGTAAATTGCCTGTAGCAGGTACATGGAGTCTGTAACTGTGCTCCCTCCTTGTTCCCACTCTGTTAGGTAATGCTGCCTGAAAGACTGAGGCAGAAAACACACTTTCATGAGGAGGGCTGATGTTATGGATAAACCACCTTTTCTTTATACACCTCCCTTAACACCTTTTCCATGAGAAACAATATCTGTCCCAGTACATCTCTCAAGACAGAGGTCCAAGAGGGAGCTCCCAAAGATAGCCTTAGTGTGTGCAACCACCCTGAACTCTACCAGCATGTTCCCAACTGCTAAACCTCCTGTAACTCAGCAGCATTTTTGGGATGTGTAACTCTTCTCTTAATAGATGATTTCGTGAGTTTTTCAAACACCGACAGTTATCATCATCTTCAATATCATAAGAAATGACAGACAATAATGGTACCACTTTAAACTACAAGATTTGTAATTTACATATCTGTACATAGATTATGGTAACATATGTAAGTAGCTAACATTGCAAAATCAAAGGAAATTCATAAAACAGTTGGTTGTTCACAGTATTTCTGAATTGCTTGTCCTATGCTATTAAACATGGTTCATATTAGCACTCAGGCCAAGTTTTTACCTGCTTGGTGGAGAGGACAGGGACCTCTGTAGACTTACACCTGAATTCATGTCATGGTAATATGGCTGGCTCGGAAGCTCTCCAATTGGGAAATTCACTCCAGTTCCCTGGGTTATGGGTGCTGAAAAACATATCATATCACATCAAAGACAATCTTTTATCCTTCTATCTTTTAATTTTTAACACTTGGAAAAATAACAAGATGTTACTACATGTATCTAATTTTCTGCCTCTTGCAGAAACCAAGTACAGACAAGTTCTACCAATTACTATATATCTAAAAAAGTTAATTATCTTCCTCAGTACCTTGAAATCTTTTAGCAGTTATGCAGACATTATACATTTGCTTTATAATTGATAGCCTGGAAGTACCAATACAAAAAAAAAAAAAAAAAAAAAACCAACCAAAAAAACCAAAACACAAACCTCAAGCACTATAATGAATGAGGTGGAATTTATGAGGACAGCTGGCATTATATATTAAAGAACTGAAAAAAATGGAAATAACAAACATGAGGATACAAAAATTTCTATTCCTTTAATGTTAACTTTTTTTAATTAATAATAACCTTCAGTGTTGACACCATGTGCCTTCTTTTTCTTCCACCTAGTGCCACAGGTTCTGCTTTGCATATGTAACCTACACACAAACATACACTCAGTGTTATCTTCACCTTCTGTGTACCACACAGACTGGCAACTCAGGAATAAATTATATGTTACACATTGTGGTGTATTTACCTTTGTTCATTGTCTGTGCATTGTACACTTTAACTACCTTTGGCACTTAAAAGAATAATTGAATGTTGTGTAATGTATCTGAAGGTTTGTATTTTTTCCTGACAGTTAAAGTACAAGTCTGTTGCGGCTTGAGGTTAAACAAATGCATGGTACGAAATTCCACAGAAACCACATGCTTTAAAGCATATAATTAGAAGTATATCATGTATAACAACTGCATAAGGCATGACTTCATAGCATAATTACAAAACTCTTTATTAATCTCAATAGCCTGCTACTTTAAAATGTACTTAACCACCTGACAAAAGAAAGCTGTAATTCACACATCCTCAGCCTCCTAAAACAGCAAAACTGTATCTTCAGTAAGCACAAGAGTATCCCTTAGCACTGCAGGATAGCAGTGTTCACTGTTTGGCTGAGAGACTTAAGATAATTTTAGTTGGTGAATATTGATTTCTGACCACAGCAAATGAAATAACACATACATGTGAAGTCTCAGTAAGTTAAAGAAATTCCTCAGTCATCTTGACATGGTATGAATTAACACGTGCATAATTTGATCAAAGAGTTTTGGAAACTTGTGCCTCATTGGTTTTTCCTCACCAGAAAAGAGATTATTCTGGACCATTCTGTTTTCATAATGCTGATATCATCACTGCAGACATTTCTAACTATAAATTTCAAATATTCTTCTTCATTTCTTAATGAAGTCTTAGGAGAAATACTTTAATAGTGTCGACAGTAAAGGAAGAAAATAAATAATCACAAAGCAATGTAAAATGAAAATGTGCATTGGTTTTATATCATAGTATTGCAGCAATTCTTAAATGTCAACTAAGTAGATATTCTGAGTATGCTTTCTGTTTTTTCTTACTGCAATAGAAACTTCACCTTTCCTTTTATATTTGCATTTTATGGAGGTTGTTGCATGTTTATGTGTGTAATATTTCTGATGCCAAAATAATATCATTAGAAATTCAATTACAACCAGTGCTATGACCAAAAAAAACACAAGCATTTAGTACATTAAGTTAATAATCTTTTCTCTCCATGATGTGATTTTTCTTTTAAGAGCTACAAATTAAAACAAAAAAAAAAAAAAAAAGAGAGAAAAAAAAAACAAACCAAAACAAAGCAAAACAAACTAAATGAATAACCAGAATCCAAGAATGTACGGGCAACCTTAAAAGGCAAAAGTCTAACAAATAGAAGGTTTTGCTACAAGTAGTAATTTCATTGATATATAAGACCAGTAAGGTGGGCAGTGAGATATGAAAAATTGATTCAATCTTTTAATATTGAAGAGACAGAAGAAGACCCTATTTGTTTTATTCAAAACACAGGCAACATGAATAGTAATACTGTGGTTAAATATATCAAAATTGAGCTTGGGTATAGGCATTTCCTACGCAACTTACATCTTGAGGAAGAAAGACTTCAAGGAAAAAACCTTCATTTGATTATAGCAGGCTTTGAAAATTATTCAACACAAATGAAAACTTACTTCTTGACACCCTCACAAGTTCTGACACATTGAATACTCCAGATTTCACAAAACTGTCCTCAAGGTACACTGAAAAAAATCACAGTAGTGTAATCAGTATAATTAAAAGATTAATAAACTATAGATAGGCTTATACACCAGCTAACAATGGTATCAACAGAGTCCCAGAACTATAACACACAGGTCAACGTACATTGAAAGCTGATCACAGTATGTAATGAGAGCTAAAATTCAGGCAAAGGTACCAAAAATCTTGAGGAGATGTGACAAAGCAATTTTTAAAATGTTTACAGAAACTAGCAGGTAATGCACAGGGTACCCAGCTAAACAGGACTTCTTTGGAAGTCTTACATCAATAATCACTGCAAAAGCTGAGATTACATGGCATCACAACCTTTACAGGTAATAATAACAACCATTTACCAATAAAAATATTTAGATCTATACTTGGTGTATATTGCAGCTTGAACAGTGTTACTTTTTCATTTGCTTTCATTTAAGTCAGTACACTAAGTATTTCTTACTGTGGTTTCTCTAGTCTCTTTTCCAAATTAACACAGCTTTTTTCTTTTTAAAATAAACTGTCAATTTTCTGTTCCAAATGTTTGAATGTGCAAAAGCTACTGAATATTTTAGCTAACGAAACAAACAAACAAATAAAAATTGCATCTACTGGAATAGTTACTAATTTGGAAAACAATGGTTCAGTAATATGTTCTTTGGGGATTTTTTGGCAGTTACTGCTTTCATCTTCAAGCAATTTAGCAACAGAGCCACTGTAATCAGGAAAGTGACTGTAAAAGCATTACACTTCACTTGACAGTTCTGTCCTTGGTTCATCTGGATAAACCTCTACTTATTTTCAGGGTCAAACAAAGAGGGCAGAGGAGAAAAGAGTAGTTTTCACTGTTTACTAGCAGTCTGTCAAATCCCACAGAGCTGTGTCATCCATCACCTCTGGTATATTTACCAGTGTAGGTATAAACAGTGCACCTGACAGCAAAAGCTGAAAGAATGTTAATGAATCCGACCGAACACATTTCCTGACATCTCTGTTTCACTGTCAGACCTGTAAGGGTGTCAGTCCCTCCCAGCTGAAAACCACCCCAGGATCAAGCATCATAGGTGTACAGAGCACTGCAGGACTGTGGGATCATCCTGAACAGTGTTCTTCCAATGCCATCATCTTCTCACCTTCTGGTCAATGTCACTTCACACACTACCCCTGCATGTCTTTATTTGCACTAGGAGCTCTGCAGGTCTCCCTCTATTTTTAATTCCCTTTCTGTCACTTTTCTCTCTCTATTTCATTTTAAAGAGCTTCTCTCCATAACCATTACTTTTTCCTCTCTTATTATCCTTCACCTGCATGTTGCAGGCCTCTGCAACCTTATATATCTCCAGTAAGAGCTTCTCTCTTTCACCTTTTGCATTCTCTTCCACCCTGTTTTTTGTGGGGATGAAAACAGGACACAGTTTCTCAAGTATTTACTTCTTTATTTGACAGAATTTGGCACATACATATCATTAAAAACAAACAAAAAAAAATACAAAGTAATTTTTTATTTTTTCTTTCCTCCTCAGTTTTCAGTTTTTAACATAAGAATGAGGAAGCTAGATGAATGGTAGCAATTCTTAAAATAATCTCAGTCTTTCCTTTCCCTGCTTATTTCCTCCAGCAGGAACAATCTGAAATACTACATGGAAGGGAGATTTCCAATGAAAAATTTGTTTCTTGATTTTATTTGGCCCTAAGTGAAGTGTGCTGGCCTGAAGCCAGCATACAACCCTGAAGCCAGCAATGAAGCTGGTAATGAGACATGACTGAACTTCTCTGCTGATTATCCAAACACCAGTATTTTGCAGCACAATGTCTCTCATTCAAGTCAGACTAACTTGAGAGGAATTTCTCTGAAGTGGAGATTAATTAAGTTATCATTAAAGTGAGAACAAGGCCCAAGGCTCATATTAAAAGAAAAAAAAGTCTATGTTGGATTTTTTACAAAGATGTGTACATGCATATGCACATACATCCTCAGAAACACATATAGAATCCTGAGCCTTCGCTCATGAATTCTTAGTTTTTCTCACTGGCACTGTTGATAATACCCATATAACATGAAGAGCAATATAGTGTTTCTCTCCTTGTGTTAACAGAATGGGAGCCCGGAAAAAAATCTGACACCAAGGTATACCAGTATTTTATCATCCCCTCACAAAGGGATGTGTTGTTAACTGATGGATCACGTCTTTCACCCAGGTTTCATCCTGACTTGGATGGGCCAAAAATAATGACACCCACAGGTACATGCTCTGCCTGGCTAAGGAAAGAGAGGGAAACTGCACCTATTGTCAATCTCCATCAATTTAAAAGACAATTTGACTTTTCTCTATGTAATATGACAAAATTTTATTAAAAAATTGATGTAACAATAAACAATCTATGTTACAGGCACTGAGCAACTTTATCCTGACCCTTATGTTCTAACAGGGAAGGTGGACTCTGGGTGTAGAAAAATGAACACAGTATCTTAAATTTCCAGATAACTTCAGGTTTCACCTAGTTATGAAGAAAATCTATGACAGTATACTACAGAATTGTTCTACGTTCCCAGCTGTGCTTTAGGAAAATGTTCTGTGCCATTAAACTGCTGTAATTTCTGCAGAACATGCACTCCATCTGTATAAGATAAAGGTTAAACAGCAAGAGAGCATGCAGAATGTCAATAGTACAGGTCATTTTCACTTTATGGTGTGAGACAGTGCCTTTTACCTTATGAAACTGATCTTCCTAGTGAATAATGGTTAATGTTCATGTTCAGGTTATTACACGCAAGACAAAAATATGTGGTGATACTTCATAAAGTATAGGTCTCACTGTTTTGACTAAGCATTCCGTAATGCACTGTTTGCATTAACATGTTCAAGAGCCTTAAATTAGCATTCTTGTTGTGTGTTTCTGATCTGCCCAGTACAGACATTAATGCACTTGATAACACTATTGTTGTATTCCTCAGAGAGGATTTACTGTCTCTTTTGATGTTCATGATAACACTTTGCCATCTTTATCATTCAAACCTAGTAAAAGCATTGAGTATTGTCATCTACTAAAGCTCATCCTGACTGACAGATGACACTCTCTGAAATGCATTTTACTAATTGTCATTATTTTTAAAGATCTGATATTTACAAAAAGAGTATTTCTGACAAAACCACTGTAGTGCAATTCTGTATAGTCAGTAACTTCCAAAACTCATATATAACAGTGGACTTTTTTCTGTATTTCCTTCTAGCTTTTGTACAGGGTGAGTATAAAATTTGTCTTTATGTTTTTTACAGAAAATGTATTGCTGAAAAGTTTACTTTCCAAACAATTCCACAATGGCCAAAACAGTGCAATCAAGTATGAAAGAAAAAGGGATTAAACCAAGAAGCTGTTCTAATCAATTTTCAATACGCAGTTGGTAACAGGAGAAACTTTCAGTAATAACTCCAGCTGTTATAGAAGTCATTCCGTCCTTGTCCTTCCACTCTATTCCTGTTATATGCCTTGCATTATACCTTCAATAATAGAGTTACAAATATAGCTTTTAACCATTTTAACTATGCAAAGACATAAAATGAGGGGGAAAAATTAAGTTGTTTGAACTAACTGAAAAATTAATTGTTTGCACTAACAATTACTGTAACAGGCTTGGTCTTATATTACTTAAAAGCTTACTAGTGATGTTTAGATTTACAAATCTTTAATTAGTCTTTTTATGTCTTTTGATTCAGTTGTACTTTTAAGAATAGCATGCCTGTTTACGTTCTACTGCATACTGACTAGGGCCAAACCATAAAACTGATTCCTGGTATCGTTATACATCTAGTTTTTTCACTGATACTGCTTTCTTTTTGAGCAACTTGTAAAACAGGTAAGGATCCTAACAGTACTGAAAACAATTTGTATTAGTGCGCTTTAATTTCTGGATCTTTAAAAAGAGGAATTATACAGTAGTAGATACTGTAGAATAATACTACTATAATTCTACTGTATAGTAGTGATGCCTATGGATTTTAGAGTGTTTTTGCAGATTTTTAGAATCATATATGTCACATGGATTGTCCTAGGTTGCTCACATCTTAAAGTGAGTTACTAAAGCTCTTTCTCACAGTTTGTGAGCTTTCTCATGCCCTGCCAAGGCCATAGTGTTCATGAGAAGCCATCTGTAGATAGCAAGACAAAACACAAGAAGAAGGCCTTGAAGTCCTAGAAGATCTCCAAAAGGCAGTTGTGAAGACCCCTATGGCTGAGACACAGCAGGAAATGAGAAGCATAGTTAGTTATCAATATCTCATATGCAAATTGCTACAGAGGTTATAAAATTGCTACATTCCTGGTTATGTATGTGCAGCCCTTCTGGTGCACACCTTAGAAGCTGCTAATAAAGGTAACCTATATGTCTTTCTCCATTAAACTGTTTTCGAGTGTCTATTTTCATAGGAACTTAGGGAACAGTAGAATTATGCTAGCAGTAAGACAGCTACAGCATCAGGAGCTAGTGTGAGAAGAAAGCCTGGAAGCTTCAGCATGGTGTGTAGCAGAGAGCTCTACCTAAACTTTAGGGTATGCAATGAGATATTCAGGATGCTGCTACAGTTTTGTACAGCTACTATTTACAGTCAGAATTGGTAGTAAAAAATTAATTTCACACTGTTCTTAGTATGTCAAAATATAGTCAGCAGACATGTAGTTTGGTTTCTTACTGCATGCATTTTGAAACCAGTATCTGAAAAAGTGCAACAGAAATGTGTTATCATCAAACCAAAATATATTAAAGGCAGTAATAGGTAGACAGTATTAGCCAGTGAGTGACAAAGAAGATTCCAGTGCAATGCCATCTGAAACAGCTGAACTATGGTCTGTCCAGACAATGAGGTTATACTGATTATTGTACAACCATTTCCAGTCACGTGATATATCCACAGCTTCTTTTTTTTATTTCCTGGAAGTTCTGATAATGTTGTAACTGGGACAGGAAAAAAATGTGCTGTGAAAAGATCTCCTGACTTCACTGAACCTTTTAGCATCATGAGGAACTAAAAAGTAAAATGGGCCATTTTCAGAAACAAATGAAATCTTTTATACCCTCAAGATTATAGTCAGATCTACAATATTCTTCAGTGTTGCAGTAACTTGGAAAAGTAAGCACCAGGTGCAAAGGACTCTAGAATTCATGCACTAGAATCTAAGTAGCAAGTTTCTCTGAAACTTAGGAAGAAACAAAGGGTAACTAACACAAATGCATACTGCCTCCAGAAGGTCTCAGGTTATACATAAACTACAGTCAAGAATTAAGAAGAGGCTGGGGGACTGCCTTCTAACAGCTATATGACTACCAGCTACCAAAAAGGAATTTTCTGGTGCCAAAGCAGGTTTCTGGAATTCTATCTGGTAACATTAGATTTTTTAGTAAGTTCTTGGTCTGTGCATACTTTGAAGGAAAAGCCATTGCACCCACCACTGGACACAACAGCCTCTTAAGTGAACACAGCATCACAATTAACCCAGCACCATTTCTTTACACAGTAGGTTCATAAAGAAGAGCAGCTGATGGAAACAAGAATTCAACAGTAATCCTAAGCCAGTAGACAGTAGTAATTACCCATAACAAATTTCAAATCATTATGCAAGGTCATCATGGAACTCTTCCTTTTGGAAAAAGGGTCTCTACAACCTTTCTAGGTTTATGATGGCCACTATAGCACAACTGGGCATTGCCCCAGAATGCCCCACCTGAATCAGTGTTGGGAAGATGATGAGGAAGAGCATCACCTTCAATAATTGGCATTAATAATTTGTAGAGCATTTGGGAAAGGGAGAACTTCACAGAAAATCAAGCCCTGACCCAATCCAAACCTGTTTTATTTGAAGATTGTTATCTGAGATGGCACGGTTGTAGGCATATGGGAAACACTGAGCATTTCAGAATATCCACTCCCATGATGAAAAAAAAGGTGAATGTGTGTTTGTTTAAGTACAATTCTGCCTGAATCCACAAACTGCTAATATGGCACCACTGTTTACACAAGAAAAGTTGCTTGTAATGATGAGGCTCTATCTCTCCTACTCTTATTAATTACCATCCACATGAGGCTAACTTGCAATAAAATACAATAATGAAATCTTGACTGGTCTGACTCATTCAAAACTCAAAGACATTTGTTTATTGCATTTCCAAACAGTGCAAAGGTTGAGACCACATTACTCTTCAAAAGTTATTTCTGAAATTACGCATTCTAAAACTTAAAACTGAAATACTTCTATTTGAAACAGTTGTATATTGGCAAATTTATTACACTTCTTAAGGCTTGATCCAAAAAGAATGTTCTCCCTATGGCTGCTATCCTATATGAAAGCACAAAATAAGCCTTTGGGGCTCTACAGCTGCAAGACAGATTTGCATATTGAGAGATAGGCGAGGCTTACTGCAGGCTTTTTGGCAACACCTTTTTTAATAATAAAAATGAAAAACCCCAAAACAAAATACCCCAAACCAAACTTCAGAGATGATGATTTCTCTCTCGAACAAAATTTCTGGTGAAGGGAAATTTCCAGAGCAGTGAGGCTGAGGCTGGGAATTCACCCGCCTATGCCTCATTCAGATTAAGAATTTTATCACTAGGTAAATTCCTTGACACCATGTCATGGGCTATCATGGAGGGAGGAAGGGAAACAGTAGAGAAGAATGAAAGGCAAAGAGGTGAAGAGACAGTTTCTCAATCTCTTTGTCTAAAAGTGGATCACTCCATATAAATAATTTAATATTCATCAGCACACAGGCTCAAAACTAAGTCCTCTGCATTCCTCATTCAGCCCTGACTTATAGTCTACAAAATCTACGTAAAAGTATTCCTTAAACCAGCTTAAGTGGAATAAATTCTATTGGGAGAAAAAACTCAACCAACCAAAAAAAAGATCTACCATGGTCTACTTGCCAGGAAACACATAACCTAATAGTCTCTGAACTCAACTGCTTGGATAAAAGAAAAAATCCAAACACATTTATCTTCCCTCACCAGTAAGGCTTGTAATTATGTCAGGATGCCTAGGTCTCCTTTGCACCTTCTTTTGCCTAATGCTGAACAAGAACAGCTCCAAAAATCTTGAAGGCACCTGGACAAAAAGAGGTTGGTTGTAAGCTCTTTGGCAACACCTTCATAATTTAGTGTCTTTATTGTCCTATCAAGATAGCACTTTAGTATCACTATTTCTCACTCTTATTTTAGTAGCTTAAAAATGCTGTTCAAAGATTGGAGCAACATGGCAACAACTGGACACAGTCATGTTAACATTGCTTTATAAATAAATCAAGTTTCCAAGCAGCAACCTCAAGCCAATGGCAAATAGTAAGAATATTAGTAATGCAAAACAGTTGACAAGCAGGCAGCAAGGAAAAGAATGATAAAAGCAAAATAAAACTCAAAACATACTCAGCTAGAAGAACTGGCTAGTAAGACCAGTATCTCTGGAGACCAAATTGTGGCTGGTGTCAATATCATTAGTTTACTTGTAGTTCTAGGTCTTTTTCTTTTTTTACCCATCATCATGATTTTCTTATGCTCAAGAGGAGAACTTTGAAAGATCACATCTTCTGTCTTCAGGTCATATCCTGCCACACTATTGGAGGTATTTCAAGACACACGTGAGGGCTCTTCTTTAAGATTTTCTTAAGCTACATAAAAAACCTGTGAAACAGGCAGGGAGCAAATAATAATGCAGCATTACACTGGAACTGCCACACTAGGTTTCTTTGAACATCATGCTTCAGCAGTAGCTCTGCACAGATGCCTGGTAGAATAGTAAGAAACCAGGCAGGCCTAAAGGACTTGGATTGCATTTGTTTTGTTCTTGTTGTTTGTTTATTGACCATTTGCAAAGCTGTAAGTATTTTAAGTTTTAAACTTATTGATCCAGCTGTACCTCCATCTGTCCAGTCACTCTTGATGGATACGTTAATTCTCTCTTTTAGGTCATGTAAACTTTTAATAGTTAGGACCATGCTACCATAGTGCAAACTTTTAGATACCAGGAACTTAATGCCTAATGCAGACAACAGTAGTGTTCAGATTCTTCTCCTTTCTCAGTTAAATTCAGCTCATGTATCTGTCTGGAATTTGCATAATAATCCCTTCAGAGAGGCAATCCTTACAACATAGCTATCAAAAAAGAAAGATTCATTCTTTAAAAATGTACCAGATGAAAGTTTTGAAAAATAAAACTAAGAGAAGGATATCCTTAGATTTTTCTATAAAAGCTACATGGCACTTTCACCACAAGCTGCACCATCTTAATACTGTATTAGGCTATCAAAGTGTTCAGTATATTTTTAGGAATGTATTGAAAAGAATTCCAGCAAGTGTGCTTAATGTTCTTTTGTTTGGCAAGTGACATTACTCTCTTTCCGTAGTTAGGACAGCAAATTACCCAACACCCTAAAGAATGCAACAGTCTAGCCAAACCTAGAAAAAAACCCACTTTTAACACCAACAGTTTTGCCAACTACCACTCAGTTACCAACATCCTCTTCCATGGCAGTATCTTTTTGAAGATGGTGGCATCCAAAAGCTGACAGCACATAGCCCTTGGCTCTGTGACATACAGGCACTACAACTAAGCATGATAAAACAACAAACCCTCCTGGCACTACCAGACCACGTGTTTCTGGCGTGGGACTGAAATCCAACCTCAGAGAGTTCCGACAGAAGTGACTGTATAGCTCTAATAATAAGAATCATGTGAAGTTTAGTAGGAAAGAACAGGACAGTAGTCCTTCTCACAGACAAGCTGAATGGAGTGCAACTCCCTCTAATTCTCCTGCACAGCCATAGAAGTCCTGTATTCTGCTGTCCCACAAGCCTCAACAATTTCACCTTGGCAACTTAACTCCAAAACAGTCTCATACAGGAAAGCTGAACAAGGCTAGAAGTTCATGCATTGGTCAGAGAGATGACATTAAATTATGCCTCTGTCTCTGCTTAAATGAAGTGTTTCAAGGGAAGCAGGGCACAGCTTGCATTTTCTGCTCCCACGTGGGAGGAGGTAAAGGAATAATACTGGCAGCAGTAAGTCCAAATCATGAGAAAGTGTTATGCTCTTATTTTTAAGCAGAAAGTTTCATAATGAAATCAGCAGCATGTTTTTCTGCTTTCTGTGTCCCTCCACCTTCTCAGATGCTGGAGTTTGTCAGACATTAGGTGTTGACCCCCAAGTCTGCCTAATAAAGCCTATACGGATTGTCTGCTCTTCTCCCCAGGCCTCTGTTTCTGGCAGCAATATTACTCCTTACTGGAATTAAGACAGGGCTGGAGAGAACGGACTCACTACAGGATGTGATCTTCACTACTAAACTATGTACTTCTACCTTCCTACTCCAAATGCTAAATGGTACTTTAAAAACAGAATTTTGAAATACATTGAAGATGAGTTTCCAGACCCTGCCTCCAGCTTCCCAAATGAGGCAGCTACAAAAGATTCTTCAAAATTACAAGGGGTAGTGTAATGCATTTGGCTTTTCTTGCACTCACCAGCAGAGATACTCTACAACAAAATTAAATGCTCTACAGATAACTGCTCTAAGTTTCAAAAAAATGTAATTATTCATGAGGAAAATTTTCATATTTTTTTTAGGCATAAATTTGCTGCTTTGGGTTTTTAAACCACTATTATACATAATTTATGACATGTATTTAACAGAAAAATAAGATTCTACTTGTAAAATTGCACACAGTTTGGAAAGAAATAGCATCCAAGTTTCCAAACCAAAGTGGTATCAAACTTACATTGCCCCTTGAAGAAAACAATCTCTTGAAAAAGAGCTCATAATGACCTTATTTGACTTGTTTTGCCCTCATCTCTAAAATATAACTGCAATCTTCAAGTATATTTGTCTGGGGTTTATATTATCTTTGTATAAAGATCTATGATGGTACTCACATGCAGCACACATGATATATTTCACAAGTAGTGTATACTTTGATTGTGTGCAAAGTACAAAACTGTACCACAATAAGGCAGGTTGTTTTTCCTAATGTTCAAACAGAAACAGAAGATATCCCTGTATGTGTAACAGCCCAGCATCACACAATTAGTTCCTGATCAGAATATGGTTCTTTTGCATTTGGAAAAGCAGCAAACTGAGTTGCAGTTTATTTCAGATACACTCATCTTCAGAGAGATAAAATGAGAAGATACAGCATGATGGTGGTGTCAGGAGTCACTCCTTGCTCATTAAAATGCAGTTTGTCTGTTATATGTTTGTCTTACCATGATAAAATTCATAACACAGCAAGAATTTACAAGATTTACTACCACAACCCAAGTAATGAGAAAGATAACTTCATGAAAATACAAAGAACCTTTTGCCTAAATAGACTGTAATGGCAAAGTCTGGGTCTGATTTTCTCTTGGATTTTTATTTTAAGAGAATAATTGAAAGGGTATTTATTCTGGCATCTCTCTCAAAGAAATTCCAGCTGTCATTAGTGTGACCCACTAACAGGTTCAAAACCTGCTCTGAGCTCATACGAAAAATATTAACACATTTGCATCTTATAAAGCACACAAACAAAACATTAAAAAATTGCTATCTCACATCACACACTTTAGACGTAGATCAATTGCATTTTGCTTGAGATAAAAGAAAAATTGTACCATTTGGAGATTTTATAAAATTAAAGTTATCTGGGATCTTTTCTGTTTACTCTTCTACCTATCTCTACTTGGAAAATTCTAAAACCCATGAAATTGAAGAAAAATACCTTGATTAAATAAATCTTGATGAAACTACAAGTAAGGCACTGTCAGTTTAAATGAACTAAAATAATCACAGGTTGTTTTGATTATATATATATTTACCAGTGCAAAATAATGCTGACCAATTATGCTCTCTTTAGGTATTAACAATAGTATCTTTGTTCTCAAACAATGCTCAATGCACATGTTCTGGAGCTTATATTTACCTGGTGGATTCTTGGCAGGATCATTGTGGCTTGGACTTCCTGGTTGTCCAGAATCTATACAGAAATGAAAGGAATGTTTTAGTAATTTGTTTCACAAGTGTCTCACAATCTTTTAATACTCTCCTTCATTATTAAACTAATACTTTATTCTCTAAAGGTCATTTCCCTCACTTTCTATGTGAAGCATTATTGAACAAA
Source organism: Hafferia zeledoni (assembly GCA_035583235.1). Classification (NCBI taxonomy): domain Eukaryota; kingdom Metazoa; phylum Chordata; class Aves; order Passeriformes; family Thamnophilidae; genus Hafferia; species Hafferia zeledoni. The sequence goes on along the minus strand of JAWWEV010000095.1, from coordinate 40,839,597 downwards.
CACACTATATGTAACCTATTTTATGAGAAATAGAAGCATTGTGAAAGATGCAACGATCTTAATAAGAGGAACTTATAGATCACTGAATAAGGACAAGAGAGTCATTCAGGTAAATACTCAAACTGTAAACATATTTATGAGGGTACCTTTTCATTGCCTTTCCCTCCATCCCCAAAATATAATATTGCATAATCACCAAAGGAGAGGTAGCTTCTTCTCAGGCAGTGACCAGAAAGACATACTGGATCACACAACTAGTGATACTTGCAGTAATGAGTCCTGTTTCTTTAGGCTCTCCTTAAAGTACAAAGGCCTACTTTGCTTCCACGGATTTATGACTGCACTGAGGATATGACAGTATGTTTAAAGACAATATAGACTTTGTGCTCCTAGCCTATGAGAACTGGTGTTGTGAAATTAAATTATGTAACATAAGAACTAATAAGACTCTAACCCGGTAGACCTCAAAGAGTATTTTTCATCATACCTGCACCTAATTAATCAAGAGGAGAATGCAATTGCTTGTTAATACACTCAAGAATAAGTGATATCCATAAAAACAGTTGCTTTGAAAACCATCTTCTTTTTGCTGCATGCCCACATCAATAACATAACAAAACGCTGTTCCACTTCAAATAAATTATTTACAAAGATATGGGAGATAAAAAATGCAAAGAGGTAAGAAACTAAATAAGGCACTGACATTTGTTCCATAAATAGGTATCTAGTTTTCCAGTCTGAATAAAAAAAAAAAATTTTAATACAGCAGTGCTATTAGTAGCACAGGAGCATAGGACTGGCAAAAGATTGCATCATAGTACCACAGAATTTGCTACCACCAAACTGACTCCAGACAGAAGTAGAGTTGTTAAATGCATTGCTGTTTACAGTGCCCAAATTAAAGAATAAAAAAGAAAAAAAGAAAAATACAACAAATATTTGTCCCTCAATTCCCATCACTTCCTCTTAAATCCAATGTAGCCCTCAACCTAAAATGAGAGATTTCTTCTACTTGCTGCAAGATCTTGCTTGAAATCTGTCACCCGTTACGTAACTTAATAAACATGGCTTGATTCACGTCTCTCTTGTACACAATAAAATACACTTTGAATAGCAAATTTCACATGAAATTTTATCTATCTTCTTCAACCTCAAGCAGGAAGCACAAAGGGCAAGTCTACAGGTCTACAGGTTGTCATGGTTTCAGCACTTGGGTACTCTTAGAAGTGCAATTGTACAGCACAGAATATAGCCGTTTAGTGTGTCTGTTTCTTCTTATGATAAGATATAGCACATCCCTTTAAAACATCAAGACAGTTTGAAAGCTTAATCAGCTACAAGAAAAGCTGAAACTGTTTCTCTGCATATGGACCTTTCCATGGAGAACCATCCTTTCTGTGTTGCAATGGGAAGGCTCACCCTGCAGGGGGTGAACTGTAATGTTCTGCAAACCATACATACTGTTATTTAAATTCAGATTATCAGAAAGAATTTATTTTTACACAGCAATGGTCCAAGTATAAAACTGGTTCAGATGTGTAACTAAATGAAGTGCCCCTACAGTAGATGCAACCAATAAAGCTTGAACAGCATAGCTTGGAGATCACAGAGATTTGAAATTGAATTAATGAGGCCTACCAGAAAATAACTTTGATGTTCTCTCTTGTTAAAATTGACTATAAAGAAACATAAAGGGAAGTGATTTTTTAGCTCTTGCACAGCAATTTGCCTTTACTCCTACTTTCTGGATCCAGGATTTTAAGATTAATGGTGGTTTAAACAATTGTGTTTCATATTATAATAAGAAATATAGCAAAAAATTTTCCAGTTATAGGGATAAGCAGTTGGATAGTTCTTATAATTTTCCAGTCAGACTTAGCTTCTGTTTATGTTAAATACTCATTGATCATGATTTTTACAGATTGATTCTCAATCTATGTTTGGAGTAATAGATGCTACTAACATATTCACCAGTGATGTCTCAATGATTTTGAGAAGGAAAAGAAATACTAAAGATGAGTATGAGAAGTAACTTATCTAAACCTTTGCTTAACACAGCTGAAAAAGCTAAAAACTGCCTTTCACATGAGAACATCAACTGATGTAACTCTACACTTAAACACAGAGAAGCATCTGATCCTCAGGATGAAAGACACAGACCTGAGATGGCCTGTGATGATCCAATTTCTTACCAGTGTCAGTAATTATAAAGCAATCCTCTGTTTTGACTGGATACAAATAGCTTTGCAAAGGACATGAAAACCATGATCTTTGCAAGATTAAATTTTATCAATAACTTAATTCATAATCAGAACATTGAATGAACAGAGAGACACTGGAGCAATGCTCTTCTAAAAGAAAAAGAGGCATTTTATAAAGGCACAGAAACTAAGGAAGACAAAAACACATTAAGACACTTTAAATCTTTCCTTGTCTTCATCTGTACAGTATCATTAATGAACAAAATGGACTCTGTCTTCCAGAGTGATGGAGAAAGAAATTAACCAGACTTATTGTCTATCTAGCTTACTTTGCAGTCAATTAGAAAATAAGTCTATGAAAATTAAAAATAAATAAATAAAACCACCCCCCAGAAAACTACTAGAAACTCAAACAACTTTCTAAGCTAGAAGTTGTAGTAAGAGATACACAAGAAGCAAATAAAATCCCATCATGTTTATGTAATGAAACCGAACTTTTCAACATTTTCATTTAGGTAACCCCAATTGTAATTTCCCTTAGTTTTGTTGTTATTGTTGCTGCAGAGCAAAAGCTCACCTGCATATACTATATCGACAAAATGCACCTCACAGATACAGTAAGCATATCTTCTCTCTGTCTTCTTGGTGCTGACTAATCCAACAGTCAGCAACTGAGGCCTTGATGGGTATTTGCCCCATGAATGAAGAGTTTATATGCAATGGGTTCAAGCCAGCCTTTACTCTTACCTCGTCATGAAACCCTGTACACTTTATGTACAATTTATCATGAATTAGCAGAGCTAATACTAAGAAATTCAAACTCTATCTCAAATTACTCTTGCTTCTGGGAGACTCTATACAAGGATGAGTCAAGAAGCTAATACATTCTATACTTAATTGCTTTCCCATATTTTCATTTCTAGGTGTCAATCCCAATGAGCATCTGTGAGTGCAGGCAACTCTTTTGCAGCCAGAGTTAAATAAAACTGACTGTTGAGGCCTGCTGAAAGTGAGAAAATAAGTATCCATTTCTCCTGTGGTACACTAGGAAAGATGCTGCCATGAGACATCACTCTTGGCAAGGTAAGGTAGAGCAGACAAAAAAAAAAAAAAGCCGATGGTTTGCCATCCAGCAAGGGACAAGGCACTCTCTCCCTTTGCAGCACCTTGTCTTTGACAAGCAGGAAGGACACCCACCCTAGCAAAGCCGAGAAATTCACATGGCTGTTCACCAGCTTGCTGAGGGATTTATTGCTTAGGAGAGTAGTGTAATGTTCCACTTCTCAGCTGATAAGATACTCTCTTTAAAAACTAAGGTATGCTATACATTCCTTATGCCCCACACTACAACAATTTTTACTTTTAAGATTCTCTGCAATAGTGTAACATTGAAGGCCTTTGTTCAGCAATGCTTTAGAGAAACAAGTAGATTGTCCACAGGTGTGACACTAATCAAACAAACTTCCTCACTGATTTCAATGAACATATTTCTCTTTTCTATTTGCCGTGGGCTAGGAGACAGCCTTTGTACTCATTTCATCTCAGCTGACAGACACCAGTTTAATCATTCATCAACAGGCAAATACATTCTTGCTCTTTGATAGTCCGTGATTTTTGTAGGTGGGATAAAGGACCATAGGCATGTGGCACCATGTGAGTATCAGTTGGATGGTATTTAAGGCTTCATATACATATACAGCCCTTCACCTGACAGCTGAGAGAGTCACAATTATAAACACAACTACATTCCACACTATCATCCTTCAGGATTACTTTGCCCTCTGGTTGGCTGAAAATCACGGTATCACAGGCTAGCACAGTGTACTAGGGACCTGGGAATGTCTCCAGTCCCAGCACTTGCCTAGAGAAGGCTAAGCCACATGATTAAACTGAGTTGCTCAAGGCTTTACAAAGTCAAGGCATGAAGACTGTCAAGGATGGAGTCAGCCCAAACTCCTTGAGCAAAAGACTTTCCTAATCAACTTTCAATCTGTCAAAGATTTTTAGTACATTGTCATGGTAGGAAAGCATCCATAGCAAAAAAAAAAAAAAATTGTAAGATATCTCTCTCTCCTCCATAGCAAATAACATAAATAACAGAAATCCATACAACAAATAAATAAATAATTTCATGTCTATACTTTAAGTCATTACCTTTTATTTTTATCCTAATTTTACTGCATACTTGCCTTCCACTGCCTATATTGTTTTATCTTGACAAAGCAACTGATTGGATTGAAGAACTTCCCAAATGCTTTTATGAATTTCATTTTGCAAAAGCTGTGTCTTTTATTCGATAGTATTTCTCCATTTGAAAATCCTAAATTATTGTACAATTTCATGAGCATTATTCACAACAATTCTAGTGATATGACAATTAATTTATGATGCAAACAAGCTCAGAGTGTTTTATTGCATTACATATCCACTAAAATGCTATAAACATGGAAATTGAATGGGTGCAAGTGTCACCCTTGTTTTTATAAACATGTTAATTAGAGGGTGGATTTATTTTTCACATTTTCATAGACCACTAAATGTCATTCAAATAGTAGCCCTGAAAATTATTCTGATTTCATATGATAAAATGTTCATCTCCATAACTTTCTTTGGCAGAGCACAGGTGTTATGAAGATCAGCTGTAGGAGCTGGGGCTGTTTAGCCTGGAGAGAAGGAGGCTGAGGCAGGACCTTGTCCCTCTTTACTAGACAGGTGAGCGCAAGCTCTTCTCTCAAGTACCAAGTGATAGAACAAGATGAAACAGTCCCAAGTTTCATCAAGGGTCGTTTAGATTTGATTATTAGGAAAAAACTCTTCAACAAAAGGGTGGCTAAGAATTGGAATGGGTTGTCCAAGGAAGTTATGAAGTCATCTTCCTTGGAGGTATCTCACAGACTTGTAGATATGACACTTAGGGACACAGATTAGTGGTGGACTTGGCAATGTTAGGTTTACAGTTGGACCTATATGATTTTAAAGGTCTTTTTCAACTTAAATGATTTCATGATTATATATCCCTGATGTTGTATGGTATGAAGCACAGTTTACATAAGGAGAAGCAGCACCTCAAAAAACAGCTCAGGCTTCACTGTGAGACAGACATGTTTGCTGGACTAAACATCACATCTTTTCCTAATAGCAATATTTCCTCTGTTAGCAATATGCATTCATGACATCCAGTCTGAAAACCTCTGTAACACTGAAGCAGTGACTTCCAAATATGGCATTCTGCTACCTTATTCTATAAGGAGTTCCTCTGTGTTCACCAAGATTGCTCTGCTGTTGCACTGGGCACATCAAGTGCTAGTGCTGTAGGATTTTAACGTGTTTGGTACTCATAAAACTGGTGGTAAATGATCAGTGTAGAGAAGTGAACTTGGACATGTAGACCTAAGTCATGGGGAGTGTCTTCAGCTCTGAAAACCACACTTCACTGGCAAATCCAGTTGGCCATTCAAGGAAGGATTGCTTGTTCTTCAGTGTGCAAAGACTCCTGGCATCCTCCAATTCTCAAGACATATCATTAGCTTTGATACATTTGCAGATCTGGTTTCACAAATTTAAGTACACATACCAAAGAAACCTATGTGCAAAGATTCTTAAGCTGACATAGAAAAAAAAATCCTGGTTTCTATTGATAGAAGGTGTATTCATATCTCAGGAAACCCCCAGTTCCTCTGTGCAGATTCCATTTACACAAGTAATCCCCAAGAATTTTTTTCTCCGTTTATTAATTTGCACCCAGGATGCATGGGAGAGACCTCTCACAAGACCAGTTCAACAGCATGAGCTACTCTGAAGGCTGGATGTGGGTGATCCTATGCAGGCAGGCTTCATTAGCACCCATGTGCCACACCAAGAGCCGTAACAGTGACCTATACTCTTTACCTCAAAAGGGTGCTGCTGTCTAACCGTCACCTACCTGAAAGAGGCATCAAGGAACAGAACTGACAGCTTGCCCCAGCTAGCTAAGGTATCTGTTGATGTTAGTACCTAGGGTTTAGCCCCAGCAGGCACGTAATTTCAGAACACCTTCAGAGCTCAGGCATGGAGGGGCTTTCTCCCAGGAGTTGGCCAGCCAAGTCAGCAGAAGCTGGGCTCTGTTTTAATTTTCATATAAAACTGTTTGCTTTGGACTGGGGGCACAGCAAAACTGAGCCATCAGCTGACCTGTTTCCCCCCAGCCCTCCCACCACAGACAAGCTCACCTGTGGCTGGAATTACTGGGTGACCCCATGCCTCTGCCACTGTGGGAGCATCTCCATTCTCAGACCAATCCCGGCATCGCATGGGCTGACAGGGAGGTGGTATCTGATCGATTGGGACATCAGAGCCAGACAGGTCAGAGCAGGCTCTCTGTTTCACCTCCTCTTTTATCAGCAGCTCAGATCTGCCACTGCCAAGTCACCCCAGCCGGCCATTGTCAACACTATTAACTTTCCTTCAGAGAGTTTTAATTAGGTAAATAAAAAATGGTAATTAAATCAACATTACGTAATGTGTTTCTGATTTGTAATCTCATTTAAATTAATTAACTGACTCAGTCCTTGTTTAGTTTTAAACTGTCCTAGTTAAAAAAATGGAGCTCTGGGAGTAAATCCTGTTTTTATTATAGTTGAAAGAAATTCAAGGACCTAGAAGCATTTAACAGAACCAAAATAGCAATAAGCACAGTAAGCTTTTCAGCTTTATATCCCATGTACGGATTTATATTTTTAATTTAAATTTCCTTATTTGTTTATGTAAAATAAGTCATAATACTTATTTATTCAAAATATTACTTACACAATCTATAAAGACCATATGTTGCTCATTTTGAACTTTCCCCAGCTGTGGTATAAGATATGTTGTGCATGGAATATATACATATCTATGTATGTGCACACACACACACACACACACACACGGATATTTTTAAGGAAAAGCTTACATTTTTTCATGGCCTGAAACAAATGTTTCCCATACCTCATAATATTAGTTGAGCTCTTTTTTAACTTGTACATTAAGAGGAGATTTACGTAGGTATCATGCCACATGTGGATGAATGTCAAAGAATGAGGTTTCTGTCCAAAACTTGTTGGCTTCAGTAAGCAAAGATGAGATATGAATGCTTAATTTTATCTGTCTGGAAGATACTGTGGATACTAGTTATAGACAGAAATATTCAGAAGTCTTTTCTGGAAACCAAGAAACTTTTTACTTTAAGGTACGTTTCATAAAGGTCTTTTGTTACAGGTTCTTCAGAAAAGCAAAAGCAAAATTTAGAATTTAATTAAAGATTTGGATGTTTAGAGAAGAAAGAAATTATATGATAGATTATAATAATTTAAAAGGTTCTATTTGTAAGCAAATAATAGGAATTTCCTTGCACATACCTTTAACTAATAAATAAACTCTCCACATCATTCTGTTCTGTAAGACAAAATTCAACCCTGACTTTCATTTACTGTATATTTCTAAGATCTTCACAGAATCACAGAATCAGTTCAGAACTCCGAGATCATTGAGTCCAACCTGTGACTAAACACCACCTTGTCAACTAGCCCCTGACACTAGGTGCTACATCCAGTCTTTTCTTAAACACTTTGAAGGATGTTGACATCATCACCTCCCTGGGTAGCCCATTCCAATGTCTAATAACCCTTTTTATGCAGAAATTGCTTCTAATGTCCAATCTAAATCTTCTGTATGGATTCTGTTTCCATGGAAGCCAACGTAGATTTTACCACTAACTCCCATGCAATCAAGATTTCATTTTCTGTTGAATTTTCTGTGACATAGTGGGGGAAAGTTTTAATGAGTTGACAACCTGAACATCATTGCAATGTTTCTAAACACTGTAAGATTTACCAAGGAATCTCCTAATTTTGACCTATGATCTGCAATTCTACTACAATTGTTATTTTCAATTAATTTCAGCTTTATTACTGGTGATAAAATTCAATCTTTAGCATAAAGAATATGGAACATATCATGAAAAAACCCCAGAGGAGTGATGGCTTGGGTGTGGTTGATTTGATTGTTTTTTCTTCAACTGTTTTCTATCCTCTGATGATTACTTCTTTTCTTGAGGTTGCGAGTTCAAGCTATGGGATATTAATTTACATCTAACAGAGATGAGGCATAAGGAATGCTGTATTTATGGGATTCTTAAGTAAGACTTTTTTTTGTCATAGGTCATGTTTATGAAAACAATGTCTCAAATAGCAGTATATGCACAAAATTTATAGGTTATGTTACTGTGTTCTTTATGAAGTGGATTTAATTTCATCTGCTATAATCTAAAAATTCACAGACAAAATATGCATCACTTTGCCTGTCTATATTCACACACACACATTATTAAAAACTAACCATGACAGAAAAAAAAAAAAAATCTATCAGTGGGCATTAAGTAGGTAATGTACAAGAACTGGCTGAGAAAAATCACTCTACCTTTTCATATCAGTAGTTCATAGACTTGATGATAATTGCATGTGTGCTGACAGGCACCATGTTCATATGCAAGTTCATAAGAAATAGTGAGAAAAGATAATATGTAGAGTACTAAAGAAATAGTGACAAGAAAAATTATTATAAACACTTTGATTTTCTGTCTACTTTGACATTTACAGTAGATAAAAATTAGAAATGCCTAATCACAAGTTGTGCCACAGAAGAACTTAAAATCTAGAACTGACTTGCCCACGAAAATGTATGAGTACCTCGGGTTTTGGTTTGGGAAGGGATGTTCTGCAAAAAAAGTGCAAGAAATTCCTTTTAAAGCATGTAACCAAAAAAGAAAAAAATGTATCCTGGTTTAAACCTTGACTTTCAAGTTTAAAACAAAGCAACTTGAAAGAACATTTTTTTCACCAACTCCCCATCTCCCTATTAGCAATAATACGGTAATTGGAGTCATATTGGTCAAAAAAGCTATTAAAAAGAAATCCTATCTAATTGTGTTCATCTGTGCCTTCCCAACACAATTCTGTCATTTGTGGCTAATATCATGTGGGAGGATGTTTTGTAATTCTATAACTTTCACTGTATATTACATGTTAGTGTATCCCTCACTTCTTCCAAGGTCTCTGATTTCTAATTTCCCAACATAATCACAATCCCAACTGCAGTTTTGCAAGATTTTAAAATATGTTGGCTCATTCAGTATACAGCAGAGGCTGCTTTTGCTCTTTCAATTTCCTTTTTTTTATATGTTGGCATATGGTCTTGCAGTACCTAAGGGTATTATATAATTGAAAGAAGTATACTACTTTTTATCTGAAAGAATCGATGCATGTATTGAGATTCCAAGGCTTTCATTTTTATTGCTTACTACTTTTTTTTGTTTGTTTGCTTGAGTAAAGATTAAGTGTTAATTGAAGGAAGGGGGGCAAAAAACCCTAACTCAAAATTCTTGCTGCACCTGGAAATTTGCCAGCACCTTGAACATTATTTAACAATTGAGTGTTTCTAAGGCTTATTTTCTTACCATTGCTCCATCACAGCAGGACCTTGAAAAAGCTATCAAGACTGATTTTGTCTGCAGCTATTAAAAAAATAGTCTTTGGAGTCAAAAAACATTGTACAGATTTACTGAAAATACACCAGATACTCAAGTTTCTGTTTGTAGTATAAAGGAAAATGGGTTTTACCACCTAACAGTTCTAAGACATGAAGCCAGAATGAGTAATCTTAGACATTCAACATGTGTACTATAACTGCAGATTTCCATTCTTATTAAAGGCTCTTTAATACTCAAAAAAATAACTTTCTGCTAGCTAAAGATATAAAATTTAATCCAAACAGACCTTTGCATTTTAATAACTTTGCATATTTGTGTATCTGTACGTATGTATGTGTGTACGTGTGTGTGCTGCAGGGTTATCTTACTTATAAAGTTTGGAGCATCATAGAGGGGAAGGTCTAATGGGTTAAACATGTTAACTCTCCTGTGCCTTACTGAAAGAAGAGGAATAAATGTAAACAGCAGCACTTTCACAACAGCATTCCTTAAAAAAGTATTTCAGATTTTTCTAAAAAATTTTATAGCAAAATCAGCAACATAGTCATTACACTCCCCTTCTTCTGTGAACAATACATTATTTTCCCCCTTGTACACCACATAGCAAGTTCAAGATTCAGTGTAACACCTGATGTGCTTTCAAGCCCTTTGGCAGCTTTGCACTGTATTTTTCCAAGACAAACAGATTAAACCCACTTGACCTGAAGGAGTTAGATGAGACACAGTGAATGCACTGCACAATAGCTCAGTTGTATGCACTGTAATTAATTACAGCAGACCCTTTTATGACTGATTTCAAGCAGGTGACAACACTCTAATGGAAACCTGGGAACTCAGATTTTGTCTTACTTTCCTGCCTTCTGCCTGTCACTCCCTGTACTCCACAAATACACAAAACACCTTTTGTAATTCTATAAAGAAAACATTCTTACAGCTCCCTTTTTTACCCAGCCTTCTTTCAGTGTGGGTGCTGCAAACACTCCAGAGCAGTATAAAATAAATCCATCTGTGCTGCCTGAGCAACTTAATGTGAACTCAGAAAAGTGTGCAATCTCAAGACTAGATTTCACTCAGCTCAGTCTAATTTTGATCTAGGTTTGAGTTAGGTTAGTTTGGGTTTCCACTCAGTTGCTATAATTTGCATTGATATGAGACCAATTAGCTATTTAGACAATAATTTTTATCCTTATGAAGAGTTATATCCAGCAAATCTCCAAAATGCTTTTATGCTTTCAAGCAGTTTTCCAGGAGGTGCTGTACCTTTGAATAACAATTGTGTTTAATGCTGACTTAAAAGTGAAACATAAACAATAGAGTCTTTTCAGGACAGAGGTATGATATCAGTAACGGCAAGAACATGAGAAAATGCAATTCACTCATGAAATTCCTTTTGGCCTAGGGCTATGTTTCTCCACCCAATGGGTGTGACTGGCAGGCAAGCATTGCAGAGGGCCCACTAGTTAGTCACACATCACACTTAGAAAAAAAAAAAAAGAAAAGAAAATCAACACACACACACACACAAAAAAAAAAAAAGCACTGATCCCAGGATGCAGCAAAGTTCAGAAACCTGCTTATCAACACATCTCCCAAATCACCTCCAGCTTGAAGCTCTCTCATAGCAAAAAGGACTTTTCACATGATGCTCTTCTGTTCACTGGTCCCCGTGCACTTGCACGTGTGGGGGCAGAACAAGGATGTGTGGCCTGTCTGCAGTAGAGCACTCCACCAGCAGCAAAACAACCTCCAGAAACTAAGCATATAAGCATACACCCATACATTGTTCAGCCAATTTTTCCACAGGCATTTTGGCATTGATCTTCCTACATACACATTTCTTTAAATTAAATCTTTGTAACAACATTAAAACATGTTTCCCATCAAGCTAGTTTGTCTCCTGTAAGTTTAAAGCCCTATGTTCCCCCAGGAAACACTAGCAATACTGTATGGACCCTTTCTTCTATTTTATTCAAATGAACAATGAAATCACTTCCATACACATAGCTGTTGATAACAGCATGATGTAAGTGTTCAGGAGATGGAAACAGCACATGAAGACAGAGCACCATGACAATAAGAATAAAACCAGGGCTTTATAACAAGTTTAGACGAGAGGTTACCACAGTTTGTTAGACAGTATGTAACTGTATATAGGAGACAGAGCAGAAAACATCAGTCTAGGAAGACCGTTAAGCTTGCAAGCCTACACTGTTTCTCATATGCCACTTGGCTCAGTCACAACACGCATAGGTATTTTTTCACAGCTCTCACCTACCACTTCAAATAATATGCACATGAAGTTCATGTAGAATACTGGCAATGACATGAGCATCTCTCAGTAAGGACAAATGTCAACACCAAAATGATAGCTGCCTTCCTAAATTTATTAGCACAAGTCCATTTTAATAGGCAGCATATAGAAAAAATGTAATCAGAATGAAGCAGCATTAGAAAAAAATAGACTAAACACACATAAAAAACCATTTTGAAATATAACACCTATTAAGTTATAGGACATGAAAAAGAAATGCAGTGACTATGTGTCAGAACAAGGCAAATTTTCTGGACAGTATCTTTCCATGAGATTAGTAGGGGAGAACAACAGAAAACTGACATTATCTTTGCATATGTGTTGCTGTGTACAAGCAGTCTTTGACTCTATAAAGTGAATTGTTATCCCATTAAAGACACTGGCAGTCCTTTTAACCCAAGGTGTAGGTCTACAATTAATTTTAGGAATATTGTTTATAAAATTGTTAAAGGTTTACTACAGGATAACTTACAGCCACCTGCATGATTAACAAAAAACCCAACAACACATTCTTTTCCCTACCTTCTATTTGCATACTTTCTCTATCTTCCCCCTGCCACCACCATATGCCTAGGAATATTCTTCAACTCTGAAATTTACACAGTGTACAGGAAAACATTTTTAGTAAAATCAGTAAGAACAGTATGGTTTCTTGCTAATCTGACTAGGAGATAATCAAATACAGCTTATTATGAAAGGCCTGTTGCTTAAAGCATCCTTCCAGTTTTTCCTTTTGCTTCTTTCTTTTACTTTAAAGACATACTTTCTCTTTAAAGGTATGTAAGGTAGGCGAGAGGATGATGAATAAAGCGAACAGTTTCTTTTGAAGACTGACTGAAACAGTAAGCGATGCTTTGCAACCTGAGCTTTGATGAATCATCGAACAGAAGATTTATCCCTTCAACTATGCAATTTTACAACAGTCATGCTGCATTTATGACTACTATTATCAGCCTCAATATTTAGTCTAAAACTTGAAGATTAAAGCAATAGGTGAATACCATTATCATGATAAGAAATAGAAATAGAATTGGTAGATACATTTTTCTGCTTCAGTTTCACAAGGTGGAGAGAAGCTGAACCAAAATCAGGAAAAACAAGTTTTATTTGGGATAAAATGTACAGAACTGTATAGTTCAGGAGTTTTCAGATTTATGTTGGTGAGGGTTAGGCTCTAACAGCTATATACTTATTAGTAGAACTTCCCAGTTACAAATACTACTGAAAGCTTAACTTCCTTGATAGTTACAAAAGCATCACAGATATTCATCTAGTTGCAGATCCAACTGCAGAGATCTGTAGTACTAAGTTTCACAGGAACTCGACTTCTAAACACAGTGAAATAGCAGGAGTAAGCACACGGAAAATGGGGGCGGGGGGGGGGGGGGGGGGGGTGGGGG
>JAWWEV010000095.1:40796528-40809307 GCA_035583235.1 Hafferia zeledoni | reverse complement strand
GTTGGGCGGTCTGTAACAGACACCCACAAGGGTGTCAGCCTTGTTGGCCTTCCCCCTGATTCTGGTCCTAGGTATACATCCTACATACATTGTGCTATTTTTACTAATCAGAGGTTTATAGCAGGTTTTAACTTAAGATGATTGCTGGTGGTGAAATGCACTAGTTATGTGCCTTATAACAATACGCAACGGTGCATAGAAGCGAACTTGCATAAAATGCCAAATTAATCTTTCTCATATAAAAAGAAATATTTTACGAGCTGACTGATCTTCAGCTTTGAGTAGTAAAGCCTCCTTCTTTTTCTGCATAAAACAAGAACATGTTAACAAAAGCAGGAACTAAAACCTATCTTCTCTCTCTTGTTCACAGAGCATACTATTAAAGGACTTCAGGAATTTGAATTTCGATGATTTGAGAAGTTATGTGAAGCAAAAGAAGTCTCCTCTGATAATAACAAAACAGTCAAATTTGAAAATGAGTTCATAGTTCATACTGAAGACCTGTGAGTCACAGAAACACAGAACCATAGAATATACCTGGTTGGATCATAATTATTTAATTTAGAAGCAAAACAGACATCTTAGGTAAAGGGCAAAAGGTTTCATGGGCATAAAAGTTAAACTAATATTGCATTCTGTTTAAGAAAACAAAAAAGGAGGAGGAGGAAGAAAGAGAAAAGGAGCAGTAACAAGTAGTGGGCAAGTCAATACTGTTTCTGCATGACTGCATTTTCTCATGCAAGAGGTACTTCTGTACTACAATGAGACTATGGTAAACCATCTGTTTAGGGATTAAGGATCCATCAACACTGAATGTTTAGTTCAACATAAATTGGTCACTTGTTCAACTGTGCATTCACCCAAAGCACTCAATAAATACCAGCTTTTTAATTCTGTGAATAAAGAGAAAATGTATTTGCTACATGGTCTTGTAATAACAGTGATGTAGCTATAAATTTTAATGTAAATTACAATCAGTCTGAAAGTTTTAGATTCAGGAACTGGACTGCAGCTGTGGAACTGAAAGGCCGGTTGATGACTGTCCCCAGGGATTTGAAACATTCAAAGAATAAAAACATGAGGCATATCATAAAATATATTGTAAACAAGCTGAGTAAAAAAAAAAATAATCTAAACTGAATATTTAGTCTAAATTTCAGGAAAATATTTGCATTTGTGAAACATTTAGCACTGATCATCTTTTCCCAAAGGAATGATGTAACGCTCCCTTTGCCAAACCTCAGCAGGTTTGTGAAAGTAAGCATGTTTGAGATACATGTTTTAATGCGACATCTGATGAAACGATAGTTACATATGGAAGGTGTTGGTCTCATTTACTGATTAGAATTACAATCCCAAGGATTAGAACATGTACATGATGCTTCTTTTACATTTCTAAAATTTACCATATAAAGAGCACAATATTCTCCAATAAAACATGTGATGCATTACTTTGTAAGACATACATCACTGCATCAATAACAATCAGCTCATTTTTGCCTGAAGGCTTAAAAGCAGCCCAAAAAGGATAAACCATACAGATTTTTCTGTTGATGTCTCACTAAAATGCACCTTGCTTTTCTGCTTTGAGCTTTCTCAGCTATGAGTTGGCAGAGTGCAAGCTCTGAAAGAGCAAGCACAACACAATTACAAAGTTTCCTGCAGCCTAGTGAAAGCTCTTATTCAGCAAACTAAAGTCTTGCTCACTAAGGACAAAGTATGCAAACTCCTCCTAAAAGGCAAGAGAAAACCACTAATTGCCTGAGCTTAGAAAGTTACTTCCCCTATGGGCAGGTTATTCTCTAACTGTCAATTAAGTGTTTCTTGCACATTCCACCAGCTGCTATCAAACATGGAGTGCTGCACCAAGAGCTAAGTATATGGCCCTGGACCACTGATTCCATCTGATATGATAAAATTCCTGTGGTCATAGCACATCTCTATCATACCATTTTACATACTTCCACATAGAATTTGTGGCCTTTTTTCAAGGACTCCTGTGATTACATACCGTTCCTCCCTGCTCAGGACAATAAAGCAGGTGTTCAATTCAGTTTCTGTGAGCTCTGAGAATATACTTCAGGATGCTCTGTAGAAAGAATGCCTTCCTGAAATGGTGTCTGTTCATGATCTGTCAGCAGTGTCTGTCTCCTTCACCAGATAAATTAGCCAAAGAAAGAGAGGTGTGGTTAGTGAAAGCAGCTAAGGAACTCAATATCCTGTACCCACAAAACTGTTTTATCTATTTCAGATACTCTTGCCTACTAGTTGACTCCCACAGACTGAAGTGTTCACATGGGTAAAGTATTTCTTAGCTCATCAGAAATGCAAGGGAAGAAGAAAATCCTCAACTATTAACTTTTGTGAAAACATTCTCCTTTTGGAAATAAAAGTTCTAAAGATGCATACCAGCACTACTCCTCTGTAGGAGCAGGTATATGAAAAACTAGACTATAAACAAGGAGTTAATATGTTGAGGCCCAAAACCTCCTGCCCACAAGGTAGTATAATAAAATCTGGGAAACAGAGCTGACAGTAGCTCTATCTCATAAATTAAGTAAGCCTGTCATAAGACAGGTGACTGGCCATGATTAGCAAATGCACCAGTGTTTTTGTTTGCATCTGAACCTCACTGAATGATGCTGACACTGACCAGAGTGTTTATTTAGCAAGACAGGCTAGTCATACGTTCCTAGAACTACTACCTCTTGTTCTCACTGTTTGCTACACCCTCCCCTGGCATCAAGCCTTGCAATAGCCCATAAACTCCTTAGGGCAGATATTATGTCTGTGTTGGTTTTCCACAGTGTCCAGTGTGATTAAATTTTTATCTCAACTGTAATTTTAGACATTTTTTCAAGTATAGAGGGAGTAGGGTGGCTAAGGAGCAGCTTTTGGGAACTGCATTGTTTTTTTCAAATGTAGCTGTGTAGTGGTTTTAGCTAGGCCTCAAATTAGCAGGCTCAGAGAATCTATGTGGATTGGGAGAGCTATCACCTGACTGGGTAACCAATGAAGTATTTCATACCAGATGACACAAACTTAAGATATGTGTGCAGCAGTGGGAGGTGTTAGGTCAGTTCCATCATGCCTGAAATAGAGGACATGCTGTAGCTCTTCTACTGTGCTAGGCCCTGCTCCTGCTGCCACTGCTTGCATTTTGTTTGAATTGAGGGAAGTAGAAATATTTTGTTGTTATTCTTTCTGTTTCTTGCTATGTGTGTTTTAGAGTACTTACAGATCTAGAGTTATAGACTTTGTATTAACTGGGGAGTGGGAAGTTATTTCTTGTTATATATAACTTGTGTAAGTGTGTGTGCTATATTGTAGTTTTCTTTTAATTTTCTCTTTTCTGTATAAATATATTTAGCTAGTTTAAGCACAAACCTGGTTTTAGAGGGGTTTTTTCCCTCTCTCTCTCTTCTTTTTCCCTTGGCTGGTTGGAGGGGGAGGAGCACTTTTTCTCTGCCTTGGACAGTTGGTGTTTTACCAACTCAACCCAAGACAAGTTAACATTTCTTGACCCAAATTTTGACTTCATGTGATGGAAAATAGAAATTTAAACTAATCAAAAGATTTTTAAATCCTTATTAAATATTTAAGAGAAATTACAGGTGCATTGTCCTTATGCTTTTGCTGCCCCTGCCCTCATACACTTGCAGACATTTTCTGTCCATACGGCTCCTTCGAAAGAGATGGAAATATCACATTCCTACTTGTTCCACTGATGTAACTGTTTCTTGGTGGGGTAAAAACAAACAAACATACAAAAAAAAAAAGACAAAATAACCCCACCAAACTAACCTTTTTTAATTCCTTAAAATTATCTTGAAAAAGATGAAAAATCCTTAACCATGTGACAAAGCCCAGGGCCTTCCACCTGACAGTACTATATTTATCTTGTTTTCTAAATTATCTAAACAATCAAAATATTATTCAGCAAGTTGCATTTTGCATATATATATATGATTATTCAACCTCAGTTTCCCAGAAATCACTTTCTAAGGAACATAACGTCTAGATGGAGGTAGAGAGAGTGTTAACATGGCTGGGTCAAGCATTTCTGCTGTTCTTTATGATTAACAGTGAATTGGTTGATTCCTAGGCATCCCAGGAATAATTGCTCATCTTTAAAGCCAGAGCCTCCCGGTCTCATAAGACTGCAAGAACTTCACATCTCTTGCTGATTTTATTTCAGTTTGCATGGCTTCGGACTAACAGTATGGTTGTGTCTCATTGTAAAAGATGTGCTCCCAACTGCAACAGAAACTTTTTTCTTAGCATTACAGTTCATAAACACTAACAAATAAAATTTTAAAAGCAAAGGAAGTATCAACAGAACAAGTAATTGCAGCTACCATATGCACTTCAACAGAAAACAGACAGATGCAGTATGGGAATTCTGTAGCTGTTATAGTGAAACATCGGACAGCCCCAGGTTGACACCTTGCATGGCAAGTCTTCAATTTAAGCGTAGACACTTAAATGTATTATGCTTTGGATGGAGTTCAAAAAAATCAGATTTACAGAGGTAGTTTCCTAGAAGAAAGAGGCAATATATGATTTGTTGCCAAGGACAATCAAGGAGAATCCCCAGGGCAGAACGCCATTTCAGAACTACATCGCAAGAACAAGGGCCTTAAAATATGGGTTCAGATGAAGTTTTACAGACACCGAGATGCCCTCCCAAAAGTCTCTTTCATTTGGATGAGATATAAAATGTATCAAAAACAGTATGCTCTTGAGGAATTGGGTTTATTAAATTTTATATCATGATCTGCTTCCATGCATTTTGTGTGGTTCTTTATTTTCTATCCAGTATGTGTAGCACAGTGTGAGGTTTCAAAAAAAGTTATCTTCCATTCTCCATCTCGGTGGCAGACAACATTCACGGTTAATGCTACTTTTGACTCATTTGCAAACTCTCTGCTGATATCAATGTAAATTCTGCCACAGACCAAAAATGTTATAGATTAATTGAATTGGGGTGGTGGGAAGAGATGGAGAGCTCTTTGGCACAGCTTCTTTTTTGTCACACATAGAAGACTGTTTCATGCAACATTAGCTGGTCATATAAGGACTGAAAGGTATAGTAAGTTAGTTTTCCAGTGACAACAAACTGGGAGAAGCTGTTGACTCACCTGTTGATCTAATAGATAGACTTAAGATATGAGTTTTAACATCATATGATATGAAATAAGAGGTGGAGGTTGTGGTAGCTTTGGATTTAGTTTCAGCTAGGCCTTAGCAAGCCCAAAGGGTGTGACATAGACCAGAAGGAACAAGCATCACCTGACTTAAGCAACCAAAGAGGTATTTCATATCATCTGACATCATCAAGAAGCATCAAGAGGTATAAAAAGAGACGGAGGTAGAGCTTCTGTCTCTTTTGGTCTTTACCTTGGTCCCAAAAGGATGCATTGTGCCGTCCCAGGATGGATGGGAGGCCCAGGCCCGGCACCTGTTCACCACCATGCTATCTTAGGGAAGTAAAATGTTTGTTCTTAGTCTTGTTAGTTTGTTAGTTTGTTCTTAAGTCTGTCCCTCTGGCGATTGAGTTCTCTGAATGATTTGTAGCTAAAATAGTAGGATTTGTGTTCGATGGGGAGTGGGGAGTTATTTCTTGTTATTTCTAACTTGTGTGAGTGTAGTTTTCTTTTAATTGCTTTTGTAGTTTTCTTTTAATTTTCTCCTTTCTTTGTGAATATATATAGTTATTTTAAGTATAAACCTAGTTTGAGTTTCCAGAGTTTTTTTTCTTTCTCTCTTCTCAGTGGGGGGAGGGAGACCCTGACACTCTGTGTTGGGTAGTTGGCAATTTTCCAGCTCAACCCAAGACACTCCTTTAAAGGCAGAGAGGTCCTACAGAGAGACCTTGACAAATTAGAAGGCTGGGCAATCAACAACAACAAAGGCAAGTGCTGGATTCTGCACATGGGACAGGGCAACCCTGAATGTTCATACAGACCGGGTAATGAGAAGCTGGAGAGCAAACCCATGGAAAGGGACCTGCTGGTCCTGGTCGACAGCAAGTTGAACGAGAGTCAGCCAGGAGGGCCAACCGTGTTCTGAGGGGCATCAGGCAAATCAGTGCCAGCCAGTCGAGGGAGGGGATTGTCCCACTCTACTCCGCACTGGGGTGGCCTCACCTCACGTCCTTTGTACAGTTTTGGATGCCACAATATAAGAAGGATATAAAGCGTTTAGAGAGCATCCAAAGAAGGGACATAAAGATGCTGAAGGGTCTAGTGGGGAAGCCATGTGAGGAGCAGCTGAGGTCACTTTTTTGTTCAGCGTGGAGAGAAGGAAACTGAGGGGAGACCTCATCACAGTCTACAACTTCCTCATGAGAGGAAGCAGAGGGAAGCACTGACCTTCTCTCTTCAGTGACCAGTGAGAGGATTGAAGGAAACAGCAGGAAGTTCTGTCAAGGGAGGTTTAGGTTGGTTATTGGGAAAAGGCTATTAATGAAAGGGTGATGGGGCACTGAAAAAAAATTTCCCAGGGAAGTGGTCACAGCACCAAACCTGGCAGAGTTCAAGAGGTCTTTGGACATAGTGTGATTCTTGGAGTTGTTTTGTGTAAGGACAGGACTTGGTCTCAAGGACTGCTATGAGTCCCTTTAAACTCAAAATATTCCATGATTTTTCTATATTTCTGATTTTAGATCTAATGTTTATGCTGTGATCTGTGAGAGAAGTACTTTTACAACTCACTTTGGAGGACACGTTAGTAACATTTAAGGATTTGAGACAGGATTTAGCATTGATTATTTGGTCTCTGAAAGATACTTCCCTTCTTCATTAGCATGAAACCATGAGATACACAAAATGCATCAGTCCACAAGGATTACAGAGGGAACATGATATAAAATAATCTGTGTTCATCTCTGTAAACCATAGGGTAAGTGTTTTTCTTGAAAACATCATTGATGTGTTTTGGGGGTTTGGGTTGGTTGTTTTGTTTTTGTTTTGTTTTGGTTTTTTTTGTATGCTGGAAAGCCCATATGATGCACATTTCTCTGTTACTGCTAAGTCTCCCAAAAAATTTTGGACTCTGTTTAATGAATGAGGATATATTTTCATATAATGTCATTATTTTGCTACTTCCCATGTTTATTTGGACAGATTCATAGCACCGGGTAGGAAATGTATTGGTTGGCAACTTCAGTTTTGGAAGAGAAAGTAAACACATGGTGATCAGCAAACAGTGAACTCTACTGTGTTTAATTTTGGCTTAACAAAAACTACAAACACACACAGACAAACACATGAACCAGAAACTCCTTTCTATTTTCTTCCAAGCAAGAGCATTTGTCCATGCATCATTTCCTAACCCTTCTGTGGAGAGTTCCCAGGATTATACTTTTTTATCTTTTTTTTTTTTTTAAATGTGTTCACTAACACTAACTGCAGATGTCAATAAAGCAGTATATCAGAAAGGAATGGCAGGTCACCAATAAACAAATTCCCTCTGAGATGTAATTGAAATCACTAAACCATACAGACTAAACACAGTTTAAACTAACTAGAGAGAGAGAGAGAATCAATCAATCCAATCAATCAATCACTCAATCAATCATGTCAAGTGTTGTTAAATGAAAGGTCACAAGAGTCAGTTATAGAAGAGCCTAGAAAAAAATAAGGGAAGAGTCTCAATTAATTTCAAGGCTAAAGATAAATATACAACAACCACATAAATTTTCAATTGTCATCATTTTTCTGTTAGTATTCCCATTGTTTCTTTTAGTTCATCATGGTGTTACTTACTCTGAAAGCTGGGGTGTTTCAAGGCATTCATTCTCGGTACATGTAAATGAGCTGTCTTTTCTGAGATTTTGACATGCAAATTTAAGTGGAGTTAAGTAGTCAAGAAAAACAGGAGCACAAAGTCATACAACCCATTTTCAGTGCAGCCACTGAGTTCATAACATCACTTCAGGCAAGAAATTGTTCTCTTTTGGTGTTTAGTTTCATCTTACTGTTACAATCTTTTTCACATTCAAGCAAGAGTTTATGTTATTTTACTTAAACCTGCAAAATAGTCTCAGAAAGTTGCAGGGCAAGTAGACAATTCATTATCTCATCTCCCTCACCACACTTTTCTAACTACTTGGTTAGTATTTTTCCTGGAGTTAATAACCTCAGAGCCACAAGTGGCTATGAAGCATATAGCAATACACAGCAAAGACTTTTACACGTTTGCCACATGCAATGTACCAAGTAATTGCTGAGCAACATTCCATACTCCATAAAGATGAAAAGTGTTTCCTTCCACCAAGCCCCGCAGCTGAGGGCCGCATCCGCCAGAGCCACTTGGTTGATTTCAAACAAAGGTAGGAAATGGCTGTATCCTAGTGTTTCATTGTGGTCCCATGAGTCAGTGCTTTGGAACTCATACCTATTCTTCACTCTTTTACCAGAAGAAGGAAAAAAACCCCACAAACCAACAAAATAATATTTTTTTTTAAAGTACCACATAAACACAAACATGCCAGGCTGTTCAGATAAAGGCTTCACTCAAGAGAGATCTCCTATTCCTTAACTTTTCATTTCCTAATCTCAGCTCTGCAACATTCACTTACAAGCAGAAATTCTAATGCTATGATGGCCCAACACTGAACTGACCTGTCAAAGCCATATTGTTGGGAAGAGAGAAAACCAGAAGGGGTACAGGCTGAGAAAGTGACCCAGTTACCCTTTTGAGCTGAAAACCACTCTTACAAACACAAACATGGGAAGGTTATTCACAATAGTAACTAAGGTAGCCAAGCCACAAGAATTACATTTTCACTTACCAGTTAGCATACTTTTTCCAGGGTTAACATATGCCTATTAGAAATAGTGCAAGCATGAACCAAAAATGGAAGTGTTACCAAAACCACATCACACAGCATTGACCCTGCTACTCTTACTAGTCTACAAAAATGTTTATGATGTGGATGACCAGATTAACATTAGAAGAGCTGGGCTATTGCAAGCTCATACAGTAAGCTACTGGGCAAACATTGTAACATTTAAAAAACTTGTACCAAAAAAAGAAGAAAGAAAAAAAATATTGAAATTTTGCTATTGCTTTATATCAGTAGAAATCATTTTATCCACCATAGACACGCAGATGCCTCTGAGGTGAATAGTGGCAAAGGCTTAACACTGAAGTTAAAAATAGTCAGTAGCTGGAATATGACAAATCTCTTCAAAACATTCAATTAATAAAATCTTACCTTCTCAAAGTATCTGTGGTGACTGCAAGATCATGCACAATCATTGCATACCACTGTAAGATACAGGATAGAAAACTCTTTCAGGCAAGGGCAACTTTATAGTTCAAATGGAGGCCCCAAATCCATTACAAGATCCATTAAAGAGCAGCATTACAAACTAAACTGGGAAAAGACTACATGATGAAAATCATAGTTGGGCTAAAATGCATTATGCCCTCTTTAACATTACAGAAAAATATTAATGTGTATTTTAGAACTTGAGAATTTACATTGTTGCATAGACTTAATGGTGGTTTATGTGACCATTTCCAAATGTAAAAATAATGACATTGTTCTTCTTTTGGAAAGACAAAAATTCATCCTATAAATGTATGAACAGTTTGTGGCTTGATATAGAGTTCTTTTAAAATTTTAAAATCATCAGGTTTTTCTTCTTATTAAAAAGAAGACTCAGGTTCTCCCTACAGAAAACAGAAAACTAAACTTGTTTTTCTTTAAAAATCTTGATATAACTACCTTCTTGATCATTTCTTGATAATTTCAAAGATACAAGTAATGCTTCTTTTTTTTTTTCTGTTTACATCTACCAATAAAATGTCATGAAGTCTTTATCATATTTTAGGGAATCAAACTTATCACACTCCCAAAACTGTGTATGGAGTGTGTACCATCATACAAAAAGGTGTATACTGCAAGAAACTCCCTCATACTTTGCCAACATATCCAGCCAGGACTGTTTACAGAGGTACAAAAACTATGGAGGCCACAGTTTATAAAACAAAAAAGGAAACATACTCTATACAACAGGAAAGTTAAAAGCAAAATGCAATAACAGCACTATCTTGTTGGAAACACTCAGCAGTGTGTCTAAAGCACCCATGGTCAGAAACATGATGCAGTATGTGCGCTGTGTTCCCAAACTCCAAACCTCTCTAGCCATCAAAACCACCTCATTTGGCAGTGGCTCCAAAAACTCAGTTAATCTACTCCAAAGTTATTCCACATGAAATAGATGCAAACTTAATAGATCTGTGTAGTGTTCCATGAAGGAAAAAAAAAGAAATGGACCACTGGCAAACAGCAGTGCAACATACGGCTCGGCAGCAACAAAGACAGTTGCACTGTATCATGAAAGCACACTTGTACATCATGTACACATCCTGTTTTCATTTAAAAATTTCAGTGACACTTCTCTTTATTGTCTTCCTTTATAAGTTCTTCCAGTTTCTCAGCCTCATGCTTTTTTTTCCATGCTGCTGCTGCTGCACTGGACACAGCACTAATGTGTTCAGAACAGATAACAAGCAGTGTTTTGAGTGGATAGAGGCAAAAGGACACAAAAAGAACTGGCATCTCTTTGATTAGGAGTTAAGCTATAAAAACTGAAGGCTGTATTCCAATTTCCTCAGAGTTGGCACCAAAGTTATTTTCTCAGATTCTATAAAACAGACCACGAAAGGAAATTTATGCATTCAGACACACAATTCACACTACTGCCTGCTGTATTTCTTGAAAAGAACATGCATAAACTGAAAGGGGTCTTCTAAAGCAGCTTTCAGCAAGCCTTATTGTCAGAATGACAGCAAACAATCTCAAAGTCAGCCTAGTGCATACCAGAGACTGTGTGTAGAAGACACAATCCAATCTATTTGAAAGCAGAGGTGTTATTATACACAAAAGTATTTCTTTTCACATCTCTGTTTTTAAAACTCCCTTGAAGACACCAGAGATGCAATTTCTTCTATTATCTATCAAGATCCCTTTGAGTACACTGAGAAGATGGCTTCTCTTCAGTTCTTCCTCCATAAATTTTTTTAGACGAGAAAAACAAGAATGGAGAACCATATGTCCAAAACCTGTAACTCTGACGCACTTCAAGCATGATAAATGCAATACAATTTCCCAGCTATAATCTAGGACAAACATGATGTAGCTCTGTGAAAAGAGGAAAGCAATGGAAGCACCATTTTGTCTTCGTATTGTGAAGGATTAAGACTTAAACGTTACTTAGCGGTCATGGAATAAGTTCTAGACTTCTTCAAAAAAAAGGAAATAATTGTTCTAATTAGAATGTATAAGTACCTTCATAGAAAAAAAATAACAGGTCATAAACAGCTCATCAATTTCACATGAATGGCATTGCAAGAACTATATAGGGAAGATAAACAACCTCAATTTAGCATCAGCAAGAATGACAATCATTGGGACAAATTACCAAACCACCAAATTTTAAGACACATTTCTTTGTCTCAGATAACTAATTTACTTCATGTATCTAAACTTTGAAAATATAATTTTTGTACATGGTAATTTTCTATTCTTTATAAGAGTAATTAGAGATGTGGTTTGAGCAGAGGACTCCTGTAGCCTATGTTCTGCCTCTTTCAAGAGATGTGACCCTGACTTAGTAACTTTCTATTTCTGCCTTAATTTCTTCATCTGTAAAACTGAGATAACACTGCTTATTTACATATCTCATTGTATAATGTGGATTAGCTAATGTTTTAAACTGTCAGGAAGTTGAAAAGCCAACTTTAAACACAGTTTGATTAACACAACCGTGCATATCATCTGCAAATTAGTAAGAATAAAATTCTTTCAGAGATTTCTTGCAAAGATAAATAAAAAATATACTGAACAGGGAGCCCATAAATTTTAATAGCTTAGAAGTTATTCTGTTTTAGTTGTATTCACGAATACCACTGAAGACAGAAATGCCAGTGTAGCTTCTGAAAAATTACTGAGACTAGCCCCACTGAAAACAAAGTGCTCAGGAGTTGAGGACTGAAGCCCTCCCACCTTTGCATACAGTCTGTGGCTGTCATTAGCCTTTCTCTTGTTCTATACTTCAAATGCGTCTACTCATGGGGGGAGGTGGGGGGAAAGCTATGATGAAAGCCAAGTTTTAATTTAGAACTTAATAAAAATCGATTAAGCATCACAGAGCACAAACAAAGCTGCTCCATAAATCTCTCAGCTCTTTTTATGCAGGAATGAAAGAAAACACTGTCTGCTGAAGCAGATGACAGATGCTGGCTTAAAGATAAGTATTATTTATACTTCTGTACCAGGTTTCTTCTTATGCATATCTTATCATGCATGGATATACAATCAACAAAGCCATTATTCTGTATCAGTTGAAGACCTTACAACACACTTTTAGTCTATGGGAATTTATTTTATACAATTCATTGTTCAGTGAAAAATGGAGTAAGAAAACTTTCAAGAAAATGTTTAAATTATGTCTGAAATACTCTTTCATGCTGAAATAGAGCAACTGAAAGCTCCACAAACTGTCATGTTGAGAAATGCAGTGAGGCTTTGCAAATCACTGAGAAGTATCTGCAAATACCTCCAGTCAAGAAATTTTTAATAAAACTTAGCTAATGCAGATGATTTCTCCACAAACTAGTTCAATAAACATCTCAATTCCTGCAAAATGTAGAGTATCTGCACAGCTACAATCCATAGTAGCGTGTTTTAGCATTATCATGGGTATGCATGTATATATTTGACATAAATAATTTTTCCATAAGCAAAACTAAATATAATTCCA
>JAWWEV010000095.1:40766738-40790276 GCA_035583235.1 Hafferia zeledoni | reverse complement strand
TCTTTTTTGCCATTTTCAGTACCCTTCCACCTGGTGGCAATTAAGCTTGTATTATAATATTCTTCTAAATCTTAGAATAGAGGTATACCTATCGCGTAGTATCAGAGACCAACTTATGATGCATGCTTTTCAGAGTCATGTCACTTATTCTTGGGAAAAGCACAATACAACACCTATACTATATACAAACTAAGCAAAACCATGACTCATGGCTCATAAATTAAATCCAAACACCTTGGTTAAATCTTTCGGAAATCTGATTATTCACTATGTAAAGCAAGGAGCTGGCATTCAAGATTTCAGCTTTCTTTCTAAATCCATTTAAGCTAATTATTGTGCCTTAGTTTACCTCCTATGAGCCTCATAAAAATATGATGCAGCTAAATTCATTTACTGAAAAATGTACATTTTTAATGAAATGTCATCTTCATTGACACTAACAATGAGTTCTATGACTTCATTTGGTCCCAATGTTAAGAAACCTCCCAATACTCTATCCAATCTGTAATTTTGACATCTTACTCTTACTACTTATATCCACTTCTGTCAATCCCAAAGATGAGATTGGGGAGGGGTGGGGGGATGGGGGGGTGTGTTTTATATTCTGCTTAAACCACAAAAACACAGAGCTAAAAAATGGTTTTACACTTACAACTTGCTGTTACACATTTTGTTTTCATTGAGACTGTATGTCAAGGATTAAGTTGTAGTCAAATCTCAGTCAAATACCTCATTTATACAAGCAGGTCAAAAAAGCAGTTAGTTACCATTTTCTCCATGGGGTCCCTGCAACCCAAAAATCCAAAAATAGGGAAACAATAGGGATGAAAAAGTTGTGTCTGAAACCTCTACAGAGTGGTCACAAATCACAGGAATGGAGTTAGTAGCAAGTTTTCCTGCTTCTACAGAAAAGCAGTCATTTCTTGGACTGGCCTGAAAGGTTAAAAAATGAGGGGAAAAAATTAATCTTATCATGGAATGAAGAAACAGTCAGACCCAACTGAAATAATCACTAAACACCCTGGCCTTTGGTGTTTCAGTAAGTCAAGCAGCATCCTGGGTGCAAGTCCCTGTGCCTCTCACAAAGCTGACACAGAGTATGATCAGCAGCTTATTCTGTGATGCAGGGACACAGAATCAAGCAGGGGCCACTTGGGCACTGTATTTAAGCCATTGCAGTTTGGGGAGTGGGGAGACCCAGGAGTTCTCAGCAGCTGCTGAGAAGCACAGCACATGGCAGAAACAAAGTAGTTGCTTCTGTCTGTGCCTTGTAGAAATAATCTGATAATTTTTTCAAGAGTTCTATGGCAGGCTTTCACATGACTGCATGAACAAGCCCAGAGGTGGCAGGCAGCTGAACTGCCTTAGAGCTCTGCATTTTTTAACCATTTTTCCTTTTTAAGTCTGCTGTGAGTTGTTTGGAAAGCTGATGGAGAGCAGAACTTTGGGGCAGGAGTGAGGAGTGGCATAACTTGACAGTGCAAACCTCATCTTCCTGGGGGGGAAGGAAAAAAAAAAGGGACAATGCTGAAGAGCAGCCTGGTCTCTTGAAATTCTTCCTTGAAAGTAACTGGATACCAAGAATATTAAATTACAGTCTTGAATGAGACAATTTAGTTAGAGCCTCTGAAGTCACAATTTTTCATTTGTCTGTACACTTTCCTGGGATGAGGTACCTGCCTCTACAGGAGCTATGCTTCCTTCCAGTCCTTCCCTTCCTGTACACATACCACCACAAATCTCAAGGGACATTTCAATCACCACTTTGATAAAGAAGATCATTTTGGCTTACAGGTGATCTCCTAGCAGATTAAGGATATTTACTTTCTTCCTGATGGATCATTCCCAGAGATACCAGCACAACACAACCCACGCAATTAGTTTTCACAGGTGGCTGTTTTGCCTCCAGTAAAACTGCTTTCTTTCTCCGCCTGCAAGTCATAGCAGAGCAAATGTATATAAAAACATTTCAGATATGAAATAAACACTTTCATAAAAGCAGCTGTGATGCAATGCATCATTTCTGTCTGATCTGAGCTATGGAATGAACTTTCATTGCCAGAATCAAAGACGGTAAGGAGAGAGTGGAGGACAGGGGCTAGGTCAGAGCTGGAGGAAGACTAGGGCTCAGAATAGCACAGTGTAAAATTACCTCAAACACTCAAAGGGTAAATGCCTATTTGGTGCAAGTACATGCTCTCTGTCTACTCTGCTGCCCAATCTGTGCAAACAGGCTCAGGCTGCTATGCAAGAAAACCAAGACAGTTGTCTACAACCAAGAATTATGGAAATATAAGCCCCTCATATATTATGTGCCACAGTCAGCAACTAATTTCCTCAAGGATAGTAGAAAGCACATCTGAAGCTGTAATTTTATCCTCACACCAAACAACTAGTCACTGTCTAGGAAAGTATGACAGAAAAACTCTTTTTAAACTGCTATCTGCCATTTTCAAGAACTGTACTTTCAAGATACTACAATGTGGAAATCTCAGACAAAATATCCATTAAAGATGTTTCTATGTCAAGGATCTCAAACTGTTACACAGTAAGGGTTCAGACATAATTTTTTGCCATGTTGTTTCAGAACTGCTGTATATAGGAATTTGACTATATTATTTGAACCTCTGGCAAGCTTACTTGAAAAAGATGATTTTTTTTTTAAGTGTTAGAAGAAGAAACTTATTTTTATTAAATATTTCCTTCTTTACATGCTCATTGCAGGAAGCCTACAAAGATATTTGAGCATTCAAGCTCCAAAACCGATATGGATTTTTTCAATACTTTCAACAACCTAACCAGGATGGATCATGTCTCACTTTTTATTGGTATCACTAAACTATTCACAAGCCCCTTGTGAACCGGAGTCTGACACAAGGTGCCAGTTGAGCCAGAAATCCACCCTTAAATTGTTTTCTAGCACTTTGCTTTTTCTTTTAAAAATACAATTCAAAAAGCAATGTTTTAATGCCAGGAGAAAAAGAAAAAAATAGAAAGAAAGGGGAGGATGTCTTTGACAACTCCTTCAACTTATTGAGTTTTTTGTATAATTACAATTTTTACCCAGCTAATTTTGTGCACCATAACATAGCATAGGGGCATTTACTACAGGCTTCAATTTTATTTAGGGCAGAATCTTTTTAGAAACACAAAGAAAAGAGTATCTCTGCTAATAATTGTGATGATCTTCCATGTAAAAGTTTAAGTCTGGTATTGATTTCTAGGTAAGTATGTGCACCACATCAGCTTCATCCTCAAATTCAGAGAAGAAAACATAGGCAGCAGGAGTCTACAGCTCTCCTAAGAAACATCACTGCTGACTAACAATACCAGTTTAGTCAATTAGACAGTAGTTCAGACAATAATTAAGGTCTCAGAGAGCTATATATGATAACTTTATGAGGACACACTATATCTATGGGGCTAAACTATTGTAGATTTATGTATGCTACATGATAAATAAATGCAAAAATGTCAAAGGCTCTAATCTTTCATTCTTCCTTGTGCAAAGTGTTAATGAAAGCACTCTCTTTTGTAGGTACCAGAATTGACTAGAACACTTTTCTTGTCTAATCCAAATATAAAATTCTGAGTGATATTCTGAAGAAATATAAGCAACTGTAAAAACGTGGTCAAATTAATGTAAATACATATATTTAGAAATTTGAACACATTTTTTCTTATTCTGTCAAAAAAGATTTCACTAATTAATTGGATCATGATGGACACTTATGTGGGGACTTCACTTTTAAAGGGCCAAAGGAATAAGTAATTGAAAAAAAAAGTTTGGAAAGACTAATATGAAAATTTGTAAAAACAAAATGGTAGGTTCCTTATCCAGGACCAACCTAGTCATTTTGGAAACTAAAGAAGACTTTGATTAGGTTTGAAGAGCTTAGATAGTTAAGAGAGCATGAGAAATAAATTTTAGCCCTTCTGTTACAGCTACATTTGTTTATTAAAGTTGCACACCTGTGCAGATTGACTCAAGACAAAAGTGCAATTGAGGACATAGTTTGGCCTATAGATGATTTGTGACTGGTAACAGATGAGAAAGAACAAGCCCCATGCAGCTATAACAACTTGGGGTAAGTTTGCGAGTTGATAGGGGTGGAAGACTGACAAAGACAATTTATACTGTGTTGCTCAGACTCAGAAAACTCTCCTTTCTCAGACTGACTAATTTTTAGAGTTCCAGTACACTTTCATACCAACCTCTGCACACCAATTAATACTGCCATTCACAGCAGCATTCCGAAGAAAACCTAAACTAACTTAACTTTTATGATGAGATCAAAATATTTCAAAGAAATTAGGGTCAGATTTTGTGTTACTAAGTAGCTTGCCTTTCTTCATATCTTTCCCATAGAAAGGCCCTTGTCACAGAAAAGTGTCAGCAGCTTATTGTTGTCTAATGACTAATGGCTGCTAACCCACCAGCATCAGATCTGCTTCATAAATGCTTCATAGCAATGTGGCTTCATGGCTTCACTATCATTTTTACTTTCAATTAAAAGTCAATAATGCCAAAGAGGCCATGAGAAATAGCTAAGGATTGTTCATATCTTCCATTCACTACTGCCATTTCAGCCAGCCAAAGATTAATTCTTGTTCTTTCCCTTGAAATGATCCTGAAAAAGACGCTCATTTTCTAAAGCTGTATCATTTCCATTAGCAAATCAAGTACCATCCTATCATTTTTTTTAACATTGTAATGCTTACAAGTAGCCCCTTCTTCTTTATGCTAGCTTATTACCATCCTTCCACTGCTCTGAAATAACTCCTTGTTCCCACTATATTAAAACCCAACAGCTTATCTCCATACTCGCCTATTTAATGAAGAACTGAGACAAGAAGAAGGAACCTATTTCTCTTCTGAAATCCAAAATGGACCTCAAGAATTATTAGCAAAAGCTGCAGAAAGTCCAGCGCTGTTCCTGGACTGGAAATTCTCAAAGCAGCATCTTCAAAGGAATCTGTCTGCCTAAGTCAGATGTGACAGTAAGTTAACATGCAAACCAAGCCTCTGCACAGGCTTATAACTTGCTTGCATTAAGGTCTTTTTTTTTTTTCCACAAGAATATCAACAGGAATACCCTTACACCAGAATGATCTCTATGCCAAATTTCAAGATTTTGCTCAGAGGCATGGAGGCATCAAAGCTTCTTAACAAAACAACTGTAAGACACATTCATGAAAATCAAACATTTTTGTTTAATGCCATTTTCAGGAATGTCTAGCCAAGTTGCTGAAACTTTATAAAAATATTCAGCTCCAGGTGACACTCCGCATGGCAAAGTCAAAGGTCAAAAAGTGAAGCTTGACCAATTTATAATGGGAAGCACAATGGTAACAGGAAAATCCTGGCTACCTCAACTCTTAATAGTGTTACCAGTCTCCCTTAGAACAAAAAGGAAGTATGAACATTTTAAAAATGAAAAAAATTTAAAAAAAAAGTAAAAGAAAGCAACTACATTTCTAATGCAGACATTTGAAAACTGTATTAACATGAATACAGCAGGTCTTTATTTGGCACAAGAGCTGAAAATATCTTTTGATTGCTGACAACCAGACAAAGAATACTAGTAGAGCTTGACATAGACTATGAATCTTCACAGAGTAGAGCATTTAGCTTCACTGAAGATTTGTCTTTGAAAATATTTGAGCTGGCAAAATTTTGGGCCCAGAATATTTTGACCAGTCTCATTTTCCATTCAGTTGCTTGAAGCAGAAGCCTAAGCCACCCTTCTTGGCCAATGAGACATTTCATATGCACTGTTTTTGAGGACTGTTTGGGTTTTAGAACAGTGTTTAGCTGACGCAAGGTTGCATCTTTCTCTCTGGCTACCTTCTCCACAGCAATATGGAAACGACAAGGTCAGACTTTTTAAGATTTCCATGATGAATTGAGGCTTTGCTTCCCAGCTTCGATACACTGTGAGAAGGCCTTCTGTATGCCCTGCCCCCTAAAAAGTCAGGCTTCTTTGTGGGTGTTTTCATTGCTGTGATTAGGAAAATATCTTCCTCCAATAAACTCTGCGCAGTGTCATGACAAGTAAGAACTCAGAGAAATCTTGTTCTCATATTGCCCATAATGTCTTCAGAAGCTCGGAGCACACTTGACCCTTCCTTTGGTCATTTGACTCTGTAAATGTGCTTTTGAGAACACTGTCAAGGAGACAGCTATACATGATAGTAACACAATATAAAATAGGTGTAAAGGGAAAAGTGTACAGTAAACACTTGCTAAATCAATCACAGAAAACAATAATACACACAAAAACAAGACCAGTTTTTTCTTTAGCAAATATAAAATGAAGATTTTATGCACTGAGGTCCTAGATCATACATACATAGAATAATATTAAAATACTGCTTCTGATGATGGTTTTGTATGACTTCAAAGGAATTAGAGCCTATCTCAGGGGATCTTGCTTCTTCAAAAGTCTAAAGATCACATATATTCTAGCTCCACTCAGTACTTGTACACTGGGATTCTGAACAGATTTGTACCTCTGAATTCTTGTACTCTATGAAGTGGTCCATCCTGGTGTAGGATAACATGGAGTTTTTGCCCTTCTTCCAATGTTGTGTATTCAAACACAGGAGTCTACTCCACATTTCGTTATGTTACATAACATAGGGTAGCTGCTGAAATAACATTATGGGAAAGGACTGAGGCTAGGATTGTTAAAAACACATAGGCATTTTGAAATATCTAGGTATTAGGTATTGGACAACTCACACATTTCAAGAAGTTAATGAATTCAGAATATTAATACCCATGTAATAGTATAAAAAAAAATAATTGAAAGCTTCTACAAGGCTAGTAAATGTGTAGGTCAAAACCCCAATACCTTCCCTGTAAATGGTAATGACACTGAGAAAAGAAAACTGCTTTGTCCTTTGAAATAAACTGATACGCAGAGTCTTATGATTGTACAGTATTTTGTGACTATCACAAATTACCAGTGTTTCTGTTATAGTCTGTATTTTATTCTTTCAATTAATACAGTTGATTGCATATCAACTTTTCTTTTTTAAATAAATAAAATCATGGAACAAAGTACTTGATTTTCAGAACCTACTGACTCACCAACCTAGGGAAGTGCAAAAAACAACAGATGACCCCAACACAAATGTTTCTGCAGCAGAACTGAGAGCAGGCTATAGTTTTACTGAAAAACATCATAGCATCTAGCCAGCATTATTCAACTGGTAGAAGCTTTTGTCTTATATCTGGCCCTTGCCTCATAAGAAGATAATTCGCAAAATGCTAGACTAGGAACCTTACAAGATCAAGCCAATATTTTCTTTCTCCAAATGGAGCAGAAGTAGTGTAAGAATTGACTGACTTGCTGTATTTCAGCATGTTTGATCCCAGATGAAAAGATTAGCTGGAGAATAATTCTGGAAAAAAATGTTAGTAAAAATCCAGTTAATTATTTTGCCTCCTTCAAAATATATCTGATTCAAGGTAGGCTTTACCATTAGACTGGTACCTCAAGCAGTGTTCATCAAAACATTAATTAAAAATTATTCTTCTTGAATCACACATGTTAGAGTGATGCCTACTATCAGTGACTGTTTCTGGACCAGACAGCCAAAATTACACCAACCACTTGCTTAGGAATGTCCTGTTTACATGTAAGTGATTCCCACATGCATCTTATTCTCTGTAATACATTTGGTTACTTTTTAAGGTCACTGTTCCTCATGCTTGCAAGTGTGACTATTATTTTTCACTCCATGCAGCTTTATATTTGGACAGTTCAGAACCTGACTGCTCAATTCCAATGATTCTTAGCTACTGCATTTCATCTCCCTGATAGCACCTGTAATTTTATCATTGAAGAAATTTTTAGGTTTTGAGTGAAATATGTCAGAAACTCTTAAAATATAAAAAGATAATAACATCAGAGAAGTATCTCTATTATAATAACCAACTCCATATTTTATTATTTTCATTGTTCAAATCTATCACTGGATAGTTATAGACATCTTGAATCAATATAATAATATATAATGAGAAGAAGTTGAATTTCTGCATGAGAAAGGAATTTTTATTTCACATTCACTTTAACCTCCATTGGTTTTTTCCCCTTACAAGAGTGATAAAACACTAGATTGGTCCCCTAAGGATTGCTAAAATTATTTTAATATAGCTTAAAGCTCTTTTAACATCTTTTATTTTCCGTTATTATGATACACTGTGTAGTTGAGAAACTGAAAGACCAATAGGAAAACAAGAAATTATTCTGTAAATATACAGCTAACCATAAAGTGTTTTAGAAAGAGTAAAACATAAACTAAACAAATAATGTTTAGTTTTGTTTTGATTCTTTGTTGCCTTTTTTATTATTTTCATTTGGTTTCTTTTCAGGTGAAACTGTCACTAAGTTCCAAACACATAATATGGCTTAAAGGCCAGAACGAAACTGTATTAAGTCTCTTATGCAGCAAAATCTTTAATAAATACCCTTTGTAGGGTGACTTTATTTGTTTCCTAGCAGATCTGAGAACGTTTCAACTATTTTTTTTCCCCTATTGCTAGATATATAATTTTGTTGGTGGTTTGTTTGCTTTTGTTTAATTATGCCAGGGCAGAAGACAAGTCTTAATCCTATGCATGCATCTGAATGGCACATGAAAGTAGCACTGTTTTGGAACACAGTTAAGGACCAGCAACTTAATGTTCACGTCTGACACTTGTCAATCACGGGAGAAAAACAGAAGGGTTAAAATGGAACTACTGCCTGAAGGTAAGCTTCCCAGAGCAATGAGAAAAAGTGGCAAAATGAAGGTTTCTGGGTCAGGTTTTCTGCAATATGATGCATAGAAGCTGTGCTTTGCTGTTCTCTCCTAAAACTTACTGCTGGGATTTTGAAACACTGCTGTACTATGTTCTCTTCTTTTTTTAGTTGCATTATACCAGATCCTAGTTATACAAATCCTAAAACAATAAGGTTTCTAGCAGGTCAGCAAGCTTCCATGGACTTACTGCAGGAGCACAATGAAAAATAATGTTGCTAAGATTAAGGAAAAAAAATTCTTAGACCAATGAAGTAAGGTGTGTCATTTCAATCATGAAACAAAATCTGAGTATTTGAATTCAGGAAATCATTCTCACTTTGCTATCTTGTGAAGCATGTAAATGTATGATGTTGAGACTGGAAAAAACAAATCTAAACTAGTAAAAAGAACATCTTGGTAAATAAACTCATAGTTTGGGCTTTTATAACCCTTACAATACTTAGTGAGGAAGACTAGCAAAGTTTACAGTCAAACATAGCAAGTACTTAATTGTGCATATTTATATAGAATATACAGATGTGCTTTAAGCTTTCTATCTGTTTAGATACATTTTAAATGGCAATGAAAGGTCAAATGGTTTTTACATCTTGTCATGAACCAGTGTATTTCCATGGTTAAGAAGACTGCAGGACAACCTGCCTGCACATACCATATTGGTCTGCAAAACAGTCAGCAAACTATCATTGCAGGTAACAAATAAAACAGAGGCAAACAGCTCAGAACATCATCTTCTATCCAGTATAGTCACCCGGATATTTTGATATTTTTATGTTGCATTTAGTTTAATAAGCATCTATTTCTTTTAAGCATTTTATACTACACATATATTAAATCCATTGATTTCTGACAATAAAGAGATTTTCTTCTCCACAGAAGTACAACCTATGCATGTACAAATTCGAAAAATAGAATGAGAGCTCCAAGTGTTTTAATAGACAATTATCAAAAATTATCCCTTGGCATAAAAAGCCCAGACCACTGGCTTGCGATCAAGTTACTGAAAAATGGGATTACACCATTGTATTGAAGAGACAGAGGAACAGAGAGATGTATTCTAAAAAGCCTGGGATCACAGAGGAGAAAAAAATCCAGAGAGGGTAAAAGACAGATCAGCTCCTTTTTCAGTCAAATCAGCTTGTCTCTCACATACAAATCCTCTGGATTTTTAAAGTGTGTTTTTGGTTTGTTTTTTTTTTAAGAATAAAAATAAAAAAGGACTGGTATTTGATATTTTTAACGTTTTAATAAAGAAAAAAATCTCACCAGGAAAAAAAACTACATTAGTAGGTGACAGGAAACAAAACAAAACAGCATTTTGTCTTAAATTTGCACAACCTAATTTATAGTAATAAAGCAGAACGTAAGAGCTCTGGTAAATGTCAGTGCAGTCATGTTCATTACATATGTTGATAGGTATGAAACAAAGTCTCTGTAGGCCCTTCAAAAATTGCACATAGCTGATTTAATGCAAACCAGAAGTCACTGACTGCTGGATGAACATTCAGTTTCATTCCCAAATGGATATAAAGACAAAGTAGGGGGAGGGATCTTCCTCCTCATTTATTTACGGTTAAAGGGTAGGTCTTGAGGAATGAACATGAGACCTGTGAAGAATGGATTTGGTTTATGGGAAGACACCTCCCAGCCTCCCATTCTCCAGCCACAGCAGTGAAAGCACCAGGGTTGTGTGTAACCTCCTCCCCCATCTTGCATCTGCCTTGCCCAATCTTGTCTGGGCCTGCTCCAATAACAACATCTGCTTGGCAGCTTTTCAAACCCATGGATAGTTATCTAACTGAGGCTTTTGTGCTGCACTGTTTATTCTATGTGAAGAAATGCCTCCTTAGTTGAAAGAGTACTTTAGAAAAGCTGTGCAGCTATTAGCAAGTGAAGCACAAGGCTAATAACCCCCACCTGCTCATCAAATTAATTATGACATCTGAATCATTATAACTCAGAAGGAACACATGACTGCAGACTTGTCACACATAGAAATAAACACACTCCATGTATGAGGGGAGGAAAATATATGGGAAAAAAGGTCCAGAAGAAAAACATCTAACCCTCCACAATTCAGCTCTTAAAAATGTGCATTACTAACAGCTCAAAGGCAAAAACTTAAAGGGTGGATAAAACTTTCCTGCAGAACACATTTCTACACCTCTGTGTGGGCTTTATGAAGAAAAGGAGAAGAAAAACATAATAACATGTTGATCTTCACAGCAGGATTGTAAATCTGCATGTTCTGTGAGAAATGTTTTTCAACATTCTTATATCTTGATTCTTACATCATTCTCCCCCCCACTCACCCAATTCAATTACTCCTGATGTGACACACATATCTTAACTACAGATATTTTCAGACTTGAAAAGGACTAAAGTAAGGAAAATAACAATTTTTCATTGTAAAAGACACAGCCCAGCACCTCACCCTGTACTTCACTTTCAAAAGTGGTTCTTATAAATGCAAAGTGCAGCTGATTATTTTAAATAATTCTCAGACTCTCACCAAAAAGTGATGGATAAAACAAACCCTTAACATTCTCATGTGTTAAGTTCAGTGATTAAAAATGTCAGGCTTTAAATATACAGATGTTAAAAAAATGTTTTGTCTTGCATTAGTTTATTGTTCACAGTGCTTCCTCCAGAACAGGACACAGAATCACTAAGTTCTCTGCTACAAAGAGTTCACCATCAAGAAATATTTCTATCATAAGTTTGGAGGTTTTGTTACTTACAGAAACAAAAAGGATTTTCTAAGTAAGTCACAAAACACAACCTGAAAAGTAGATGGGAAATTACTTGATGCAGATCATCCTTTCCTACACCATTTCTCCCCTTAATGCCTATTTTCGCTGTGTTAGTAGCAAACACCACTCTTTGCAAATAAAGACCTCCAGCATTATTTCTGGTTAAAAAAATGTAGAATTAGCTTTCAGACAAGACTATACTAGTTGTCTGACATCTACGTGTTTTTCAAGTAATATGTATACTAATTACTGAGAAAACCATTTTGAAACCTCATTTTAACTACTCATTTTTATTTGGTTTTACTTCTGTTGTTTTTCCTATTTGATGGAAATTTTGGTTGATTTATTCAGCTTTCTCATTTAGCTGAAAGTTGAGAGGTATAAAAAGAAAATAAATACTAAAAAGGAAGTCACATCTTTGCTTTTTCCAAATAAAACTTACACATTCTACAAAATAAATTACTATCACTTGATTGTATCAGTGCTACAAAACCAGAATAAAGAAGAAACAGGAAATATATTAATCACACAGACAGCCTGTTCTGCACATATTTTATATGCCTGGGAGGATAAGCCTCACATTCTATGTTCTTGAAAGCTCTGCTTTTTGAGAAATCATCTTCACTGGGAACTTGATACATCAATGCTGAAGCCTATGGCTTCCTTCACAGTATGAGTAGGTCTGTAGACAGAAAAATTAGGTATGCTCTTCCTTGCTACTCTAATTCTCCTTGCCACAGAACTGTTTGCACTGCCATTCCCACAAAAACAAAAACAAAAACAAAAAAACAAACCACCAAACCCACAACACATAGAAGCAAACAAAATCAAAAACAAACAAAACAAAATAAAGGAAAACTGCAAAGAACTAAAGCAAAGAAGAACATAGTCAATTCAGTATTCTCAGTGATTTTAATTTAATGGACTATCTGGTAAAAATGAAAAATTGTACATTTTTTATTCACTGATAAAAACATGAATAATTCAATTTGAAGGAATGTAGTGTTTCTGTTCTTGCTGTAAGAACACAAAAATTATATTTTAATTGCCCTAAGACATGTTGCTCTGCAGAAGGACTTAAGCATAGCTATGAACCACACTGAATCTACTCTGTAACTCGTACTTTTACGGGGTTCTAACAGGAAAGAAAACTGGACTTAGAGCATGACAAAAGTTTGAGTAGTGCTACCAAATTACAAAATACTTGGTAAATCTAAAGTTCATCTGAAGGCTCTATATATTTTTCCCCAAATATTATCTCATCAGAAAGTAAAGTAGAGACACAGAACTTATAGGTTTAAATTTAAATCCAGACTACTGTTTGCAGATGCAGAGTGGAAAGTTTATACTAAATTCATTAATTTTTTTTTTATTTTTTAAAAACTAGTTCCCACAATTAAGGAATTTCTTTACCATGATGAATAATAAATATGTATTCCAGAAAAACATAGCTAGAGTATATGAAAGCTTGTGCACCCACACATAATATGCACTACTACGTACACTTTATATATCCTAAAGTGCATTAAGGGATTGTTATGCAAAAAAGTGTGATCTGTGATAACCACGTGTGAAAAACAGTTCTACATAGAATTTTCTGACATTTGCTGGATTTAGCAACATTGCCAAACTCCTAAAATTTCAAAAGGACATGAGAGTTGGAGTGCACCTTTCTCCAAATTCGGCAGTTCCTAGATATTTACAAAGCAGACTGCTTCTCATATCCACTTAATCTCTGCGCACATCTCCACCCCTGCTTCCTTCCCAGTGGTCTGTGGTCTTGAAAATACAAATGTTCAAGTTTCCTGGAGCTGAGTGAAAGAGGAAAAGTCATACTCCCAAGGGGCAAAACTAAAGGTTCTCAGCGCCCCTGAATTTGTTAACTACAATACAACATAATGTGTCACTTCACCATAATTAGCAAGAGGGAAACAGCACTTTTTTCCCCTGGCATTAAAGAGATAAGACAATGAATTCCAGATCATATCTGAAGGCACAAAGACATCTGATCAAGAAAGTGCTTATATGGACAAGGAGTGACATTTTGTGTGACAAAGCAGGAAACAAAACAAAACAAAACAAAACAAAAAAAAGAAATCACAGCACACAAATCTGCTCAAAACCATGTAGCTGTAGATGTTGCTAGCAGCAGCAGCAGTGTTAACAAGCAACCAAGGGAAAAAACCCCACTATAACAACAACAACAAAAAAAGTCCTGTGATTACTACTTCTTCTTTAAATGTACTCTGCATAATTTCTCCTAATTTTAAGCATGCTCCTTCTTCCTTTATATGGATATATTTTTTTCGTACTTCTTTGGGTATGTAAAATGGTTTATCCTGAAAAGGCTTAATTCTCCAGCCT
The DNA here is from genome assembly GCA_035583235.1 of Hafferia zeledoni. Classification (NCBI taxonomy): domain Eukaryota; kingdom Metazoa; phylum Chordata; class Aves; order Passeriformes; family Thamnophilidae; genus Hafferia; species Hafferia zeledoni. Next base: position 40,776,348 of record JAWWEV010000095.1, on the reverse strand, counting down.
TTTGTATCTAACCTTACTTGTATGAATAATGTCCTTATTTTGAGTGTCCCTCCAACTTTCACCCCTGCACTGTCACTTTTCAAGTGAAGGACCAGAGACAGTATCACAAACTTTCACTTTTCTGCAACCATTCAGCATGAAACTTGTCTATAAAAGTCCCAATACTTTAGTCTCCTAGGGCAGTTTTGAATTAATAGGAAAGGAAAAAATGCACTACATTCTTGGTTTGTTGAAGTTTGAAGGGGGAGGAGGAATGTAAAACACAACTAAACGTAACACATGCAACAGGTCTGCTAAATGGCTCAAATCCCTCAGCTACAGAGTGAATCACATATAAACATGGACAGTAGTTTCCTCTCACTGGTCTATCAATGTATCTTAATGATTTTCTAAAAGAACCACATCAGAGAGTGCAATTGTTAGTTAACCAAGCATAATTATTCTTGGGTTTCTCTGCTGAGATTACCAACCATTTCAGTGATGGATTTCTATAAAACAAATACCAGTTCACCAGAAGCCAAACTAAACCCTCAGTCTTTTATGTAAGCAAGACCACGTTCTTCAGTAGGCACTTCTTACAACAATTTTATTCCAGATTTTTACTGATTGATCACAGTAATAGCTCCTAGTCTTTTGAAGGCAGTTTTTACCATTTTCAGACTGAAATTTGTATATGCTCAATATCATTAGTTAGTGAGTGCTCCAACCACAGCAGTGCTTGGAAAGAACACTTCAGCAGCCAAACCTACTAGTGACCTCCTCTGAACTACAGGACAGCAGAGAAGTGAACATCCAGCACTAGCACAGGAAAACAAACAAACAAACAAACAAACTCTAAGTCTGGAGAAGTTGATTTCTGCAGATTGTGTTTACTGGGGGGGGTTGTTCACGTTTACATATATTCTTCCTTTGCTACAGCATCCTTCAGTGCCAAAGACCAGGAGACACTATAAAGCCATTCCACCACCATAAGGAGTGCCCAAATGTTTTGTCCTGCCTTTAACTGTGTTTTCTATTTCTGTTCTGAATCACTCTCAATTACAGACTGTACCATCAGGCTGTATGTATGTTTCTGGTGCTGGGTGCCAAAATTATTTTAAAACAATATAGCTCACTGTGATTAAGGGAAACCAAAACTCTCAGCACCAACTGTGGCACTACTGCCAACACTTATCTGCTGTTAAACTATACAACCCATTGTGGATCATTCTTCCTCCCTATCTGTGCAATAAAGCAGCTGGATTCTGTTCTCCAAGAGCAATGCATCAAGGCTTTACTCAGACATGCGAGCTCATTTTTGGACAAAACAGAAGCTGTTTTGTTCTCCAATTTCCCCCAGCTGACAATGGACTTAGAAGATCTTAGACATAACTGGGGACAAAAAACTACACTTACACAACTGGATCTATGTTTTGACAATGAAAGCCCTAAAAATATAGTTTTTATTATTTTATAAGACAAAACAACTCCATCTCTTTTGTGGATCTACTAGAGTGCCAAAATTCCATTTTAATTTCATTGGCTTCAGTGAAAAGATACTTTTTTCCATCAACTTAAAATTGACATTGTAAAAGCAAAATTTGAAAAACTTGCTCCCAATCTGCAGGTCAAAACAGAACACAGAGCACTCAAAAACCTAGTCCATAGCTTTTGGATTCTTACATATACTCCTTATCAGAATGTAGACAGTTCCAAAACCACAACCTCTGAAACACCACAATCATTTCCTATTTTAGAAACAAGGTAATACGGCAGTCTCCAAGACAGCACAATGTAAAACCACAGAGAATTGCAGATTTTATACTGATAATCACTGCAATGCCTTTTATCCAGGTGCTTCAAAGCAAATGTATTAAGAGTTTAATTCCAAGAGCTGAGAAGCTGAGGCAACTCGTGATGTCCAAAGGAGTTTTGCCTTTGACCTCCATTTAGGCAGGAATCAAAAAGAAGCTTACAAACAAAACTGAAGGATTCAACCCAAACTCCCAAAGAATCCAAGTTCCTGGACACTGATAGAAGCTAAGACAGACAGCTTTGTTTCTGAATGGGTGCATGCAAAATGGATCTTTGAAGTATTTGACAAATGTACATGCAGGTTGAATACATGTGTATTGCATTTATTATCAACCACAGAAGGACTTACTGAATAAACTAAACTGGAAAAGTAAGCCAAGATCTAATATTTTATATAATTTTAATAAGACATTTATATTAGGAAATTAACTTTCCTGGTTTGAACATGGGGATACATATAAAAATTGTATTATTATATTGGAGGCATTTTTGTGATCCTTTGACTGTAGAATAGCATTAACTGTAATGTTCATTATCATGCTATTTTTCATGTACTTCTTCCACAATATTTTAATCCCAATTCTGCTGATAATTAATTGTTCTCTCACAAAATTAATTACTGGGGAACTTTTTTTTCTTTTAAATGTTACAAGAGAAAAAAAAAAGCCCTCCTTTTTATTCTGGGCATTATTAACAGAGCTTTAAAGCAAATAAATCAGTTTTCAGCCTTCTTCTAAAAAGCTCTAAATATGAAGTACACATAAACAGATGAATTCTCTCTTCAGCAGCCCATTCACATCAGTTAGACAGGAAAATATGGTAGCTTCCAAGATGTATTTCATTTAACAGTCTGTCTACACTGGGCAATCACTGCAGCATTGTTCAGAGTTAGCAATGCCATCATATTACTAAATTCTGCCAATGCAATAAATTTCCTTGCACAAAGGCACTCAGCACAAGTTGGAAATGTTGGCACCAAAAGCTGGTACAAAGTTTTTACTGGAGTGTAGAACAGAGTAGCTGAGTTTGCAGCTGTGCTTACTTAGCTTACTTCAAATGTCCTTCTATACAGAGAGAAAACCCTAAACTCATTTGAAGAATAATTAATATACCACACTACTGTGCCAAAATTTCTCTACTGTTTGGGGGAGGTGAAGGGGTCAAAGAGAAAAATGAAGAATGGTAGCATTTAGTTTTGGAGCCCCCAGTCACAAGTAGGCAAATGCAAAGCTTTTATCAAAAGTTTTGAAATTAATAAATTGTAATACTGAACCAGAGTTTCCTACACAGATACCAAAAACGTGTTTACTTTATCCTAACTCAGATTTACTCACACCTCCATGATTTAAGCCCACTCAAAACCTCAGCTGAAACAACCGCTGATACATCTCCTCCCTACATATAGAGCTGTGTTTTGAAAACTGCATTCAAAGCAGTGAGTGCGATAAAGTCTTTTTGTTCCGTACAAAGTCTTTGAAAACTTCCATGCAGAATACATCTCTGATACTTTGCATATCTGATACATGCTTAGCTTAATGCAGTATATTTGAAGGAAGTATGAAGGAAGAATAGGAGTGTCTCATTTTCTTCTGTGTTATCTATTATAGAAAGTCTTAATGCCCCATGGCATATGTAATGAATGGAGCCTTCTTCCAACAGGAAAAAACAACCTTTAATGCTGAATATATCGGGTGTAGGTGTGCAGGTGTTGGCATTTGGGGGTCTACAGGGTGGTCTCTGTGGAAAAGACAGAGGTTGCCTTGGCTCCAGCTGGCTCAAACACATCCACCACAAGGCAGAGCTGAGACTCTCAGCCAAGACAGAGATGCCTCTAGGAAAATGTATGCAAGAAAGAGCAAAAGAGTGAGAAATGAGGGGGTAAAAAAGTGATTATACACCAAGTTCACAGAAGAAGGATATGGAGAAGTTGCCTCAGGACCATGGTGGAGCAGGTATTTCCCTGAAGCCTGTGGAGAGCACCAGATTATACACAATCACAGAATGGGTGGTTGGAAGGAACCACTGCAAGTAATTTGGTCCAACCTCCCTGACTAAGGAGGATCTCCTAGAGCATGTTACTCAGGGTTGTGAACAGTCAGCTTCTGGTTATCTTTGGTGAGGGAGACTCCACAATCTTCCTGGGAAACCTGTGCACCCACACAGCAAAGTTCCTCCTCATGTTCAGATGTCCACACTGCAGCTATGGAGGACTCCACATTTGAGCAGGTGGATATTTCCTAAAGGACCACAGTCTGTGGTGAAAAGGCATGCTGTAGCAGGGGCAAGGAGGAAGCAGGGGCAGGGAGGAGCTGTTATGAACTGACAGCAATCCCAGTTCCCTATTCACCTGCACCACCAGGGCTGAGGGCGAAGGGAGGTAGAAGAGACAGGCATGAAGGTGAGCCTGCAAAGAAGCTGGAGGTGGAGGGGGAAGGTGGCTATTTTCTGTGTTTCTCACTATCTAACTCTATTTTAGTTGGCAATACATTAGATTAATTTTCCCTAAACTGAGTATGTTTACCAGTGAGGGTAATCTGCAAGTAACCTTCTGGTCTTTATCTCGACCCATCAGCTTTCTGGTCTTGTTTTCTTCCCTGTTCTGCTGAGAAGGCAGAGTGAGATTGCAGCTGGGTGGGCATTTGGCAGCCAGCCAAGGTCAACCGACCACACTAAGAAAAGACAAAATGGGCTTTGTCTTTTTCTTGTTGCAACAAAATATGCTATACTTGCCTGTCTGTCTTAGGAGAAGTGTCCACATTAAAAACCAGAATCTCAGTTTATGACATAAGTTGTCTTTCATCACTCTCACCTTTCAGCATACTCTCTGTTCATCAATTAAAAAAATTACCATGATGTTTTTACATTTACAACTGCCAGGTGACAATACTTCCACATCTAAGGTTTTAAAATCTAAGCAAATGCAGATTTGTCTCTCAGTTTCTGCACAATGCCTGTCATTGTTCTACTGAAGAATGGACATAAGGATGAACCAGATTATAGATGCATCTACCTCACTTTCTTGCACAACAGTGTGTAATAAAAAATAAGTTTGTTCACAAAAGACTTGTCCAACACAGATGATTTACCAGGACAGCTCTGCTGGCATATAATATTACCCCTTCAGATAACTTGCTTTGGATATAAAGCATCTTTTGCTCTTCCAAAGCATTTTTTTCACTTCTAAAATATGCCTACAACAGTAATTCATAGTTGAATAACTACTACAGATTAAATTACTTAGAATTTTGTGTTTTTACATCTAGAGTAGCAAAGATGCATGAGAGAAACAAGATTACTCTTTTAAAATGAAGGGAAAATCTCATGCCCATCAAAAAATTAAATTGTCAGTTACTTTACTGCTTTGTTTCATTGCATTGTATTTCCAACCATCACATCATTACAACTGCTTTTTGTAAATGTAATATTTTAATCTGATAAGTTTCCAGACTAAATTCATTTCCTGTTCACTTAAACACTTCCTGCCAGCATGACATAGAAACCAGCAAAGCAATGAGATGAGCAACCACCAGTGTCAGGGCAAGAGGAGGCTTCTGTGGGAAGCTGAGGGAGCAGACAAGTAGAGTCCCTTTTTGCAGAAGTTATCCATAAAGTCATCTCAGCGGTTTCATGTAGTTGGGCCCTCAAATTTAACTGAATATTTGAAACACTTCACTGTGAAATAAAAGATGTGCCAGAGCCTAAAGGAATTAACATAAGGAACAATGGTTACCATGGGAAGAAAAAACCTGGTTTCTTGACTAGACAATTTATTTTATGGATGAATTCTTACTCTAGATTTGAGAGGTAAAACAAAGTAACTGGGTGAAAAAAAAAAAAGTTCTGACTAACAAATACTCTTTAATACCAGCACATTTCATGCACATTGTATCTGTGAATGTTCGCTTAGTGGAAACACTACCATTCCTCACACACACAAAGACAAATAAACAAAAACAAACAAGCAAACAAAACCCCCTTTGTAATAATCCAGGCCTCCTGGTAAATTAGTAGAGATACATAATCATCATATTCCAAACTAAAACATAACACACATAGTTTTCTGGCATAGTTCATGTTTAACTTCTCCAGATACTGAGCACATGTACACAGGCAAACAGTAGAGAATTTTTGAATCAGTAAGTCATTTGGAAGAATCTCCAGAAGTGTGCCGAGGCATGCTTCTGGAGTTGTGCCAAATTATGTACTTCTGTTTGTGGCTTTCATATATGGATTAGACTGATGCACAAGCATGTACAATTTGGCAAGTAGTGACAATAGCCTACTCTGAATTTAGCAATTCAAGCTTTAGTTAAGTTTTACTAGGTGAAAGAAAAGTAATAATGACATATTGTTTGGTCTCTATATCCTTTTGCCATGCCATCTTCCTGCTCACTTGCGAAAGACAAGCAGCTCATTTAATTCCAGAATGTCCTGCTTATGTAATTCTAGTGCAGGAATTTCAAATAGGAGGTTCAAATAGCAAGTGCAATTAAAATTGAGCTTGTGTTAATTTGCTGTTATTCTAAAACATCTCAATTTTTTTTTTGTATTTCCACTGTGAAAATATCTAATACTTCAATTTCTAGCTACAGATCCATTTGGAAATTAGTAAAAGGCCCAGTTACCTGGTTTTGTGCCTTGACTGTGCCACAGGTAAATATAGACTTTCTTACAATACATACCATGAGATCAGAGGCTTGCTGTAACGAATAAGCACAGAGCCCTTCCTCCTCTTGCTTGCCACAATGAGACTGAACAACATATCTGGGGCAATACTTCTTGATTTTCTATACTTCAGAGCTTGAGAGAGCAATTTCAAACAAACCTTTATTCTAGATTCGGCAATCATTGCAACATTTTGCAAATAACAGACTTTAATTTTCACTTTAATGTGAATTTACCAGGAATATCAACACAAGTGCCACTGCCTTCTATAAATCACATATGAAAGGTCATGCAAGGTCAGTCCTTTTACAGTCTGTCATTTGCCTCAGTTTACAGGTAGGAGTTATGCATGGAAACATGTACAGAAACAAGGAAACTTTTTTTAAAAGTTAAAAAGGTTTAGATACTGAAAGTGGTTCATTGTTAATTGAGTCCCATGTGTGAAAGCTACAGAAAGATCAGTTCATGCAGCTGCTGCTCTTTGTCAAAACACTGCTAGCGAGGTACACATGTTAAATCTGAGCATCTTCTTTCAGTCTCTAAAATAAAATGATGACACTAAATCCTATGACAAATATTAATTGAAACGAAACCACTATTATTTCCTGGGGAATTCAACTATTTTGTATTATTCTTCTTATTTTATTATAACAGTAAGCATTTTGTCACAATTTTCCATCAAATCAAAACTAAGAAGAGAGTACAGAGGTAGGAATACACAACAACTGAAAGTTAAATCCTGGTAATTTCTCTTCTCTGTCTCCAAATCTGAGTTTTCAAACACTGTTTTGAAACAGAACAAAAAAAGCATTGTTGCAATCATTGCCAGTAGAAACAAGGACCTTTTAAATCCAAAGCATCCATAACCTAATAAAATTAGTGTTCTGAAACTAATGGGAACTTAGGTTTATTCTGGTTTTCTACAAACTCAAAAAAATAAATTAAAAAAATCAGGGGGACTAGCGATTGAAAATAAATCAAAAATGCCCTTCAATGAGAGAACAAAGTAGCCTATAGCAAGCCCATCCCTCCCTGTCTCCATGAAAAGAGGCAATCAGGCCTCACAAGGAAGAAGAAAATTAGCTGGAGGCACTCCCACTGCTTCTGTCTTAGGTCGTGTTACAAGGGTGGGTCACATTGCTACGCCACAGTTGGATATCTCAAAGGGAGCCTGCTAGAAGACACAAGCTGCGTATGAAAAGCACCTACCATCACCATCATCTTTCCCTGGCATGTGGTCTGCCTCATCCCTGTCACTTGAGCTGCAAAGGAGCTATTTGTAAGGTCAGTGCTGAGCACTTCCCTCTTCACATTGCTATTACAAGTATGGATGTACATACACGATATTTTGTAGGCAATGATATAACTGTACCATGAGTCAGCTGGCCAAAGCAGAGTGCCATGTAGTTGCTGCAATATGCCTGCCTGCTTCGACAGCATAAAGGAAGTTTGCTGGGTCTGCTGACAAAATGCCATATAAATATGTCCCAATCTTTCTTCAACTTTATTAACATAACTACTGGCTAAACCACTTAGCACAAAGCATTTCCATAGAGGGGGAGCTCAATTTCTTTGTGTAAGAATTAGGTTGTGACAAATATGTCATGCTGCCATACACGTTGCAGCAGTGTTCAGAAGCATCCTTAAAAACGTAATTGTACTTTCCCTTCTAAAACTGAATGCTGATTGCTGCCCATATATGATGGTACCACACAAGACTAATGTAAGAAGGAGTTGAGCGCAGTCTCAGAGAACCAACAGGAGGCATACCAATAAATGTGGGCAGGAAACTAGCCCTAACCTTCACCAGTTGAGAATGGGGCAATGTGGCCCATTTGAAAGGGATCAGACACTGGAGACTGAAGTTCTCTTTTCAATTTGCCAACATTTTTTGTTCAGTCTAAGGAAAGTTGCTTAATGCATAAACAAAGAAATGTTATATTATCTACAGACTTCTTGATACCTGTCAGATTTACACTTAGACCCTTCAGTAGCTTCAGGTCACTTAGACCAGTCTCTAGTGTATAATGGACAACTCTTGTGTTTTGCTAAACATTTTTCATCATATAAATGGTAAAAGATTTGTATCTTCTCACGTGGTTGTGCTGATGATGTTCAGAAAATTAAGCATTTCTTTTATTGAATTCAAGTCTGCCTCAGTAAGAAAATAGTATTTAAATATATGCGTGATTATGGCAAAAAGAAAGAAAAAAACCATGAATCACAACAAATAAACTATATTCTACATATTCACAAAGCATTCAAATTTAACTGCCAAATAACAATAACAAAAAAAAAAACATGCAAATGCATCTCTGTAATTCAGTTTGATCTCTAAATGTTAAAACTTCCATTATTACCAAATACCTGTTGTATATTAATCTCAGTTATACTTATTTTAAACCTTACAGGATGTTGCCTCATTTAAGTATGTTTGAGAGCAAGTAGGCCAGCAAAGAATAGTGATTATGATACTTCACAGTTGAACTTCAACATGCATGATGTAACCTTGCTTATATATTTGCACCACTGGTGATAAAAATGGCACCTGTTCACAAAGCACAAATGCCAGGTTAGTGTAGAAAGTTACTATCTGTAATTTACAGTTTTGCTGAGTTCCAAGGAAGAAGTGGCAAATAAATACAAGAAGATATTCACAAAACATAGAACTTAAATGCTCTTTGTGTGGTCACATAAACACAACAGGCAGTGGTAAACCCCTCAAAACCAAATTACCAAACAATTACCATTAAACCATATTAAAAGAATGTCTAGCAATGACTTTACACTATAATTCTTACTGTATGTACATCCATCAATGGCATACCTTAACTTCACTTTTCTAGTTTTGTGCTAAGCTATGAACATTGATGTAATAGTTGTTGGCTTTTAACTTTCCCTGTAAACCACATAGAGATAACTGCTATTACTGAACATACACACTACAAATAATTGTGTTTTGACAGTATAGGTAAAGGAGAAAAAAAGTCCAAAAAACATCAAAAGGAAAGGCAACCACAGCAGTGGTAAAGATCATCCCATAATATACTCCTGGAAAAGCTGGTAGCTCATGACTTGAACAAGTGTACCCTCTCCTGGATTAGGAGCTGGCTGGAGGGTCGGGCCCAGAGAGTGCTGGTGAATGGAGCTG
>JAWWEV010000095.1:40739955-40760933 GCA_035583235.1 Hafferia zeledoni | reverse complement strand
AATGGTCACAGTCAGACTCATATGCAAATATCAATATTAGAAAACAAAACACACATATAACATAGACATGTTCAAATTAACATGCTATGGTTACTCCAATGGGCATATTTTTCCAGAGCAGGTCGATATCATCCTGTAGGGAACCCATGCACATGAAAGCATATGAATATGCCACATAAATGTATTTTGATGCTTTTAGGACACACATGAGCTTCCTCAGACCTCACCATGATATCTTTAATTATTGCTATGTGTTATTACAACATGTGTGCAAACTTCAGCAGAATCTAATCTAAGACTTCTAGAGCCTCTTGGCAACTTTTATGCTGTGTGTACATTAAGTTCCATTCTGTTCATTTTTACACCTATTTCCAGGGCATTTACAATGAAAGCCAGGGATTTCATAAATACATTTGCTATAATAAAATTGTCACTAAATACTCTTTCCCAAAATACAAACCATAACTATCACTATTCAGAAGTCATATCTACATGATCTAACACTGTTGCTTTATAGTGTCTCAGCTGCATTTGTTGATCTCAAATGCAGGTACCTCAATGGCAAGAGAAGTGTCTTGAGCACAGAGAAGACAGAATATCTCATTATACTGTAACATGGAATTTAAGAAAAAAATCTGTGTATAGCCCTTTCTGTAGGTTCTCACCAGACAGAATAGAGAGTTCTGTGTTCATGTTCATCCTACTGTAAACCATGTCAGCAAGTCTAACTTACCAATAATATGACTTGAATTCTGACAAGGTCAAACTGGCTGAACTATATTTAAAACACTTTTACTGCAATAGGATAACATGTTCTAAGACTATATACCACAGAAATATAAGACTCTTCTGCTGATTTAACCTAGGCTTGGAGGCTAATGCTCTGTACCAAGCTTCAAGTTAATTACAGCTGAACAATGCAGAATAGCACAAGACTCCAGTCCAACACCAAGTGAATTAGTATGGCCTTCTGATCAAAGAGAACTGAGTTTCTTCTTAAGCACATTCTTTACTGATGAAATGTTGGTCTTTACTTCTTGACCTACCTATGAGGAAGGCTAATCTGAAAATCAGGAAGCTTCTGGCTACTTCCAGATAATTCACACCTTTTTTTTCTCACATACATACAGCAACCAAAACTAGACAGCACTGAAAATCATCATTAATCCTTTCAGTTGGACACAATTAGTAGTGTGTTATTCCTTCCACCAATTGTTACAGCTTCATTCTAGATCTTGGTTCACACTACTGAATAATCAATATCATTATTTCATTCCGTGACAACCCTAGTCTTCAGCCTGGAATACATCTTTGAGTGCCCATTCTTTACATCACACAAATACTGAAGGACAAACAACAGATTAATTGCTGGCCATAATGCTGTGTTTGTGAGTCCTAAGAAATCACTCCAAATGTTCCAAAAAGGATTAATACATTATAACAAGTCTATTTAATTACTGAAAGACCAGTGATCCTCATTTTACTATAAGCAGCTTTTCCTTTATTTGGATGTTGCAAATAGAACAGAAATCATTACAGGACAACTGTAATTCTTGTCCCAGAATATTCAAGCTATATCAGCAATATAGTGAAAAAAATACATGAAAGGCCAAGGAGGATCACATATGCACACTGCATTTGTGTATGACAATTCAAGATTAGCATATGTTTTAAAATATACCAGCATTCCTTACTGTAGTTAAAATGCAAAAAATATTTCTTATGCTCTATGTAAAAATGTGATATGTTTCCTTAACTAAAAAAAAAAAAAAAAAAAAAAAAGAGGCAACAACTGAGCCTGTTAAATTACACATAGCTTTAAAAAAAAAGTTCTCTTGGGTTTAGTAAAACCAACTAAGTCTGCAACTTCTACACACACCTTTATAGATGACTGAACTGCAGGTAGTGAACTCACCTATGAATGCATATACAGTAAAATCACAACTCAATATAGTTTAAATTATGTGTCTGAATCTAGACAGTCCAATCAATTTTCTAATTCTCCTCTCTGCACAAGTTGGTTATTCTTTAACTGGAAGACAAACAATAGAATAAGTTTTTATGTTAACCCTTTTTTCACTGCAAACAACACTATTTCAGTATCAGCTGGGGAAAGTACATGGACAGATCTCTTAATTTTTATAAATTGTCACTTCCCACTCTAAGAAGCAGACATAGTAATTTTGTAGGTGTTGTTACAGCTAGCTCAGTACCAACACTGAAATACCATCATAAAGGAAGGAATGAGGAAAGCAATGATTTAAGGAGTAAAAGCAGAGAGTACACTGGATCCAAAATGCACAGGTTACTAATGAAGTATTTAGGACCATTTCAGTACAATCACTGGGGGCTTCAGGCAAAGGTAGGCCCTCTAAGACACAACCCTGGACTAAGCTCTTACAAAACAAGGGTCACCCCATAATGTGCCTCAGAAACCAGATCTGACCCAGTCTGAGAAATGAAAGAGAATGGACAGCATATTCCAGACACAGGCACACTGTTATATTAGCTTAAGTTTTGTCTCACACCTCACCAAACTCCTGATCATCCATCCTGTGCACAGGACCACAATGCAAGAACTTCAGGGCTCTCTGGTCTGAGCTACTGGCCCACTTGACTGAAAATCTGTCATCAGAGTGGAGAGAAGGATAGGGAACCAGACCGAGCTCAAAGGCCACCCCTGCAGCATTGCAGATGTCTCCTCTGTGGTTGAATGTGGATGATCATACACACAATTGCCCCATGACAAGTGTTTCTTTTATCTTTCTGTCTGAAGTATTTTTTTCCTTTAGTATCACAGGGTAAGAAAACTCACAGAACTCTCTGAGAAACCAAAGTCCCTGTGCCTTGGCTTTCCTCCAAGGGCCAGCCTGCCCAGAGTTCCTGATGAATGACATACAGGTGACACGAGGAGTGTTCCGACCACAAACACAGTCTCTTCTGATGGGCCAACTCCACTGTGCCACTTTTTCTCTGACAACTCTCTCCCACTAGGCAGTATTACTGAAGGGCTTACAGTGAAGGAATGCTTCGTGCCAGTCCTCCCTGCTTGGGCAGGTTTCCTCCATCTGGGCATGAGAAAACCAAGTACAACATTTCTTTACAACACAGAGCCCACTTTGAGGCTGGGCACTAGCACATGAGTTTTGCTTGCAGTGAAATACAGGAGGCCTAAGCCTTTTAGCCAGTACAATACCTCAGTATTTCACAACCCTCACTGGGGCAGTGCTGAAGCAAGTGGTGTCCTCTCTCCCAGGGACGAGAGACACAGAGTAATTGAATAACCTGCCTGAGGTCACCCAGGGAGCCAGAGCAGGGCTGGGGACCAGGACAAGGATTTTGAAGTCCTTGCATCAAAACATTGAGTCATACTTTACACTGTCATCACAGTGATAGCATTCAAGCTTCTTGCACCAGCATTCTCACCCTCCTCCTTCAGAGGAACTATAAAACTATTATTAGTAATCACAGATAGACTGCAGAGTTTCACAAGGAAAGAAAAGGTTTGCTCCCTTACAAGTGAATGGGAATGCTGTATGCACACAGACAATCTGATTTTTGGGGGGTTTTTTTCCAAGAAAAAAAAGAACATGTCTACAGAGAAATCAGGTACTGCAGAAACGTGAAGCCAATCATACCCTGCAAAAGTCAGTGCGTAGTGCTGGAAAAGGATATGGGATTTAAACTATGTCAATTTGCTTGAATAAATCTACTTATGTGAGCAAATTTTAAGGGTAAGACCTTAAATAAAAATATACCAATTATCTGATGACCACTGGATTGCAAATTTATTTGTTTTATAACAGTACCAGTACTAGCTTAAGAGCTTTCTTAACTCAGCAAGGTTGTTTCATGTTAGTTTTTCAATAAATACAGTCACTGATTTCAAAAGGCACTGCTTCCTAAAAGAGTGTCACAGTGCAACAGCTTATTAGATATAATACCCATCTCAAAAAACGAAACTGTCCTAACGGTCAAATTGTAGATGATTACAGGAAGAACAAAGTCCACATCACAAACCTGACCTTAGCATCAAGGATACTGACAGTAGGCAGTCTGTCAAGGTGTATGGCAAATGACTTTCTCCCCAACAAAGAGTAATTCTTAAGGACAAGTAGCTTCCCCGAGAAATGATGCATTTCACAATTCACCAAAAAAACACAAGAAATGAAAACCAAAAAACCAAACAACCAACCAAACAAAAAAACCAAGCATGACAAAGATTATTCTTTTTCCCCTTTTAATAAGTTTGCATACTGTATCAAGCATAGTGTGTAAAGTCCTCTGCTTAGGAAACCACAATTGCTCTGGGTCTTTTAGAAAACATTGTTTTGATACTAAAGAAGTCAATAGCTAGCTACTTGTGACATTGACATAAAAATTCCTCCATTTCATTGCAAGAAATTATTTTGATCTGCCTTGTTTCCTAAAAATTGAAGTGGTGTGCATACCATTAGATTTTTCATCACAAAACATTTTCAAAGCAGAACCATCTTCGCAGTAGATCCCACTCTAACGAAGCTCACAGTGCAATGAGATTGACTAAGACTGATGACGTTTGCCCTCAAAAAATGTAGCAATGCATGCACCCTAACAGAGCAGAAATTTACAGCAGCCTAAGAGAGGATAGAGTTTTCTTCCCACCAGTTCTTCTGCTATGGAAGACAATCAATTTGTCCCCATCACTGTCAGCAGACAAAAGGTGGTGACATGAGCACATCCAAAGGAGGACACAACAACTCCAGGGGGACACTGCAAAACCCACTGGCCTGTAAATTCAGAGCTGAGGTCTTCTTGTCAGCAATTACCACAAAGAACTGGAGGAAGTGGCATGGCTGCTGAACAACTGAGAGGTCAAAGAGTTCACAGCCATTTCATGACCCACAGAAGTCAAGGTCAAGAGATTCAGGTAGCAACTTGGCCTGGGCATGGGTTACAGCATAAATGAATGGTTTTAACAAATCAGATTTGGTCAATTAAACCTAACAAGACCTGTTGCATCACATAGCAGGGTTCTTGACACTAAGGCCAGGAGCTGAGGCCAGCCTCATAAAACGTGTCTTTTAACATGGCATAACAAATTCAAGGTAATCCATTCAGATACTGCAGATGCCAGACTAAGTTGTCTTGACTAGGAGTAGCTTTCACACTTTTAAATCACAGACATTGGAGTGTAGCCATCTTTTCAAAAAGTCCAGCATCATTTTCAATGGCATTACTTATGCAATAGAAAACTGATGCTGCAGTAAACACACCTGCTATGTCTTCACCACAAGGCACAACCACAATAATCTTCTGACCATTTCTGTTAGTCACCTCATTAAAAAAAGGCTGAAAATGGTTCAGCATTTTAGCCCAATGCAATTCACAAGCAAAAAATATACATTTAATTTCTAAAGTCACAGACTTTGTAATTACTGGATTCTAGTATGTGCAAATTTATCTATTTTAAAGAAAAATGTATAAATCCTGTGACATCTCAGAACATAGTTTATGAATAATGTGGCAAGATAAATGACTAGATTTAAAATAAATAGTTCATAACCATGCTACACTTGTTTAAATCCATCCTTTAGGAAAAAAAGTATAGTAATTCAAGTTAATATGGTTTGAATATCAGAAAGTCAAATACATAAACAGTATATTCAATACATAAATGTTTTAAATTATCAGTTGTCAAATAATTGCAAATAATATAGAATATATTACTTGTGCAAAGCATTTGCATAGAACAAAAATCACTTTTTTTTTCCTTAATTTCTCAGCAGACATGTCAAGTTTTTGGCTTTCCTATTCACTCTCTAAGGAAGAAAATGGAAATTGTTTAGTTCAATTTCCATGAGTACTTTTTTCAGGAGAGAAATAATTAAAAGCCCAGTTACAGCCACAGAGATGCATTTAGTGAAGGTCCCTTTATTGAAGGACACTGGAAAACCTAACATGACCCTTCTACTCTGAAGATAGGCTGTTACGGTTAAAAAGTGCAAGGTTCCTCTGAGGGAAAGAACATAGCTGAAGGGGCCTCAGCTAGGCTTTCACACCCTGCCTTCCTGCTGTGTCATATCACAGCAACTTCTTGTTTCAATTCTATTTCTTAAAGAAAAGAAAAATAAAAAAAATAGTAGTTTAAAGGGTCCCAAATACCACAGGCAATTAGGAGTAAATTAATGTTAAAATGACTCCAAGTTTCCTATAATTTAAGTCACCTTTTTGGCTTGAAAAGGGGTCTGTGAGGAAGTGGGTTGTAAAACAGGAGTCATAAGGCATGAAGGCAAAAGTTTTGGTCCTCACACTGTCAGAAACATTCAAAAGACTATTATTGATAAAGACATTTCAGACTATCACTTCTTTCTTAAAATTCCCCCCTCCCCCCCACCCCCCCAATCAAGTCTGAAGTGCCCATTTCGCGCCACTTTCTCTGAGGAAAAAAAAGGCTACAACAAAAGTCACATGACAATAATGAAGTTCCTAAGAAATGGCTAAAGAAATATATTTATTTAAAATCTGAAAACCTCAAACGCTTCAGAAAAGAACCTCTCTCAAAGGAGAACTTGGCAGAGGGAGACTGTAAGTAATCCTCTAGTTTCATATACAACTCACTGCTCCCAGACAGTGAAATATACATACAAAAGCCAACTTTTTTTCTTAGACAAAGCTGATTTACTCCCCACATACTAGCTTCTGAGCCTTTCTAAGCTCTTCTAATCCAGACCTCACTGCCCTGAGCTAGGTTTTTAGTAGGAACTTCTAAAAATTCCACCAGAGCTTAAAAACATAAAATGAAAAGGAGATATAGAGTGAAATTATTAAGCATCCCTATAATAAAATAAATTACATCTTGTGTGACATCTGTCAAACAAAGTGACTAATCACACAGACTTTCTTCCCTTCTCACCTTGACCTACTGTCTGGAAAGTGACATCAGTTAAGAAGTCTTCTCCATCCCACAGTGGAAGAAGCAACCCTATTCAGTTAAGATAGCCATTTAAATTGACCTTAACTTCATCTGAACCTGAGCAAATACACCAATGCAACATTTCGCCTTGCTGTAGAGATTGGAACATAACTCTTTGGGGAGCCTCTTTAATTACTGTGTTTGGCATTGTTGGTATGCTGCTCCAAGGACCACAGTTTCAAAGAGCCACCTGTCCTTCATATAACCATGTTACTACACTGACAGCAGGGAGGAGGAGAAGGAAAAGCAGATACTAAGGGAAAGCAAGAAAAAGAAGTGCACTTGACAGCAATCGCATGCAATTAACTATAAAATCCAATCTTTAGTGTTATTTAGCATTTAATTATTTTAATATTTTCACAGTTACAGTGAATTCAATATGAATGAAAATTTAAGAAAGTTAAAACATAAAACTCTGGTTTTGTTTGAGGTATTTCATTTATGAATTAAGACCTTTATTTATAGTTTAGAAGCATTCTTTTTGTTCACAGTATTGTTTCTCTGTCTGAAATTATGGTGCGGCAAGGATCTTGTTTCCTTTACTTTAGAGCTTCTTGCTGTCAATCTAAATGTCATTCAAAAATTAACACTTATTTCTAAATTCTCAACTAGTTGTATAGAATTCATATAAACTGAAGTCTCTTTTGTCTTAAACACAACTGATGTTATTGAGCCTGTGAAAATTACTCATTTTAGTGTATCAGGTAAGGAAAACCAGAATGAGGTAAATGCTTCTCCCTAGAATGTATATGTATTTAATTCCTGTTGGCAACAGTAAAATTAAACTTGGAAAATTTCCTTTAGTTTCTTGTGAAACTGTCATATACCCTTCAATCCTGCTCTGAGGAAAACTGAAATTAAAAAGAAAAAAAAAAAAGAAACATTTTGAATTCTTCAGTTTTCAGTTCTACTGTTCAAATGTCAGTTCATACATAAACATTCTGAAAAATGAAAGTAAATTACCTCCCAAAATATTTCGGTATCATACCTCTTCATAAAAAAAGTATCTATAATAATCAAGGGAAAAACATTATTATGTCTCTATATAAACTAAATTAACCTGCATCTCCTAATGGCAGATGTCTTTCCTGTAAATTTCAGTAGAATGGAGACAGTTGACAAAATAGTTATCCAAAATTTTACATTAGAAAACTAGAAAATAAATAAATTTGGTGTTTTTTACAGCTGACACTAAAAGGGTTTTCTGCATGCCTGAATAGACAGCAATTGACTGGAGTAATTCAGTTTTCAAAAGGTTTACTATTCCTTGTGAGATTTTAAAACTAAAAAAGCCCTTCTTCTACTAGAGCAACCAAAATATAAACTCATACTTCTGGTTTTGCACTGAATTTCTGATTCAAAACTGAGAAGTAGCGCAGGGGATCAGCATGCAATTACACTGTGCAAGTAACAAGGTCCTAGAGCATCTACAGGTCTGTATGTACAGGCAGTAATAAGCTCTATTTCCTGTTTTTCCTGCTGTAACTCATAATTTGCTGTGTAAACCACAACAAATCACCTTTCACCTTGACATATCCTTCTGCAAAACAGGTAGAGTATTCAGAAGAAAGTAAATCATTACAGTTAATAGAAGTAGGAACAATTAACAATTCAACAGACTGATTGATTCTTCTAAGCCCATAATATTTTATTAATTGTACATGGAAGCATCAGTGTACAGAAGAAATGCCAACCTTCATCCAAAATCTCTCTGGGCCATATAACACTACTCTAGGCATATGAACATAGTATGAAAGTCAGAAACTGCTTAAAACATGTCTTTGAGTGTGATCTTAAGTGGAATTTCATGTAGCCACAGCAAATTAATGGAATAATTTTATTTATCATTTTATAATATAAAATAATTGTTATAACATGACCATATAACAAATTTTCTGTACTCCCTGAATGAAAATTAAAGTATAATGTGGAAAATACTATACAAACCTCTTTAAAAATTTGAGCTCCCTATAGAAATACATTCCCAAAATTTAAAAAGCTTTAAAATAGATCAAGCCATTGATAAAGCAATCCACTTCTGCATTTCAGATGTATCATGTTCAATAAAGAATTACAATTCCCTCTGAAAGGAGGGCACATTTTTCAAGTAAGACAAGGCACACATATTGCCAGGACTGTCTGAAATGGAAAAGCGATATCCCTGCTTGGTTAGGGATTGCCAGTTTGCTGGCATTAAACTGGAGGCAGAACAGTTTCAATTCAAGGCAGCTGCAACACCCTGCACCCCAGCTGAGGTTATTTGCAAACATACTTTTTATGAATGCTGAGCACACCAAAACCAGGGAATGTCCATGCCTCTTGATTGCACCACTCCGGCGGGGAACATGAGACATGCAGCAGGGCCAGGGCACAGCCATCCCCACACCTGGCACAGGCGAACCTCCTGGCAGCAGAGGCAGCACAGTAGGAGGGTCCTACACACGAAGTTCTCTCCCTGGCTGGCCAGCGCCCTCACTCTTCTCTCATCTCCTTTCTCTTGCTTTCTCTTATTCGCCTGGCCCATGCCTCCCCTCCAATCCCCAAGAGACAAGACACAGTCTAGTGACTCAGGGACTCACAGAGGCCAGGCTTCCTTCTGTGCAGTCCTTCGGGTAGAGCTGCCAATCTTTCTTATTAATTAACGAGATAATGGCAGTTAACAGGAAAAGAATATTAATGCTAACTATCTAGGAAACTTTCAACAGAAATGATTTATTCTTTTTGCCAATTTCCTGCTAACAAAGTCACACAGCTGGAGCTGTGACACCATCTTGATGGTTTAAGAAGTTAAAAAACCAAGAGTGCCTGAACAGTACAGGACTAAGGACATCTGTGTCTGTTTTCTGATTAGCACTCTGGATAGTTTAAAAGATCCTCTCCTCTCTCAACTCCAGAGTTTATCAACAGCTGGGAATGTAGACTCTCCTAATTATATCACCCTCACAGAAGGACAAAAGGGGGTGTAAACAGTAACATGGCTGATCAGAGAAATGTACTCTGAGAGGCACACACACTGAAAACACTTACAAATGTTAACATTTATAGGTACCATTGCTTCGGTACTTTAAATTCCCAAAGCATTTCTCAAGGCCTACTATGCTTTATTCAGTGTATGTTGAAATATCTAACAGAGTTTGCATTTTATTTATGTTGCAAAAAAACCCACAGAAGTGATGATGCAGGAATTAGGAATTATGTAGACCACGCATATTGCTATAGGTATTATATATTTTAGGAAAAAATAATTAAGGCAACTTTTTTCTAATTAGCTACTCTAAGTAAAATACCTATCAGAAGGGATTTATATTATTTTGGTTTTGTTGCAGCAAACAAGTACTGCAGCTTTCATTCACTGACTGTCAAAAACTTTCCATGTACCCACTGCAATGCGGATGCCAACCAACGAATCAAAGGCATTCAGCAACTAGACAAAGAGGGTCTGATGCCAACCTCGGTGCCACTGGCAACCATTATTGGCATCAAGTACATTGTCTGCCTTTTTTTTCCCTCTCTCCTGGCACTCAACAAACAAAATGGCGGTTCTTGTAGCAACGGGAACACAGTGTAAGTGCTGCACTGAATCAAATACCATCTAATGATTTTATGGACTGAAATACCAAATGATAGACATTCTCAGAGGCCTGACAGGAAAGAAAAGGGAAAAAAAAATAAAATAAAAAAAAGAAGAAGAAGAAAGGAAAAAAAATAAAAGGAAGAAAAGGCAATTCTGTCAGTAGAAACAGTGTTCATGGCATTTTCAAGTTGGGGGTTTATACAAGCTGTGTGTGGGACACACACACCTGATACACACAACAAGCAGAGCCCCATGGAAGTGTGTTAGATTTAGAATTATTCTGATGCTGAACACTGTATACAGTGTGTATTTCTCATTTCCCTCCTCCATTTCAGTAAAAGCAGCAGCATTGCAACCTATGTAAATCCTCCTTTGTTTTTTTTGTTAAGATCTTACATCACAAGAGCATAGCAGAAAGAATATAGAGGGAAAAAACAAGATGCTGAATTTTGCAATAAGCAAAAGTAGAATTAGAGGAAGTTGGTCAATGGCAGAACTTCATGGATTGGTCCTTATTTCTTCTTTCAAGGCAGATATAGAAGTAGATGCTCTTTTTGTTAAGAACCAAAAAGATTATTGACACTTCTAGATCTGGAAATTGTCAATATATTGTAACATTACTCTGCACTGCAATGCGGATGCCAACCAACAAATCACAGACATCCTAGGCTAAACAAAGAAGGTCTGATGCCAATCCTGGTGCCACTGGCAACCATCACTGGCACTCAAACTGCTCTTCCTCCTCTTTTTTTTCCTAATCTTCTTTTTTAAAGCAACAAAAAAGCAAACTACTTGGCCCCTTTATTCATGTTATGTGCTAATTCCTTCTTCATATTTTGTTCAGGGATTGAATTATTTCTGAGTATCCACTGAAGTTTTTATATGATATTATTAGGCATGTTTATATGTTCAGAAAGATAAATAAAAGGCAAAATACTGTACATACAATGCAGAATTTTAGTTGAATTCACACTTATCTTTCACAAAGCCTGATGCTCTTAATCAAGTGCACTACAAAGTGCCACAAATTACCTGCTGTGAATAAGTATAGAGAATCAAAGTTTAAAAAAATTTAAAAAAAACCAAACACACAGATAACTTAGCATAACTTCTTCAACAAGAGCCAATAGATGTTAATAGAAGATTCACTGTAAAGCAGTAAGACAGATACAAATCCATGCAGATCACAATAAACAAAAGAGTCTACTAAGAGTGACTTGGTATATATAAATTAGCCAGCTTCATCTTCCAGTATATTCTCAAAGTAGCATTATATAACTTTGAAAGTTATCATATTACAGCATGCTTATCTTACTCATTTCTGATTCGACAAGTGTTTTAAATAAACTCATATTCTCAATCCATTTAAATGAACAAAATCAGCTATGCTCTGCAATTCCTTCTCCCACTTCAAGTTATTAGCTTCCAACACCTTTTAAGTCGACAGTGTGTTAAGAGTACTCTGACCCC
This sequence comes from Hafferia zeledoni, assembly GCA_035583235.1. NCBI lineage: Eukaryota > Metazoa > Chordata > Aves > Passeriformes > Thamnophilidae > Hafferia > Hafferia zeledoni. The sequence continues at coordinate 40,748,934 of JAWWEV010000095.1, read as the reverse complement.
AGATTCTTCAGCTCAAGACCTACTTAAACGGTTTTGCCTTCCTTTGTAGTTTTGGCTTTTAGAGACAGGTAAATCCAAAGAATTAATTAGTAAGCTATGTCTTACACTATATGCATTCAAAATACAATTTGATTTTTTTTTTCATGAGAGGAGTTTAAAGGTACAAATTATTTGTGAGTAAGCTATTTTGTTTAATGCTATCAAAGAAATCTTTCTTCCTATGTTAGGTAAGATTTACCAGACTCTGCAGCTATTTAAAGTTATTGTAAAATGTCTAAATGTGGCTACTGCTGTAGAGAGACACACACACACACACACAAAAAAAACAAACAAAAAAAAAAAAAAAAAAAAAAAAAAACAAAAAAAAAAAACCCACACCTTTTTTATGACAAATAATCAAAAAAAGAGAACCTAATTTACACGTTTACATAAACAGATCTCCAGTTGCATGAGCAAATGTTAAAACAGAAATTCACTTAAAACGGAAGGATTGTGGTTTGTATCTGTTTTTTCAAAGAATGAGTCCACACCAAATGAAGAAGTGCAATTTTATTCTTTGTTACTAACAAAATCAATTCCATTTTTTTTCCAATTAAATCACCACAGTTATTTATCGGGCATCAAATAACAGCCTGCCATCTGCCCTTCTGCAGGCCATTACTGCCTACTACCAGGCCAAGTTGTGAAACGGCCCCACCATCTGCGGATGGTCAAACTTTACATAGTTGAGATCTGCAGCTATAAAATAAATGCTTAATTATTGCTGATCAGTCAGCAGTATAAAGACACCTAGAAGACGGTATCACCACCAGAAAGAACCAAATCTCCTAACAGAGAAAAGGCATTTCAGAAGCCTTATCACCAGAAGAAAAAAAAACAAAAACAAAACAAAAACAAACAAACAAACAAACAAAAAAAACACCAAAAAAACACACAACTTTAGCAACTTAAAGCCATTTACAATTTTAGGGGACCTGCCTAAAAGTTTTGTCATTGAATATGCAATATGACTAGTAAGTTTTCCCCCTGATACATGATTATTAGAAGCCCTGTTTTTGTTTGCATTCTGTAAAAACTAAGTTTAGGAACCTTTTCCATAGAGCTCCTGCAATTTTCCACATTTCAATTACATGCCAAATGAAAGTATATATATGTGACCATGAAAATATACTCTACATAGAAAATTGTCTCAAAAGGTTATAACCTCTATCTTAAAGTTCAGATATGTAAGATGAAATTGTGATGCAAAAAATGAATAAAACAATAGATAATGTATGTCATAATTCTGATTCTATTTGGTATTTATGAGAATTATATCTGTGCTACAATATTTTCAAGCCATGAGTAAAGTCTGCAATTACTCTTCAGTGTGATAGCAGACTCATCAGTTTAAGGATAACTTCTTGATTATTTGTAACTACAAAGACAATATTAAGTATTTGCAATTTTTATTGTGAATTGTGCTTTTGCACATACCTGCATCTGTTACTAACAGTACTGTGATGAGGGGGGAGGGGGTTTTAAAAAAAAGACATCTTAAAAACAAGAAGAATGTTTTTTGAAGTCACAACTATATATTGCCACTTTTTGACCAAAAAAAGGCAACTTCAGTGGAATGAAACTACTTTCTTGGTATGTGTCTGCCTTGAAAGAGAACAAGGCACATATATCAAACATGCATACCCCTTAAAAAAGTCTGTATGAATATGTGTGTGTTTAAGTATATCCATATACATGCTGATTTACAAATGAATATGTACCCACATTACGTCTACAGACCACATAATAATGTTCACTGGGGAAGCCAGCCTACAGAGGAAACAGGGCTACTTGGAATCAGAGTTTGACATACTAATATAGAAACATGACAATCTGCTTCCTACCTTGCTCCTGCACGTAGTATGCCAAAAACAAATCAAGCTCCTTGACTGATACTGTTATGTGATGTGGCTGGACACAAAGTGCTGGATTTGTGCAATGTGGGGATTTCATAAGACGTTCTCCATCCGTACTTTCCAAGGGGATGCCTTTGAACAGGATCACCATGACTAGATCCAGACGCCAGACTTTGTCAGCCTGTCGCAGGCAATCGATTCTCCTAATCTTGCCCTTCTGGTCAGGATTGGACAATACACAGCATGGGAGCTTCTTCCCAGTCACCGTGAGCACAAAATCCTCCCGGAACTCCTGGCGAATATCTTTGCGCAGCTTGGCCAGGAGTCTGGATGCCCACTTCTGTTTAATTTCTGGTTTTTCACTAAGTAGCTCATCCTTGACTGCTCTTTCCTCATCCTTTGACATTCGTTTCTCATGTTTTTTAAAGTACTTGCGTTTTCGAGCCTGAAGATTGAACCAAGTATAGGCAATTGCACGGACATGTGGAAGAAGTGCCTCAATGAATGGGTGAAATTCATCCTGTGGAAAGAAGTGAAGGAAAAAATGAAGAAAAGAACAAGAAAACTTAAACTCAGCATCTAATAACTGAAGCAACATCAAGAACAGTTTCAGAAAATCTTCAAGTGAAATACAAGACAAAGAGAACAAACACTTAAAAGTTACACAAATTTCTGCATAACACCTTTAATGAAATTACTACTGTAGTCAGGCGGCACACAAAAACTGCAAAGAAAATAATGTTTTTCCCATATTTCATTCTTTGAAAGAACCATGTGAAGATTTTATTTTATGTGCCTCCCCTCACTTCATCCCACAGTGCTGCAGAGGCTACATAATTTAAAAGCGATGTTACGACGATGGTTTTTTCCTAACATTCAAATATCTGAGTGAACAGCTAACATCAAGAAAAGTACCATTGCACAAAGAGGACACTACACAGTTTTTAAAAATCTAAGCAGAAATGTTCAGAAGGCTGAGGAAAATGCCACAGTTCATTTCCCTTCTCTGTGGCACAGAAACACAAAGCATATACATGCTCAGTGTAATGCCACAGAGTTCCCGCTTTTGGAGCATGCTCTCAGCAAGAGACTGCTGGTGGCACAAAGAGCATGCGCCATTAAACTTGATCCATTTTCTTATCAAATGTCCAACATTCCAGCACTAAAACAGCACCATTTCAGGGGTGTAACTAGAGAAACCAGTATACAGTAAGGGAACGCAAGCAAAAGACACAGTGTGTCATATACAAATCCTTAACAGAAGCTTCTGTACTTTCAGCTCCTCAAGCCTCCCTCCCACTACCCCCAAACTCTGTAAAATCAGAGTTTGTGAAGGTGAAAAGAAAAATTACATTTATGTCCTTTCAGCAGCTCCACTGTGGGTTTTGAAGCTCTGCAGAGTCAGTTAATTTGTTAACTGATCACATGAGTGTGGCAATTATTCTAAACCCCTTAAAAATCAATCTGAGGTGTACAATGAAAAATGGCAACTTGGCACAAACTTTCCATTCTTTGTGTTTCTGCATGCTGTGGCAAAGGGGCACTATGAGTCTGCTGCTGGTCAAATGCTGCTTTTGTGAAATCTATGCAATTTATTTACAGTTTCAAAATATCCCTTGCAGGCTTCACCTGCAAGTTCTTATCTTCTGCCTAGCAGCAATATGGATTGCATTAAGGAGGTAATTCTTAGTTGTTGTCTACAAGTACATCCTATGGCAATTAAATTAATTTCATTTGTCTGCTTAAAGTACCATCCTACACATCTATGTTAGTATCTAACTAGACCTTTCCCAAAATTTTCTTTTCCATCAACAAATCTACTCTTCAAAACAGTGCAATCTGCCTATCCAACATAATTGTATTTTCATTTGGAAGGAAGACCTTAGGGGAGGTATATTTCTCCCTGTGTGTAGGTATATTTAGTTTTAAATACCATGCAGATTGGTCATCAAATTGAGTGGCATGGTGCAATCAAACTAGAACTGAATCTTTTTTATGTGATTATATTCAAGCATACAATTAACAAACTACTATTTTAGTTATGTTGATAGACAAGGAATGAATTGTGTTTAATCAATAGGCTGATTAACTCCATTAGGTAAAAATGATGAAAGTATAACTAATGGTCTCAATTATAGAGTGCAGACTGCCATTGTAGAAACTTCAGGCAAAGAATTTCATGTTTAAATCTTCAAATTTCAAACAAAATTCCTGTATGGTAAAAAACCCCACTAGATCTAGTTATTCCTCTTCCCTAATCATCCTCAAACCAAACAGAAAACAACAGAAATGTTGCAAGCAGTCTACCTATGATCATGTTATCTTCACAGAAGAAAAAAAAAAAACAAACAACAAAAACAAACAAAAAAAAGCAAAGAAACAAAAAAAGGAAAGAGCAGAGAGACAATATAGGAAAATACTTCAGGAAATAAACAATTTCATTACAGTATGATGCTTAACAAAGACCCACAAAGGCAACATTTAAACTGATTGGTAGTTTTCAGCACAGATTTTAACAATTTTGATACTATACTGGCACATAAAACTAGGCCGTGGAAAGAGTTAAACCACAATCTGTTCTTTGTGTGAGAAGGCAGTACTGCTCTGAGTAACCACAGCCCATGATAAGCCTTCCCTATCCTCATACGTTTTCTGATTCCATGATTTTTCCCCTCAATTATAGCTACTAAAAAAAGTTTATTTTTTCTTCTGTGGAAGTCATCTTAATTAAAATCTTCAAATAAAATAAATAAATTTTTGAAATATTATCATAAGCATAAATACTGTATAGCGTTAAATCCTCACAATTCATTTTAGGCTGAATAAAACAGATTTACAACAGACCTTAAAAATTCTAACAGCTGGGGCTAAAGGTGGGGTAAAGGCAGGTGGCTGAAGAGCTTTGGGAGAAATTAATTTTTGTCTCGGTACAACGATTTCCCCCACATCTAAATAGACATCAGTATTTAGAACTTACAATGGCAAAACAGTAAACCTGAACATAATCTATGCTACTAGAATATTGCACATCTAGTTTTAATTTTGATGAAGAGAAGCATAAACTATTTTGGAATGGCTATGCCTTGAGATAGTGCACATAGTATTACCAATAATAACTTAGAGCATTTGACATCTTTGAAAATTTTATAGATAAGAATTCCACTGTTTAAATTCCAGTCTATAGTGCCTGAATGTTTCCTTTTCTAAGAGAAGATGGAAAAACACACATACACCAATACCCCTAACCTTTTAAAAACTGTATTCAGCCTTTTCTTTCACAGTATAATTAAGTCCTAAAGATATAGATATATATATATATATATATATATATATAGATATATATATATATATATATATATATATACAAAAAAATGTGAAGGAGAAACATGGTAAAGAACATCCTGTTCTAACAGATACCTTTGAGCAATTCATTGCGCACCTCGAGTTTTTTCAAATGAAACCCTACTTGACAAGAAGAAGTGCCCACAAAAATAATCCTAAATGAAGATTTGCAATTAATTACACACATTCTCCACCAAAGACCCTAAAAAGACTTCTACAGAATTTTCTATTTTCTCACTTAATATTCATACAGGCAATATTGAATTATTTTGGGGGGTTTATGTGACACGCATCCATATGCCACAGCTGCTCTTGAAATAAAGTGATTTATGAAGGTAACATTTTCAACTGTCATATCAAATAGCTCAGGTGAACCATTGCACATTGGCAATTTAAAATAAAATGGAAGTTACTATATAGCATCTATGTAACATAAAAAAGGAAAAAATACCAGTCATCCAATGATGATAGATAGGCCTGGTTTTCTTTTAGAAAAAGTTAAAGGGATAGGCAGCACACTCCTATCTTCCATTTTATAAACTTCGTATCAATTCATGGGAGTTCATACTGAGGATTGTACAAGTAAACCAGTCAGAAGCATAGAAATTTTATACAGAAATCTTCATTTACCTAATTTCCTTGCATGGATTTTTTCTGTGCCTAGTGGAACAACATATACAAAGAAAAGAAAGCACAACATATTCTGACTTTCCATACTACCATAATATAAAAATAAATCACAGCAAAAATATCACAAGAGAGCAAGCACTAAAAGGTTTGTGGTAACTGCATCCTTTTAAAGCCTCAGCAAGACAGATAACTACAGTTTACATTCATTCCTAAAACAGAGAAAGAGTCATATGGGAAAGAGAAGAAGGGAGCCCTCCTGATTAAATTTCATTTGGTAAGGTTTCTTCTTCCATGGAGTTATTTTCACTCACCCAACTTTTACTGAATGTGTGATGGGTAACACTCAAATTGCAAAGCTTTGTCTTAAAGCTGTACTTCAGATTTTAAACTTGTTTCTAGAGGTGCTTTAGCACTATCTCAGCACAAACTGAACTACCGCTGTCCCAAGGAGTTCAGTTCAAACAGGTGTTCCATATTAATTTTTACCAAAATATTTTCTTTTGAGCATATACTGCCGCAATCAATGCACATTGTAAGAGCCCTAGAGACATTGAAAACAACAGAGAGAGCAGTTTTGACAGCACTATTTTAATGCATTCAGAACTCAAAGTGAGATGGATCAATCTTTTTAAACAAAAAAAGGATGCATGGTATAAATTCTCATTGCCAGTGTAATTTTAATAGTTAATTTATGTAGAGGAAAGATGATTTTTAAACTATCCTTATCATCCCAAGTAGGTAGAAAAGGACTTCAAATTAATATCCATTTCCTGCAACGGTGTTCCATGTATGTATCACTAAGTGAAAACTGTCTCTGCATGCCACATGATAACCATGATTGTAAAATATCATGGGGAAAGCATCAATACACAAAAGCTAGGAACTGCTTTCTTCTATTAATGGCTGTAGAAGTACAATGTTGTGTTTTCATATACACCTCAGTGCAGTATTTTAATAGACATTTGTAAAGAATGAGGAAATCTATTACATACATCAGTGAATTCAAAAAAGAAATATATGAAAAAAAAGTCATTAGAGCAGGAAACAAAAATACGAACTACAGCTCCAACAGAGGTGATCATGAAAATTCGTGGGTTTCAAATGTCAAAACTTTTTTTTTGCGTTGTACTCTCAGGTTTATACTCTGATGCAGAGGTCTTCCTGTCTGACAATTATTTCACAGCCTACACAAAGTTAATTTTTACTAACTACAGATTCCATGGTAAGTAGTTATTTCTGTGTGTGTACTTCTAAGCATGTGTATGTCTTACACAAAATGCTTGCTATGTTTCTCTTTTGAAGAAATATTTCAACAGCACTCTTTTCCAACTTTCCTCCACTGCAGCTCACATTTACTTGCTGAAAATACCCATATCTAAGTCAATCACACTTAGATGCCAAACAAAATATAAACAATGAAAAATGTGTCAGCCAAAAAAAACTACAGGACTGTATCCAATCACTGAAAAAGCCTTATCATTGTTTCCATCTTCAATCACAATTTATTAATACATTGGTCCTTTTGAATTACAATGATTTGTAACTGGGAAATATCTTAAATCATATTTCTTTATTCACAATGCACTGTAAGTGCAACGTGGCTGCTCTGTAGCAGCCTTACAGGAGACGTTACTTTGGTGTATTTTCTACTTCTTTAGCTATTTGTTGCACCAATGTGGAAGCAAGCAGTTACCGCATAATCAGTTTACATCACATCCTCCTAAGACAGACTTTCACGAAAGCTGCTGAAAACTATCTCCGTGCTTTGCAGATCGGGTTTACTGTCCGGAACAGGGTCCAGTCCCCGGCGCTTGCTCGCCGTTACCGCACGCTGGGCGAGGACACTGTCGCAGCACCCGCGGAACTTGCCAAACCCGCTCCCGAAACCACTCAGGTTTCAAAATCTGCATTTTGCCGCGGCGCGGACCGCCACTCGGGCCGCGCCGCGGCCGCCCCCCGCCCTCTGCTCCGCGGCCCCGCACCGCGCCGGCCGCCGCTTCGCCCTCCTCCCTCCCGCCGTGGTGGTGACAGCCTCCGGCCGCACTCGAAAAGCGGCTGCAAGTGCGGTTGTGAAAGCAGGCTCGATCTTTCCCCGTGCAGAGGGTGCACACTCCTCCGCCTGCACCACAAATTTAGCTGCGAGTGGGGAAATGCCGTGCCCTTGTATAACCGAACGAGAAAAAAACTGCACAGCTTGGTCATTCCCGCTTACACCGCCCTCATTGCTGGCAGGCTACGTATTATTAATTAAGTATAAAACGGGATTGCTTCTCTGTCTTCTTTGTCAAAAAGAGCACTTTTCCTTTTAAACCCTTTCATTAGGCTCTGTGTAAACTGGCGAGCTGAAAAGGGTGCAAATCTTTTGATGCCAATCAAATCAATACTTCTCAAACCTGTTTTTTTTTAGCGTAATTATTCTCATCTCCAGTTTGTTAACCTTTGACTTCTCATACACCAACAATTAACAGTATTTGTCTACGGGTGACACTTTGAACGGATCTCCCCAAAACAATGGCCTGGAATAGTTTATTCTCAAATAGTCCCTCCTGAGAGAGGAGTTTGGATCTGACAAGCAGTTTCAACTGTGCTTTAACCCGTTACAACTATCAACACTGACTCCTTAACAACTCATATACACATAACAGTTAAAAAAAAATCCCAACAAACACGTGAAAATAAATAAATTAACAAATAAGTTAAATAAAAGGCGTCTATACCTGAGTAAGACAGATTGGAGAATACATCATGACTTCGCTTTGAGAACGCGCTGCCCGGAGAGCCCCTAAGAGAAGCCTCAAAAAGGAATAATTTCATCTATTCATTTTACAGTCATTTGAGACTCAAGGAAGATGAAATCAATCAGACGGGGCTCTGCTCTGGATCACCACAACTTCACAACAAACCCCAGTCCTCCTTAAATAGCCAAAGATTCAAGTTCACTCCGTGTGCTAGATTTCCCGGGGTGAAATCCAATCTACACTTTTAACCCTCTTGTAGTCGGCGGCGCAGGAGTCTTGCTTTTGCTGCTGCTGCTGCTGGTTGTTTTGCAGATGAGGGGGGAAGGACTCGGGGAGTGGGGGGGGGGGGGGGGAGCGGGGGGGCGGGAGGATTT
>JAWWEV010000095.1:40724505-40739062 GCA_035583235.1 Hafferia zeledoni | reverse complement strand
GGGAGCTGCCATCTGCGAGAGGATTCCTACTCCTTCTTTCGGGGTTCAAGTTTGCCAGCTGCGGCGGGGCACAGGCGCCCCCGCTTCGTCCCCGACCTCCCGCGGGGGACATGGGGGAGGGCAGCCCCCTCCGCCGTCCCCCCGAAGCGGAGGACCCAGCCCTGTACCGCCCGTGACTGATGTCCCCGCCCTCGCAGGCTGTGGCCGAGGGTGGTGAAGGGGTCCCGGTTCCCGGGAAGCAACAGAGCGCGGGGTCTGGTTTCATTCTGCCGGGGTAGCTTTAACCAGGGGAGCTGCGAGTTGGGGGAAAAACAGTGAGCGAAACTTCTTTCTGCTCCTGTGAGGAGGGCTGCGATGCAGTGAACAGAGGAGGGAGCGCCCGCTGTGTGCGGCCCCCACCCCCAGCACTGCCGCTGGCGTCTGCGGGCAGGGACGGCCGAGCGTCACCGGCGCTCCCTCCGGGTGCCCGTGTTCAGCCCCCAGCGGCGTCCCGGAGGGACCGTTGACTTCCTCCTTACCCAAAGTGAGAGTTTATTCACGTCAGGCATTTCACAACGACACATCAAGGAAAGTAAGCAGGTTCAACTCAACCATGAAATGGTCACTTTTTAACCCCGTCCTGTCCTCATTAGGGAAATGCTCAAACACAGTCCATTTTCAAAAAGGGCCCTTAATGAGGGGAGCTTGCCAAGGCTATCAGCTGCAACTCCCATAAATCTACAAACTAAAAGAAGTAAAGGGATGGGCGAAGGAAGGAGGGAGCCCGTACAAGACAGGTAATGTCAAAGGAAACAGCACGGCGTTAACCCTTACGGAATCCATGCCGCACCCTCGCAGCTCGGTCTCTGGCTCCCCTTGTCCAGTTCCCTAAGATTTGCAGGGTTCAAATGCCATTCGTTTTCCCTTCTACAGACCATATTGATAAGTGACAAACTCAGGGCATGCTCTTAGGCAAGAAGGGGTAAGGCAAACTCACGGTCAACCATAATGAGCAAAATTTATTTTTATATCTGGTGTAGAATATCCCCCAAATCCTGTCGCCCTTTCCTTCACTCAGACACTGCAAAAAGCTGGTAATGCCAGCTTAAAATACTGGAGTTTCCCTTCGAATAAATATTCTATTCAAGCGGAGTTAATTTACCATAAAAGCCATTCCCCTTGGCATAAATAGACTGATGTCCTTGAACACACCTCTTTGAGCGCTTGAACTCTTACACAACAAGCCATTATTGCAGACCTGATTTAAAACCAAATAACCCTCCTCTGTCCTCTTTATCCCTCAGATCCCTCCATGAAGATCAGGGCAAGCTCCCAACAACACATCAGCAAGATTGTCCCTGTGAGCTGCATAGGTGTGAGAAGCCTTCTTTTTCTCAGACAGGGCTTACAGAAGGTCCCACTTCCTCCCAGGACCTGGCCAAAGGACTGATTTGTGCTAGAGTCCTGTGCACTAAAACAAGAACTGCCTGGCAAAGTCAAGCAAGCAAGGAGAGGCCAGCAGAAAAAAACAAACGGAGCAAGGTAGGGACAGAGAGAAGCTGGTCACTTTCTGCAGCCCTTGCCACTGCAAGGCATGTGGAGTCCGTGTGAGACTGTTTGTATACTCACAAGAGCTGGCTGACAGTGGGCTTGCATCCCTAACAAGAAGACATAAGTTAGGAGACAAGCAGAGACAGCCCTGCAGCATGTGCCAGTATCCCACAAAATTGCACTGCTGGGTACCACAGCAAAGCCAGACACCCCTATCTCCAGAACCAGTCTACTGGCCAGGATTGAACAGGCCCCTCATGCGAAGACATCTTAGGGGAAATGAAGCTGCCCAGCAAGCATGGCTCCAGCAGCACCTTGTCTTCTGCACAAGCTAGGAGGCACAGCAGGCATAGTACAGGTTGTCATGGGTTTACCTCCAGTTTGACCCAAAGGCTCCTGGTACATCACTGAAAGCAGGCTGAATTTGGCACACAGTGGCATGTTTCAGCACTGCTGCTCCTGGTTAATCCCAGTGGGAACCCATACAAGATGATCCTGGGTGTTCCTGGAGATCCTGGGAGAACCCTCCTCACAGACACATGTGCACATGCCTACATCCCCCACCATTCCACCCCAACCCCTCTGCTCCTTTCCCAGGAAAGCAAGCTAAAACTCTTTCCAAAATGTAGAAAGAGCTACCTTAAAATAATAAATATGAGCACTGATAACACATACTTGGACACACACAGAGCTAGGAACAGGCACACAGGTGCTAGAAACTTCATGCAACAAGAATGCACGTTAAGAAAGGAAAGGCAGCTTTTACACCAGCAAGTGGCAGATAGCAAAGCTTTACGTGAGTCACTTTCACCCTGAGTTTGCGTCCTCTCTGCATCCCACTCAGCTCTGGCAAGGGTGGCTGGGATGTGGGGACATCGATTGCCCACACTGAAGGATGTGAGACAGCTCATCTCATAGGAAAGAACCAGAAAGGCTTTCTGACATCATGGGCTCACTTCTCACCACCCACCCTAGTTCCCCAAAACAGTTTTCTGCTAGCAATGCTCTGTCCCTCACAGACCACACTCACAAACTTTACAAAATGCTGCAAAGTGACACTGCCCTGAGACTTCAGAGATAATAACATTTAAAAGTGGAAAGGCCAGTTAGGCTGCTTACATCCCACCTAAAGCAGAATTCCATCTGCAGCCCTTTGGCTGGAGAACTGCTCAGCTATTTCCAGTTTTGGAGCACAAGTCTTATTACTATGCATCAGAAGGAAAGGTATTGCTAAATGCTAAAGTGTGAAGCCTTAGGTTCTCTCAGAATACAAGTGGGTAGTTTGGCCAAATGTCTAAACATACATATACTGAACATATAAGAAATCAAATTTTGATGAAAATTCCAGTAGTCTCTGTGAAAATCAGAAAGTTTCTGGTATATGACATTTCATCCAAAATATGAACGCTCTGAGAACTAGCACCAAAACTTTTATGTAAGAGGTCTCTATGATCCAAAATACAACCTTTGCAGCATTTTACATCTGGTTTAATAGCAGTACTGTTAGCTCCTTTTTCACCCTTTGTTAAAAAATGCCATTAACACACAGTCCATTCAATATACAATTACTTAGGCATATACAGAAATATATTGAGTAGCATAATTAGAGTTCAGTCTATGTCAACTATAAGTAACAAATATTCTAAACTGTATTATATTATTATATTGTTTCCTAATGGTAATTTTATCTGTATGAGTGGTTGTGGTGCCTTGCAAAACTTCTTGTACTAGCATATTAACCTGCAAACTAATGGTTTGCATCTTTGACATAATCAGAGCCTTGGTCAGTTTTCTTATGTGCAAGAATATTGCCTGTATGTATAAATACATGTATATACACAGAAATTCAGGAAGAAAACAATAATTAAATAAACAAATTTATAATATGTTGCTTTATGGGGCCTTGATATTTTTCATATGCAACTGAATTGTAAATTATTTATGACTTAAAATCTAAACAGCAAGCAGTACAACTTCTAAGTCTGTGGTATCACATCAATAAAATTATGTATCATAATAATTACTAACAGTTTTTTTGGATTATAGGAAGAAACGCACACTGTGTATAAACTGTGTATATGTGTGATCAGATTTGAAGTGTGCATATATACAATCAGAACTAGAGAAACACACTGATGATTCCATATGGAGACACACATACATATGGCAGGTGTGAGTTTGTGCTTGACCCCAGTCCACATATGGTTTGATGGCAACTGTAATACTTGAGCTTTCCACAGCTCCCAGACCAGCAAATGAAAACATCAAACCTCAAGTGTGAAGCTGTAAACCACAGTGTTTGAAGCTACACAACTGTACAGTTTTTGTCCTCACTGCAGGTCACATTCTCAGTCATACAAAGGCATGAAACCCTCTTTCCTCAATACAGTAAATTCTTTAAAAATTCACATCTGCTGATCTTAAATGCCCTAGACATAAACAGCAACACCACCACAAATAAAATTCCAGCATATTGCTTTGCTGGCAGTTTATATCACTTGCTAGTTTCTGAGAATATTCAAATGGGGGGTATTGGGGAGTGCAGTGTCTAGAAGCTGGATTTAAACGTCTACCTAAAATAGAATTATAAAAGTGCTTGATCAGTTTTGTTCTTGTGATTCAGCGTTAAAATTGTAAGCGTTGCAGCTCAAAAACCCTTTGGAGAATGTTACAAGTTAATCCTGTGTGTTTTGGAGCCTTTTCCCTGCCAGCTACTGTATTTAAAAAAAAAAAAAAAAAAAAACAAAAAAAGAAGCTAGAAATCTTGTCTGTCCCGTCGCAAGTTCAATGGCAGCACTTTTCCAGCAGCGGGAGGAGAAGATGGCTATGTTCGCAGAACTAATAATAATTCAGATCACGCCACATCGGCATCTTGTGTCAGAGTCGAAACTAGCTTCCCCACCCCCTCCAACCTGAGAGCTGCCAAATCCTCACACACTCCGCATTCAACCACAACTTAATGGATGGGATATTGTGCATTAAAATGTGGCCCAGACACACAGGCGAAGAGAGGACAAGAGGGAAAGCAGACAGACACACATGCACACACACACATACAAACAGATACGAAAGAGAAAGGAATGAATTAAAACACACACACAGGTCCTACAACAAAACGGCAGGGGAAAAAAAGGGGGGGGCGGGGATCGGGGAAGGGAAGGAACAAGAAGAAACTCTCTAAAGTAACTTTTAAAAACAAGCCAGAAATGCCACCCGAACACTGCATCCTGCAATACAGCGTGAAAGAGACCAGCACAAGCCTCCAGACAATTTATCGAGCAGACCATACACAGTAGCAATGCCATTTCCTCAACATAAATCTTTAAAATTGCAATCCATTAACTACACAAATCACTAAAACAGCCATATATAAAATATTGTATTAAAACTTGTGTAAGGAAGCATTTTCTACAGCAACAAGAAAGAGAAGGAAAAGAATTGTCTGTAAAGTACAAATGAGGTAGCATTTGCATTAATCCTTTCCAGCATTTAACTGATAGTTGTCTGCCAGAGAAAGGGGAGGGGAAAACAGTTGAAGCAGGAAATGCACCAAGTTCATCACTTTTGGATGCAAAATCCCATCAAATGATTTTGGCATAAAAGTGTGACACATATACAAAAGCTGCTAAAAAAACCAACCAACCAACCAACCAACCAACCAACCAACCAAAAAAAAAAACAACAAAAAACCAAAACAAAAAACCCCAAACAAACAAACAAAAAACCCAATCCATCACTTATATCTTATCCTGTAGAGCAGAAGTGGTATCAGCATTTAAGAAGAGCATATAATATCCACTTTGAAACCACAGAGACATAATCTCAGCCTGGAGGAATTACAAACCAAGAGTCAATTGAGTTAAAAATAATATATACATATAATATATTAAAAAAATCACTTTAGCACCATGTACCATTTTGGTGCATTGTATTAAATAAATGAGATCTTGAAATCTGTAGCACACTACTGTGCCTTTGGTTTCATGTTTTCCAGGATGTATGTCTGTATTCTCAAGGACTCAATGTATTGGCATTTTTTTGTTGTTCTTGTTTTAGGCGTTTTTAATATATTTTTAATTTTATTTCCAGAAGTGGCCTTTTGTTTTGGGATGAGATGTCTTTTTTCTCTTTTGTTTTGTTTGCTTTTGTTGGTTTAGGATCTTTGGGGGAGATTTTTTAGGGGGGCCGGGAGGAATAGCATTTTTATTTACTCAGGTTGGCTGTCAGCTTTGTTTTGGATTTATTTCATTGCCAGCTTTTTGCCTGACACAGAACGGGATGAAAATTTTTCGCCTGAGCAAGGGAAAAGGCGGTAAAATCACAGCCTACGGGCAGACCCCTCCTCCTCTTCCTCTTCCTCTTCCTTCTTCTCTTTCCTCAGTTTTCTTTTCTTTTTTGACCTGCCAGACTGGAGAGCACGTTTCGGTGGCGCCTGACTTGAACGCGGCCCAAGAAATTTATTTTGGTATTTTTTTACAATTTTTAAAAACTTTTATGTAATATACATAAAACGTGTACAATTATGGCAGGGCCGTCTGTGCGCGTTGCTGCACGTTCCTCCGCCCCCCACGCTGCGAGCCTCCTTCCAGCCTCAGCCATGGGCTCCTCTGTCACGGACTGCTGCTCCTCCTCCCTCCTCTTCGTCCTCCTCCTCATCCTCCTCAGGCTGCGGCGCGGGAAGCGCAGCTCTTCGCTTCCGCCTGGCGGCTGCCGCACACACCAAGGCTGCCACTGGTGTTTGAGTATTAGGGGCTAAATATCTTAGTTCAGCCTTCCCAGGCTACGCTTGACGAGCATGGTTCTTCGCACATATTTTTGTGAAAGGCTTTTGTAGACAGGTTATGCAATTGCGTGGTTTCAGATGCCACCTTTTATAAACTACCAGGTCATACTTCTCCATTCCTGTAGGATGAACTCAGCTCTAGAAGAATTTTCTCCAGTCCAAACCTGAAGGCAGTAAGGTAACCTCAGAAAGGAAGGATTGCATATCTAAAACTTCCTATACAATTCAGGCAGTTACAATTATATAAATAAAACTGCATGAGGTGAAAGAGTGTGAAGAGTTTGAATCAGTCACATAACAAATACATTTCTTCCTGTTAAAAATTGCCGAATGCAAACTCTAAAGAACCTTCATAATTACTTGGACACTATTGCTGGCAATATGGGGGCCTCTCAGGAAGTCAATTTTGTTTTGTCTGACTCGAGAAAAACAGTCTAAGCTGCTAAAAATACATTTAACTCTTGAAGTACAAATTGCCATGAAATATGAAAAGAAATGTGAAACATAAGCTTTCAGACTTAAGAACAGTCACTGTAGAACATGTTTGTCTTTATTTATCTCATCATTTTATGAAGAATTCAGACCTAGAAAAACTAGATTATGAATTTGTCTGTTCATTGAACAGGCGAAATGATTGTTCATGCTATGTGTTGCAGATTTTGGAAATTTAATGTCAGCCAGTCAGTTGAATGGAGAGCAAACCTTCTTCCATGCCAGAGAGAATCCATGGGTATTGATTTTTTAATTTAAAAAATTTTCCCCTTTTTATAGAAAAAGCTTTGATTCTGGGAGTTGCAATTAACAATTGGTGTTGGTCATCAGTGCTTAACAGAGTATTTTGCAAAAACTTCTGAAATATTTCACTGTAGATTTTGAGGATTTTTTCGTTGCTTCTTAGGTTTAATTTTGGTGCCACTGTTGTGATGGCTGACAAAGCTTCAGTTTCTAGTAGACAGTCTCATTACTCTCTGCAGGTCTCTCCGTTTAGTTGGTTGGTTTGTTGTTTTGTTGAGTCTGTATAGTCACTAAGCCTAGCTCTGCAAGTGATTTATTTAAGCCTAGATTGTTTGTCATAGGCAACTTTTATGAACATCTTTTTAAGTTCGAAAATTGTGTTATGTATCATTTATGTTGCAGTTCTAGCATGTGTTGATTATGGCTTTCTTTTCCAAAAATGTAATCGATGCATATATATTTTGTAACAGGCTGATCTCAAGTTCCAGACTGATCTCAAGTTCTGCTGATTCTTTGGATTTTTTCAGTCTTCTGAGGTAATATATCTATATACTTAATACTTTTTTAACATTCACAATGGATGAAACATGAAAAGACTGTAAATAGTTTTCCTCTATGGATAATTGTTACCAAGTTAGTTATTTACTGGGTATGAGAAGATAACAATCTGAAGGAAGATAGACTTGCAGAATTTCCACCAAAACAGACAACAAAGAATTATTTGACATCTTTACAAGAAAATTTGGAAGAAAAGTCAAATGTTCCAAGACATTTTTGAAGATGTTGATATAAATTTTCTTCATTAAAATCTCTGTATTTTCAAGGTTGCTTCACTAATTGACAGTGCAGGAAAATAAAATGAGTGAAAGAGGATCGGGTATATTAATAGTTCAACAATAAAAGTCTATGACTATTGCAGTCATGGAATAGACCAAGTAAACAAGGAATGCTAAGCGACAATGCAGTGGGCAGAATCTCACCACAGTTCAGTTGTGTGAATGAGGGTACCGCCATCCTAATGCATAATAGGACAACTGAGAAAACCAGGTAGCTTTGGATAAACACATCATTTTGCACATGTGAAAAACCACACTCACTTCACAAGCTTTCAAGTACTAGCTTCTCAGTTTCCCAGGAAAGACTACTGTAAAAAAGGTGCTGCTTGCTATTCATGGAACAACCTGTTCAGGTTCATTTGAGCAGAGTGCCTCGAAAAATGCACAATCTGCATATGTGTACGACATTTGCTCATTATTTCTGAAAATTCAAACTTTTGCCATGCTGCTCTTTACAGGCCTCCAGCCCCACCGAGGCTCCTGCACAGTCTCCTAGCAACTAGGAGGAATTATAACTCTCAATTTGGCACCGGCAAAGTGATTCCTTCTGCTGCTTCCCCCAGGCAAGCACTCTGCAGTCCAGGACAAAATGCACTGGGCAAAGAGATGGAGCACTGGTCAGCAGGCTTGCAGGGGCTGATATCAGTTACTCTGTACTGCCAAGTAAATCCTGGACATTCCACCCACCATGGCAGGTCATTTGTTCCCAGTCCTGCTCTGGCATATTAGGGAGGGAAAAATTCAAGCAGATTAAGTAAACTTCTTTCTAAAATTCTGTGAGTTCATCAAGCCATAGCAAGTGTTTTTGGTTACAGTAGATCAGATTTTTCATTTTGGATAATAAAGCAATACAGGAGAGGAAATATTGCATATACAGTTTTAGTCAGCAGCAAGTCTCCTTTTCCTTGTCTAGGAAAGCAGCTGCAGAGTCCTGATGCACAGCATCAAATCCTGCCTAATTAATTGTCTCATACACTGTACATCTATTTTTTTTAGACTGCTTCTTCTATTAAAATACAGCAGAAGCACTATCACAATATCATGATGCCTAAGGGGTTTTGATCTTTGATTTTTATAGATTTTAGAAGTACTTGTAAAAAGCAAATTTAGTGTGCTAATACTTCTAACAGCTTAAGTTCAATGTTTATACATGCAAACCTATGCCACACCATCATATTATCACCAGAACAAATTAAAAGATTCAGAGATCACAGAGTGAAACACTAAAAGGTAGAAAATCTCCTTTATGTTCCATACAAGAGCCTTCAGCTCTTCAACTGTCCTTCACAATACAGTAAAGTGTAATTTCTTCCCCCAGACTCTTACATTTCTCAATCCACAGGATGCTAAGGAACCGTAACATCATTGCTTTTAATAGAGAAAAAAAAATGGGGCTTCATGGTAGCATTTAAATGGCATACAGAGCCTTTTGAGTTCACACCTCGTTAAGGTGAACAGGAAGTGAAGGGGTGCACATCTTTGTTGTTACTTGCCTTGCAGCATTTTTAGCCAAGTAATGTGAACAGACCAGCAGCATATTAACTGACTTTGTAGCAGCTGTATTTTTGTAGCAAGTTTATTTTGTTTAGGATTTAGGGGGTTTTTAAGTTTAGAAATTGCAGAGCATTGTGAAATGAAGCCAGAACAGGCCCTCAGAGCACAATTATTTTGGCTTCCTATTTTTTGCAAGACAATCTACCAGATTCAAGCCTCCTTACTTTTTTGACTGAACTTTGCATACCCCACTGAGATGAGTCCTGTAGCATCCAAATTGACTTGGCAGAGTGTTTTTTGCTCTGGGCTCAAGCATGCTCATCTCAACTGACCAAACACCTATGTGAACATATACTTGAAGAGCTGCCATATGGCCTATACACCTGTAACAGACTCTAACTGTGTTGCAGTTGCATAGGTGATCAGATTTGGCTCTAGGGTAAGTTTGGCACTGGGATCCCTCAGCAAGTTTGCTGACACCTCTTGCTTTCTTGATGCTGATATCTGTGCACCCAGCAGAAGACTGTCTGGAGGAGAGTAGTAAAGCATGAATTCAGTAGGCTACAGAAAAGACAGTCCTTCTTACAGAGTCATTTCTAGATAAAAGTGTGGACAGTGACATTTCTACTCTCCTGACTTCTACAGTGTCCTGCACAGTTTCTCCAAGGAAGAAGACCTCCAAGGCTCTCCATGAGTTTTTAAGGCACAGTAGACCTGAGACAGGTGACCAGCAAATGTGATCGCCATCGGTGGGGCAGGGGCCTATGAGCAGGAAAAGAACAAAAGGAGAGCACTCTCTGCATTGCTTGTAATTTGCAAGAGGAAATTTCATGCTATGAAAACAAAATGGGACAGGGGACGCTTCTCCAGCAGCCACAGATATTTTTTCTATTGATTTTTTGACTATGAGCAAACTGAATATATATATTAGTGTTTTCTTAATTATTTTTTCCCTTCTAAATATTCACATGCCTGGATATACCTGTGAAGATTGTCTAAGTGATTTATTAATGATTTTTTAAAATATTTTTTAATCTGCTATCAACCAGGTTCCCCATTCATGGGTACATTGCAGGAGTGAGTTCAGGTGAGTTTCTTCACTGACTGGAAAGAGAAATCAGGGGAAAATGGACTAAGGGGTTATTCCAAGATGTTCATAAGGAAATATTACTGCTAAGAAGGAAAGTAACTTTTCCATGTGTAAAAATGTCCACCTGTTATCTCATGAATCACCAAGTGAAGGACATACCATGGTACAGAGAGGGCTGGTGAGCTATGGGAAGTTTGTTCTGGCCTGGAAGCTTACTGAATGTTGATATTTTAAACTTTAATTGCTACAGGAAAATACTGGCATCCTGGATAAGGGGAAGGGGAGTATTAAGCAGCCTTAGACAGAAGACTAAAGTGAAGATTAGCACAGACTGTCAAATTTATTCTCTCTTTCTCTCCTGGGATGTGAGGTTGTGAATGGACAACTTCAAGGAAACCAAATTCCACAAACTTGGATGGAAGATTTTACTACATGCAAATGATGATCTAGAGTCTGGACTTGAAGACAAAGTCTTAGGAGTATAACTCTATACTGCTCTACTGATGCAAATGTTACAGGGAGCACTGTCTGAAGAAAGAAGAAGCCATAGTGACTCAGTTCTCTTTAATAAAAAATAAATAAAATCTATAGTTCGACCGTAGATATTTTAGACAGTCATGGGCCCTTCAAGCTCACCAGTCACAGCTTTGTAGGTGCACAGCAAAGTATGTTGTTAGTGTATTTTGCTGCACTGGATTTATAATGGCACTCTGTGAAATCATAGAGGGCTTTCTCATCTCAATCTCTGAACATGCCTCACTAGTAGTGTTGATTTTCCATGCAGCTACCCAAATGAAACTGTAAACCATGATCACATCAGGCAGAAATCAAACCCTTTGGTGAGCCTAGTGTTGTCAGTGTCTGGTTAACCTTGGCAGCACGTCCAAGGTGAGACAAGCATGTAAAAATAGAATGAGCTGCATGACAAGAGAATTACATGTGCATAAGCCACAAGTGACCACAGGTAATTTGTGTTGCATAGAGGTAAGCCACAATAAGGAAGAAGAGTGGAACACTATGGGCCCAGGGAACAGCAGTACAGCAGTGAGGAGCTACCAAAATGTACCATGATGATTTCGAACTTTGCCAGCAGCCACTCCTTGTAGTGAGCTGCTTAGAGCCAATTTTAAAAGGAAACCCATGTCTTGCCTGTACCAGCAGCTCAACAAGCAATCCTGTCACTCAACAACATGTAAGTTCAGAGTGAAAAAAATTTATTTTTAAGTATTAAAGCTAAAGTCCTGCTTCATAATTTAAACATAACTGACTTTTCTAAAAGATTGTGCTTTGTGTTCAGAGAAAGACTTTTTGGCATGCTAGTACTTTTTACTAGATGCAGGAAATTGGAGTTCCAAAGGTGACATTTTCAGAAGTCTTTGAACATATTGAAAACAGGGCTGTAATGGAACTTCTCTGTATCTTAATCATACCCCGTAGTTCTGTGAATACTCTAAATATAGAGATGTATGCACTCAAATTAATAAGGTAAGACTACTAATATTTCTGTTAACTGGCTGAACTGATGAATTAAGTAATACACTTTGCAGGACTACATGCATTAATACAAGCAAGTGTCAGAGCAGGACAGCACTTAGATCTTGAGTACAGGAAGTAGGGAAAGTCAGAGGAAGATGTGACTGCCAGAAGCAGGAGGTCAGTCTAGGCCAAAAGCAGTTCAATTTGACTAGGATGAGCAAAACCAAACTTTGTCACAAGAGTGGTACTGATTGCTAAGGCAAAACAAAATCAAAGCAAGTTCCACCTCTTTCTTTATCCTTCTAGCCCCCACTACCACCATTTCTATCATAACACCTCCCCATCTTCCTTCTGCTTCTTACTGAACCAATAAAAGAAAAAATATGTTGAAAGTAGGAGGAGCTCAAGCAGCAGAAAGTTCTGTAAATGGCACGGAGAAAGCTCTGTCAGACTTTACAGTGTGTGAAGGAAAGTATAACATGAACCTCTCTAAAGAAAGTGGTAAAATTAACTTATGGCTTGTTAGTAGAAATAGTATTCATTTTTCAGTAAAGAATGCATTTTCAATAAAATTCTTGCTCTCTGTATAGAGGTAGAAGTGTAGGTTGCTAGATTAGGGAAAAAAGCATGCAATACTTTCCCATTACAATGCTATATGGTGTTTTGTTTTGAAAGAGTTTTTGCAAGGGGTTTATTTTTTCCCTAATGGATTTACTTTCCCTCACTGAGCCACATCCTCTCACGTTTTCTGTGTAATTTTGTCAGGTGAAGTTTTCTGAGAAAGCATGGGCTTCTTTGTTTCTGGTATCTATTATGCATACAACTGTCATGGCCACAATTCAGGAACAGGATTTGTTTAAATGTCTTTTTCATTACTAGTCCTTTTAAGACCAAGCTGTGACAGTGGAACTGAAAATATCAGAAACCAGGCTCCTCCTGCACCAGCAAAGCTGCAATCTGTCCTAATACCTCTCCTTGAAGACAGGGTAAAGACTAAATCCAGATTATACCAGCAGGACCCAGCACCATCTCTAATCCAGCTGTGCCCACACAGAGAGGTGTAACCTACCTATACTGCAGTTCAGATCAGGGTGATGCCAAGCCCATTCCCCGCAGCTGTCCTGGAGCCTGGGCTAGGCTGCTGCCCCTATAGTTTGGATCACAGTGGTGGCCACTGTCTTTTAGGCCAGGGAAGTCAGGGTGAGCAACTGCAGTGGGAAAGGCCACAGAGCAGCCATTGCTCTGCTGCCTCCTCTCACCCCACATGTGCCACCCCACAACCGGCGGGCAGAGGTGCCATAGTTAGAGGGCAGATGACTACAGAAAAACGTGGCAGGGAAGACATGTGACACCCGTGGGCTCCTTTCCCTCCCCTGCCAGAAGCACTCACTCAGCATCGTTTTTTTCTTTTTCTTTTTCTTTTTTTTTTTTAATGTTTGTTTTAATTTTATTGTATTTCCTACAATGTGGGAGGGAGCCGCAGCCAAAAATAATGCTGCCAAGCCAAGGGGATTGGCATTCGCTGCCTGGAGTCTGCAGCAAGAGTGGAGGCTTTAAATAGACCGAGCCCTGGCTGCAAGCTGATCCTGGAGGGCTGGCAACCTCACCCTAGTGGGCGGGGACACCAACTGAGGGCGAAGGATGAGCTGCACCTCTCTGTCCTGTACCTGTGCCTGTGGGGTGTTTCACCCCACTATGTGTGCAGCTTGCTGGCCATCCCCAGCTTCCTCCAGGGTAGACTGATGGGCTGTGAAGGACGGTAGTGCAATCCATCCGGTGGAATAGCTCTACAGTTACTAGAAATCTGTCACCAGTAAAGCTGTGGTGGCCTAGTGATTGCACATGTGCATGGTGCAGAAGCCTCGGCTCCAAGTGTTACACATATGACATGCCAAATGTGGTGAGAGCTAGTCCAGTGAGGAGGTACTGGGATTGCTCCACAGCCCTGCTGCCACAAAAGCTGTGCAGTGTCACTGTTTAACTAGATGTTGACCACTGGTGAATTTTCCAAGATAGAGGAGATACACAATTGCTGTCGCCTCATCCTTTCTCCAAACCAAAGGTAATGCCTTTGAACAACTCTCACCACTGCTAATTAAACAAGAACCTCAAGGCCTGGCAAACTCTTCTTCCCCCTTGGGTAACAGTGCCATAGGGGCAGGGTGACGAGAAGAAACCTCCATTTCCTCCTTTTATATCAGAGCACAGTTAAGCTGCCTCCTGCCACTGTTGGAGATGTATAGGGTGCCTAGCACAGCTCCTCTGAAGCCTGTAGAGTTCTTTGGTGCGGGAATATCTCCCTTTGCCTAGCGCTTGTGGTGCAGAACAAGCATGAACTCCTGCAAAGCTGAAAGCCAGAGCGTCTGTTTACTCCTTTGGATTGTATCCTTCTGCCTCTCAGCTCTCATTTCCTCAGCACCCTGTATTTCTGTCTCACAGCAGCCGCCGATTACTTCGCTCTTCCGGGGGGGGGTGAGGCCTCCTTCGCCCTCTCTCCCCTCCGGCAGCCGCTGGGACTAGGGCCGGCCATGCGGGGGGGTGGGAGGAGGAGACAGGCGGCCGCTGAGGGCAGCAAGTTTCCTCACTCTTTTGCGGGATCTCTCTGCTTCCACT
>JAWWEV010000095.1:40703865-40722939 GCA_035583235.1 Hafferia zeledoni | reverse complement strand
GGCGGGACGGCGGCGCTGAGCTGGGATGTTCCAGGGCTACGGCGGGAGCCGCGGGGCATCCGGGCATCGCGCCTCGGGGCAGCGCGGCTCTCCGTGGAGACGGAGGCTGTGCGGAGCTGTTGGGAAACAACACCGTTCCGCTGGGACGCCGCTGGCTATTTCAATACGACATCTCTATTGTGCTTTAAACATTCAAATCCATAAACAAGCCCACGCCTCTTACGAGAATAGGGAAGTAATCGCTATCTGGAAATAGTTTATTGGAAAAGAGGAAAGTTTTCCCTGCCTGCAGAAAAAGTGATCGAGGGATTAAAAACGTGGGTGTCTGGGGTCTTCTTGTTGTTGGTTTGCTTTTATTTTCCCGCAGGTTGGATGCTGAAAGTCTCTAACCAAATCTCTCACTAAAGTGGATGGTTTAATTATCATGTTGTTAGGCATTTCCTTATTCACTTGAACCACATTTAGCCTCCAATCTTCGAATTAAATGTCAAAGCAGTTCTGACATCTTTAGAAAGCCTCTTTTGCAGGTATGTCAAACGCGAGGCTGTGAAAGGAGCTTGCTCTTGGGCTGAAAATTAGACTTTTAGGTTTGGCTTCGAGTGGCAGAACTTGGATGTGCAGTTTGGCATTATTATGACCTCGTTCAAATGCCATGTTCTGATGTGTCATGAGGATGGTATAAAATTATTTAAGCTCCCAAAAATCCATCAAATTCTGTTCAGACCCGACTCTGGCTTATTTAAATCACTGACACTTCAAAACAAAACGCTTTCACCCTTCATTTCTCCGGGCAGATATTTCTATTTGATTATATTAATAATTTGATTTCTATTTGCCCTTTCAAGTGGGAAAATCAAACCCCTTCCAATAGGGGGACAGGCTCATATTTTTAGTTAGTTTTGTGGAACAAAATGTTCCAACACTCCTTGCTTTGAATCTCACTGAGGTTTGACAACTCTTTGATATGTAAGACCATACTTATCAAAGTACCTGTTGTAGGAAGTGGCTCTCTTAGTTTAGCAAATCACTCTTAATAAAGCAGACGGGAGTGTTTGCCTGAGTAAAGAAACGTTTATAGTATTGCAGGGACATATTAAACTGGTAAATTTACTGTAGGTGCTACTCTTATGATGACCATAATGATGTGCCCAGCTATCAGAATAAGTAAGAACTGCATAAAATATTCCCGTGTCTTTTTATCTCACCGATAGATACATTTTGTCGGCACTTGCTGAACAATATTTGGAAGTTCTATATGCACCTCATAAACAGCACTAAAAATATTAGTCCGATTCAAATACAATTTAAAGAGCCCTGCTCTCCCCTCGCAGCTGCATTCTGCAGCTACTGTTTCGGTAACAGAGTACTTCAAAGTGCGTTTAAAGCTTCTTCCTGCAATCCCCACTGCCTCCTTCTAGCGTCCTCCGAAGAGTTCCAGCTGATATTACTGCTGTGTCCATTTAAAAAACCTGTCTCTGTGTGTTTAGCTACAAACCGTTCAACATAACATAAATAGTGTTATGAAGAGACATAACAAAGTAGAAGGGAAGAGGAAGGAGAAATACACTTCTATCAAGTGATGATTCCTAAAGAGTGAATTATGTTAAACCAGACTTTAAAAGGTAGCGCCCTTGAGATCATAATGCTGTAAGCATTTGTATGCACGCATAGGTGCAGTCTGAGGTGTAGAAATGATAACAAGAGTTTTCAACTTCATGGCTGCAGATTTGGAAAGTTCTCGTATCAGTTGCTCCTGTACTCCCACAGGCATTAGCAAAACCACTGCATTGAAACAAGTGCCTGATCACTGCGATCTTCTTCACAGGATTTTCTGTTACCGCCAAAGAATATCGCCGTGTATATGCCCTCCTTAGCCAGGAGCCAGGGGATGAAAGAAGTCAAATGAATAAAATAAGTGCAAAGTAGCCTTCTTTGCACAGAAAGGATGAAATGCCCATCAGGGAAGCATCTAGAAAAGACGAAAATTCGAGTTTTTTAGCTCCAAATCATTACATTCTCGGCAACAGAACATGATCATTATGCACAACAGAAAGGGGCAAAATCCTGTTTGTGTAGTAATTATTGTTATGTCAAAAAGCAGTAACTGTTTTATTATAAAAACAGCATTAGTTATGAAGAAATTGGGTGAGTAACCATCCAGACAAACGTTCCCCGTGCCATACAAGCCTAGTGTCTTCGTGATGTTTTGTGTGCTGGTAACTGCTCGTCCTTTTCAATCGTCGTATTTGTTGTTTTTTTTTCCTTGTAATTGTACACGTTGTTTCACACTTTCCTAATTTCAGGACTAACGCTCCAAATCGCATAGAAACGTAAAAGAAAGGCTTCTTTTTTCCTGCCTGTGCACATCAATACATTGGATATCTATTACTGCTGTGCAGTAACATTTTTCTGTTATTATATAGAGTCCACTCAAATATTAAAGCCTCTAATTTCTCTGTGTTTTTAATACATCTTAGTTGCTTTTTGATGGTTCTTGAAGAATAGTTATCAACTCTCTCTGACAGTGCAACACTGCATTTCTCAAGTTAGGTGCTTTTTCTTTGTATCTCTGTTTACTGCGTTGTTTCAACATCCAGTAGGGCCGGTGTATTTAAAAAAGGCGGACAAGCACAGGTCCAGAGGGCCTCGGCGGGCACCGAGAGCGCAGAGGTAGCGAGGATCCCGTCGCGGCACCGCCTAAGCAGTAGTAGCAGCTCCGGCACAGACTGCAGGCTGCAGCGTGAACTGGCGCTTCCCAGCGAAGGTAGTGGCAATGCAGGCAGGCACTTGGCAGCACAGCGTTCCTCACAAATGGAGTCTCACACAAACCCTTTATAAAGAGGCTAAATACAAAGCAAGAAGTCCATAAACATAGTTTGGGGATGGTGGGTCGCGGGAGGACGTGACTCAGGAGCCTTCGGGAAGCTTCATTTCAACTCTGTGTCATACTCGCTGGCCGACGACCCGGGTGAAAGTGGCCAGGTTTGGCCAGGGTAACAGGCTCCCTGCATCACTTTGCCCTCGCGCTCAGCTCGCCTCGGCACACACTTTTCATGCACGCAGAACCTCCGCCTCGGGAGCACGCGTGAATCCCCCCCAGACCTTATAAACCACTTCCCGCCAACTCAGGCCTGCGGGATTCCTGTGGTCACGGCGGTCGAGCCGCCCGTGGGTGCCCCCGGGCACCGAGGGCACCCCACGCAGCGCGGCTGTCGCGGAACAGCGGCGCAGCCCTCGCTGTGATTCACCGACCATCTCGAGGCATTCCCTCATTTATTCTTGCGCTCAGTCGGACTCAGAACCCTCTGCCGAAGCCGGCGGGCGAGCGGCAGTAGTTTCCCACTGGGGTCGGCGGCAGGAGCGCCGGCCTTCCCGGCGGTCCATATTGCACCCCTCCTCGCCCCGACCCCAAAACCCTCCTGGCGCCTTCTTCCTCAGCGCCCTGACAGCCTGTCCGGCCTCTGCCGCCAGTATTCTTAGGACGCCCCAGGTTTCCACTCCTTTCAGGGGAGCTGCTCCGCGTCCCTCCGCGCCCCGCGCCCGCCGCCGCCACCGCCACCTCGCGAGGCCGCCCCGGCAGCCCCGCGCGCAGCACCCGCGCGCCCCCTTGCGCCTCCCGCCCGCGGCCCGGGGCTCTCGGCTCCTCTGCAGGGTCGGTCCCCTTGGCCGTGGAGCTGCCCCTTCCTGCCTGACCACCTCTGTTGCAGCCTGAGCTCGGGGCCCAGATTCCCCCCGTCTTCCCCCAGGCCACAGCAGCTCCCCAGGCTGTGGCCCCGTGCCGTCCCTCAAAGCGTCCCTCAACACTGACTCGCTGGACTTTACCGAAGGGGAAACAATGGAAAAAATACTGTTTTGGGGCTCTCTTTGAAATAATTAAACTCTTGTTCTGCTTTGGTCTCCTAAGTACTCCACAATAATGCTTAGAGACACCAGTCTGTATTAATGTTCCAGACCTCAGCTTAGTTTTTAATTAACTGAGGTGTGGCTAGTGCCTAAAATTGTTTACTGGTATCACTTCATGCTGCTTCTTCTTTAAGCAAACGGAAAAATAATTTTCTATGGATCATCTTGGAAGCTTTTCCAGAAAGCCTGCAGAAATGTTTATGCAGAGCTTTTCCACAGAGCTGTCAGTTTCCTGTAATCTAAGCTTCATGCCATGTGCTCCAGAATGCAATCTCATCATGGAGAAATGTAACTGTTTGCTGAGGACCTATGCCTACTACCCTGTCCTCAACTTCTTAATCAGCTCAAATCTAACATCAATTGGCTGCTTATAAATTACTATCTAACTCAATCAAGCAATCAGATCTTCAAAGTAAATAAAGTTGCCCGTGTTGTCCCGTTTCATGAAGCAGAGAAGCTAACACTAGGATGGCATTACCTTCAGGGGGTAGGGGGGACACAGTGTGTCACACTTGATCTCCATTTTGCTTTAGGCAGATGAGCTTGACAGTCATGCAACCCTCCAAAATGGAGAGCATCAGCTTCTACCGTAGTTATGAAGAGAAATACAGTTCTCCACTTATTAGAGAATGGTAGAAATTTAGACAGAAATCTAAACAAAATTTTTGATTGACATATTTATGAGTGCAGTAAAGAGGCAAGTTCAAGAACGAGAAAATGGGACCTAACAAGGAAGGATGAAGCACTTAGATTTGTTCTGTCTTGAAAGCTGAAGAAAGGCATGGTAATGTTCTATCATAGGTTTAACAGCAGTGGGGAAAGAAAGGGAGATATGTTTTTTTCCTTACCATTTCAATATGTCCACCCCTAACGCTTCCAGACAGAGTCTGTATCTGGGAATTTGTCCTGCACCTCTGGGACCTGAAGCACATATGGCCTGTTCAGAAATGACAGGTTGGGCAAAGGTGGCTCTTAGGATGCCTGCTGTTAGAGAAGTCAAATAAGATTTTGGTGTAATTTATCAGAGCAGTGGGCCACTCTCTGTTTCAGTAGTCATCCTAGTTATACTTATGATCACAGTATGCCTTACTTTTTTAATGCTAATTTTCCTCCCTTCATGCCCATGTGTGAATAATGTTGCTTCTAATCCACCAATGACTGCTGAATTTTCACGAACCAATATCAAGTGTGAATGAAGATCTCTCACAGAGAGTCCAGCAAGCCCAGTCACTACCTAGGCTGCCATGTCTCCACATGTGCATGTTCCTCAGACCAAAGTGCAGCAGCAGGGAGGGTCATGAGAGAAGGAAGGCTTCAAAAGGGTTACTCAAGTCTTAGTCCTATGCACAAGGGTCCACCCTGTCTGGTAATGAGGACTGTTCAGTGCATATTTCTGAGCTTAGCTCTCTGTATCTTAACATTACCCCTGGGATGAAATATACCTTCTTTTATGAGCTCAGGAGTGATAAAATGAGAACTTCAGTGAGGTATGCAGAGGTCACCCTAATTCGTGAAAACAAAATGGGTTCCCTCCAAAAATGACTTGCCATGTTTCATTACCATATATGATTGCCATTATTTTCTATACTTAATCTTTTATAGGGTTTTAAGACTTTTTTTAATGGGAGTTCCTTTCTATGGGAATTTTCTTCTGCTTCCTTCTCTGGTCAGTAATATGCAAAGTTAAGTTTTGTTTTCATTGTTTTGCTTTGTGATTCAAGTCTCAGAAATCTTTTAGATTCTGAAGGAAAAGAACCTTTCCTATGATGGTAAGCCTGGGACCAAAGGAGAGTAAAACAAGAATGTAGATTTATTTTACATTTAGGCAGCTCCATGTGAATCTTCTTTAGAGAAAATCACATGGCAACTCTGAAGAGCATACTGACACTATATTCTCACCTGGTTTGGGTATTGTTGATTTGATTTCTTTAGATCCTCTTCACTTCTGCACCTAAGGACGCTAACTTATGAGTAAAGCAATGTGGTGGTGTAGCCTTCATAGAATCATAGAATAGTTTGAGTTGGAAGGAACCTTTTAAAGGTCCTCTAGTCCACTTCCCTGGAAGGTGAAGGAACATCTTCACTAGACCTTCAAGACTTTTTATCTTTGAGTGCTAAATCAAATTCACTACCTCACTCTATACCTGCAGCAGAGCACACCATGAGTCTACCTACATTCTTTCTCCAGTGTCCTGATCTGCTGCTGATTTTATTCTCCAAATAAATAAATCACTCATGCTTGAAAGGGCAAGATGCAGAATTCATGGAAGACTCAGTGTGATCAGCTCCACTATACCTTCATAAAAACTATACTTGTTATAGAATTGGCCTGCAAGAAAAATGTAAGAGCAAGGAGCCACAGCAAGTTCTGTTGTTGGTGAGCTAAATCTGTGTTTGCCAAAAGCTTTTTAGTTGATCCCCAGAACAAAGAAGGTACCTTCATTATTATAAAATCCCCTGTATTATTCCTGAAAAGGCAGCCAGAATTAGAGGTAACTGGTCCTTTATTTCTGAGGCAACCTCTGCTGAACAGCTGATACTGAGCAGGAGGGGATCATTCAAACATCTGTCTTTGTGGCAGACTTGGAAGCTTTTGAGATTTTTCCCCATAACTGCAGTTATAAAGAAAAATGAACAGACTGATTTTAGGGCAAGCACAATTTAAAAAAAAATAACAATAATTTAAAAAAGTTTGAATTCTTTTACTATGGAAGATTTTTCACTAAAAACTAAAACATATACTATGTCGGCATTTCTCTGTAATTTCATTCCATCTGTTAGGTGTGTAAGCATTAAGACTGCTACTCTTTTTCTTTTCAGTAAAAAGGTGTAAAAATTGGCGTGTCTCCCCTATTGTCATTAGAGGAAAGAAGGAAGTGAGCAGTGAATATAGACTAAAGATATATTCATGGCTGTTTGCTGTCTTTTTGCACAATTCCAGAAGTGGATGTAAAATGGAAAGTAGAGGCAAATAAAAGCAATTTTCTAAGTCCTATTAGCTGCCAAATGAAATCACAATATACGGTTAGCTGGGAATCTGCAAGGTTTCACACCTAATTCTACTGGATTCAAATTTTAATTTGCCATCAGAACAAAACCTCTAATTGCAAGCAGAAGTATCTTATTATATCTTATATGTTACTCTGACTCACACATTGACCAAACTATAAGGGAATAATTTTCCTTTGCATAGAGATGATGATCTTTCTTGGATGTCCTCTGCCTAGGAATTCTTCACAATTTACTAATAAGAAACAGAGAAAGAGAGGAAATTATCTTCATCTGTTTCTCTCACCCATAAACCCCAAAAGAGACAACGTGTTAGAGCAATTGCATACCCCCGCACCTTCTCCAGTTAACTCCTCTTGCACAGTCATCAACTAGCAAACTGCTAAAGTGAAGAGATATGTGGGGAAAGGAACTTTTATATCTCAGATATCAGTGAAAGTCTTGTAGTAAATACAAGGGAAAACAAAGAAAGATAGTGGAGTTAGGAGTTAGAAATGTAAAGGGAAAAATGAGGAAAAAGGGCCCCTACTTGAGACCTCTCTCCAGACATTTATGATCAAAGCTCACTACTGCCATTAGGCAATCAATCTGCAGTTGCATACATAAAACTTTGGCATGTATAGTCTCCACTGCTTTCAACAGAGGCTTTAGACATCTGAAACTGGGCACTCTCCCAAAATTTAGATCCAGTTGCACCATGCATTCCAGAAAAAGCAGCATCAAATCAGAGGCCCTTTTTTCCTCATGTTATTTGCAAGCTGCAGTATAAAAAGTTATGCTCCATCCCCTCCATTTAACCTCTTGAGCTGGCTTCATCAAATGGCAAATACTGCCAGTAGGCAACTGCTGCCCAAATGCGTTGTTGTTTTAGGAGAGATTACTGATAATGTGTGCCTGTTCTTTCTGAATAATTCCTTCCAGGTTCATTCAGTCACCTACAGACTTCATTACTTTGCAAATAGAAATCTACTTTGGCACAACATCTTTTAAGTGTAATGCACATTGTTTCTTAAAATGAGTGATCCTGAATCTCCTGATCTGTCTTGGTTTTCAGCTTTTAAACCTATCTGTCTTGTGTGTTGGGGCATTCTCCTGCTCTTGATTCAAAACCAGTGCTAGCAACCAGCCAAAGTTTTAGCAGTTTCCTATTCTCACTTATGCCAGTCAGAGGTTTCTCAAGCAGCTGCACTGGATTCTTCTACAGGGATATATTCAAAGGAATTCTGCACTCACAATCAAAGCACAGAGTGCAGCTTCACTTAGTTAATCCTAGTCTATTTACCTCTATCTCTAGGTGCTTCTGCCTTCATATAAAACATCTCTTTAGAAATAACTTAATCTCAGTATATCTGAAGAATATAGAGAGGCTGACCTATATTTACTAGATTTTGCAATCACAGAATACTCAATTTCTTAATACTCCATCTATCTGTCTATCCATCTTTTATTCCATTATCAGAAAAAAGTGCAGTGGCTATATGGGACAAAAATGGCTTGTGGAATGTGCAGCCTTCAGTGAATTTCTGCAGAAGAGATCCTTCTACAAGGAAACGTCAGAGACCAAACGCTGTTTAGTAGGATACACATAGAAGTGTGGTGAGATCCAGAGCATGTCCATGAAATAATCTGTTTATTTTTGATAAGAAACTCACTTCCTCGTGATTGCTTTTGTTAAACCCTTGGCAGCTTAGAAGTCATCTTGCTTTCTGGTCTGGGCCTTCTTCCTTTCCCTTTTCCTCTCTTCCCCATGGAAGGGCTCCCTCTCTTTGCTCAGCTCCCAGTCTCCCTCTCAAATGACATTCTTTCTGTATTTGTCTGCACAAACAGCACAAGGCCCAGGCTGTGCTTCTGAAAGCGAAAAACAATGAACTAGTCTCTTGTAGTGATTCATGCAGTATCCATAGGGAACACAGTGTCTTGGTCAGAGAGGTTCACAAAGACATCAACATTAATATACCTGCTGATCTGCTTTTTACCTCTAATGTAATTTAAACAAAAGTATTTGGTGAATGTTCTGTGACTTTTTGCTCTTTCTTCTTCCTGTTGTGAAGCTGAAGCCCAAGATTTCAAGGCAGATCCAGATAAGGAATCACACACACAAAGATGTAGGTTACAGAAATTCTAATATTTAAAAAAAAAAAACAAAAAACAAAAAAAACAACTTGAAAAAAATAATTTGCATGAACAGACCTAGGAGGTAAGTCTTTAGTTCAGGCAGTGCTACCTAGTCTAATTAAACACACACATACCCTTACTTTGACTAGTATATCTAGAGAGCTCCAAGCAGCTCACATTTCCTTTCCTAAACTTTTGGCCTGCCCTGCCAAAGCCAGACATTACACAAGTACCTTCAGTGTGTATGCAAAGACTAGGACACAGCCCAGAAGCTGAATAGTTGCCCAGCTTGGGTGAGCGGAGGCATATTGCTTCACCTTCTGCCCGAACCTGCACCTGACGCACGCAGGCATCTATTAGAACACTAGTTCGGAAGCATTAAGAGATTTCAGTTTTACTGTGATCTTAATAACTGATAGCAGTTCTATCCTTTAATGTTAGAGAGGATGTTCGTGCTTCCATCAAGTCAACAGCAGATTTCTCATTAACTTCAGCACTAAATGGGAATGTTCACTGAGCATCTATCAGGGAAAACAGGGTAAAAATAGTAGAATTTAAAAAACTTACACTGTAAACCTTGACCAAACATACTGAGATGCCGGCAGTTCGGATTTGAAGCTAAGCTTTGCAGTTCAGGAAAACCTTACTGATAACTCTTTAACAAATTAACCCACTGCTTTTCTCTGATTTTTTGTGAGGAAAACTTAACTCTTAGGACACTGGCATTTTTCAAAACCTTCAGACAGTCAGAACACAACTGGCTTTCAGTCAGAAACTATCTAGGCCAAGCTGGAATTTGGAAGAAAATAAGTTGATTGCAATACTAATTTATATAGATAATTAAACAATTTAGTTAATTTATAGTTTCCATTTATGTGTTATTTTTCTGTATCTCTAAGTCTCATGAGTAAAAACGGAACTGAAATGACTCTGTGAAGCTCACAAAGATTTTCCAAGTTTCAACTGAATTTTGCCATCTACTGTTAGAATAATAATAATAATAAAATATAAATAGGTGACACTGGCCCTGTAATTGTGAAAGAAGTTAGTGGTTATTTGCATCCTATTGTGCTGATGCACAGGGGATTTTTCTTTGAATACACTGGCAATAATATGTCCATAAATCCTTCTGTATGTCAGAGGGAGAATAGAGTTCATTGTCTGCAAGAACTCATTTTGATTACTTTTCAGCTTCTAAAAATGTTGTAATAGTTTCCAGATCCAGATTTTATGGTATTCAGTATGATGAGAGAAAATAGGCTTAACTGAGAAGCTTGTTCTAAATGTTCCTCATCTATGCTTTTTTTTTTTTTTGCTTTTTTTGTTTGTTTTTTTTATGACTGAGCACACATAAAAGTGCATAGCAGGTTGCTGAGTATTCTATTTCTCATATAATGAAAGTTAAAAACACACACACATGCACACGCCGTTTACAAAAAAATGCACAAGGGATTACTTTACATCAAGATGAGGCAGAAATATCTAGCTCAGTAAATAAAGAACTATGAATCACAGACCGCTTCTGTTCTGAACTGACAATAGATAAACAACTGTCAGTCTTTTGCTTTATGCAGAGCAAAAAAAAAATTAAAAAACAGTTAAAAATCTCAAAGAGGAGACTATTGCTAAACTATCAAAAGTGAAGGAAATGTGCTTTATTTCCATATATGACACTGAATCAGGATATGGATTTCAAACAATTATGGAATTTATTAATTCCTACTGTGTGTACCTTAACTGGTATACAAACCTTTTTTCCACACATTCCAAATTTGCTCATTAAAAAAACCCCCCAAACCTATTGAATTTTCTGCATCAGATTTTGATGGAACAGTAAAATATATTCCTAACAAGACCTATTATGTTTCAAAAAGAGCTTCCTATAATTTCAAAAGATACTCTGCTCATGTATTCTTTTTTTATCTTCTCAAAGAAATAACCCCATCTACTTGTCACCCGCACAAGTTGTGAAAAGGTCAGAGGCTGTCTATACCATCTAGAACAAGAGAAATGTAAATACAGAGAGAACAAAACCTATGCCTAGTGTTATACAGTGCCACCTGCACCTGAAATTGTGAATTGTAAATGATTTTTCAGTAAGGTTCCAGAGACTGACTTGGTGTTGCTGCTGATGGAGCACTGAAATAGAACGGCTCTTGCTAAGCTGTGTAACACAAAGATAAAATGTTTATTGTTTCAAAGTTTCTTTCAATTCTGTCAAAGTATGTTTATTCAAGGTACAGGAACATGAACTTTTAAAATTCTGACTCAGCAGATAAGTGCAGTTACTGTAAGGTGAAATGTAGGATAGACTGAGAAACATAGAGGAATAGCCCTGCACCCTGGAACTCTGTGCTGAATAGCTTGTTTCACCTTTGTGTAAGAAATAGCAAACAGGTCTCTTTGTTAGGAGGTTATGCAAAACATGTCAAAATGTCAAGAACTTTTTGAGATACAAAAAGGACAGAGTTAACAAAGTCCATGTATAGCAGGAGCTGATATCACCAAGGGCCATGAAGAGTAGTAGTAAGTGATTCTGTGGAAAAGGCTGACTCTCAGTGATGTCTTCGCCTTGTTTTTTTACTGGTTGTGCTTGTCTTCAGGTCTCCTAGTCTCTAAGCCTACCACCAAGGCCTTGCTGAATCAAAGATTACCCAGGGTAGAGGAGGGTTGAGATGAAGAATACTTAAGCAGTGTGGACACACACAAGTCCATAGGACCAGACAGAGTGCGCCTCAGGATGTTCTGGAAGCTGGCTCATGTCCCTGTGACACACTCTGTATGGTCTTCAAATTCTCATGGTGTTTCAGAGAGGTCTCTGATGACCTGAAAAAGGTAAATAATGTACAATCTTGCTCAAAAGGGTCAAGGATGTGGGTCTAGGGAATGTCAGGCTGGTCAGCCTCACCTGAAACACATGGTAAGATTTGGATCTCATGACATGTGAAGTGAATCTTCCTGGAAGCCATGTCCAGATGACTGAAGGAAAATGAAGTCATTGGGAGCTTGGACAATGTCCTTAGTAAGGACAAATCACACCTGACCAACTGGTTTGCCTTCTGTAACATCCCATGTAGACAAGAAAAGAGCAGTTGATAGTGTTTTCCTCAACTCAGTGAGGCCCACAGAGCCATCTACAATAGTATACTTACAGCTGGATTGGTGAGATATAGACAGTACTGAGAAACTATAAAGTAGGTGGTAAACTTTCTGGGCTGACGGGCTTGTAATGTTATGATCAACATAAGGAAATCTGTTGTTGGATATTTGTGACATTGTTCAGGGGACCAGGAAGTGTTTAAAGCAATCTTTTGCCTGCTGTTCTTATAATAATAGAGCTTTTGATTCTGAATAAAAAGCAAAATTTTCAAGCTTCTAGACTCTTTAAGAAACTGAAGCATTTGCTGAGATTTGTTACATTTTTGGCCTCCCTAAAACATTTTTCCTTTGTTTAATACTGCTTTTTGAGCTGGAATTTTCAATCTGTTGAGAGCAAGTCTGGTCACATCATGCTAATGCTACACCTAATTAAGGAAACATCTTACTGGAAAGTCACTACGGCCATTATCACTTTGTCATCCTTTACTGTGGTTGTCCTCATCCCAAACTCTTCTGGGATGTGACCTACATTACCTCTAGTGCCTTTTCAATAGTGGCAGTAAGAATTACTTTAGAGTTAAAAACAGTAGCTCTGATTTACCTAGTTCTCATGATAGGTTGCCTGGTGGACATGATAAAAAAACTCCAATAAAACATATGGCAATGTTTTTACTAGAACTTACCCCATCTAATGCTGTCAGTGAAAATATTTCCCAAAAAACCCCCTTGGAAGTATTTGGCTTCAGCATATCCATAGTGTTGCTATTCTGACACATTTAAAGACATATCCTGTTCATAGATGAGCTGTGTTTTGTTTTCTTTCTCTGCATGAGCAAACACTTGCATCTTATTTAAGAATAGTCTTTTTCTACCGTAGTTAGCAATGTATGTTTATATACCAAGCAACAGATGGTAACATGCAGATGGAAACATGCTAAGCTTAACTGTCCTCCTCTAACCATGTAACAAGCAAAGAGTTCCTGCAGTTATGTGGAAAGACAGTTTTGTTCCTTCTTCACTTTCAGTTTTGTTCTTCAGCATATGCATATTATGGGTAAAAATTTAAATCACATGAATAAAACCCAAAAAGGTCTAGTTACGTAACAATCTGTTATTAGACTGCTACAAGAGACATGGAAAAGAAGTGAGATACAGTGACATTTATGAAAACCAGTTCCAAGATAGTCTAATTTTAGATGTGAAAAATAATACAATTTAATATAGAACACACTTTTTGTGTGTTTTTGGAGAAAAGCTGATATGTCCAAGAGAGGTTTCTAGGCTTTATTTGTCACAGTTCCTGGTATGGACAGAATGTTACAAACATCTATGAAATTTTGCAACTGGGAGCAGAAACATGTCACATGTCTTTGAAGCTCCTCAGTTCATATACAGCACTTAGTGTATACTAAGTCCAGGGACAGCAATGATCCAAAGGACACACAGCATTTGGGCACATTTTGTGGTAGCTCATTTTGTTTTGTACCCAACTTTGAAAAATGAGGGCTTTGTTGCAAATTGTATCAATTGTAGTGTCATTGTGACTATTCTGATTTTTGTGGCATTTGATGTTTTTCATTAAGCAACTGTTGAAGACTGAGGACTATATAATAATTAAAATTATAGCCACATAATTATAATCATATAATTATAATTAACAAATATTATACCATAAAATTATTTACTATGGTCATAGAATCATAGAACGGTCTGAGTTGGAAAGGACCTTAAAGATCATCTAGTTCCAACCCCTCTGCCATGAGCTCAGATAAATTCCACAAGAGCAGGTTGCTCCAAGCCCTATCTAACATGGCCTTGAACACTTCCAAGGGTGGGACCTACACAAGTACTCTAGACAAACTGTTCCAGTGTGTCATCACCTTTACAATAAAGATTTTCATCTTGGTATCAAATCTAAACCTACTCTAGTTCAGTTTAAAGCCATGAAATCAATAATGTCATCTTTCATTAAGATAAGAGCACTCTAAAAAGTTTTTTTTGAACAGCTCCTCCAAAAGTGTGCTGGCTCGGTGTCTTAATAGTTTCATGACAAAATCTCATGATTTCTGAGCAGGTCTCAGGAATTTGAAAGAGAGTGCCGAGCATTCTTTCTGCTCTCACAGGAAAGAGAGATGTGAGGTATAGCAAGAAGCAAATGAAGCTCATAGGGGCTGAAAGAGACATAACCAAGATTTCTTTACTATTCAAAATCTTAATTTCTTTTCAGAGAAAGTGGTGATTTTCTAATGACTAGTGAAAGACACTAGTCTTGAGAAAGGCCACTTTGCCCCTTTGGACCCATTATCTTCATCAGTGGTTCAACAATCCTTGTGGCTAATACTTTGACTTCGTTTCCTTTAAATGATGTTTTTAACAAGCTAGAT
Source organism: Hafferia zeledoni (assembly GCA_035583235.1). Taxonomy (NCBI): domain Eukaryota; kingdom Metazoa; phylum Chordata; class Aves; order Passeriformes; family Thamnophilidae; genus Hafferia; species Hafferia zeledoni. The sequence goes on along the minus strand of JAWWEV010000095.1, from coordinate 40,708,429 downwards.
CGATAAGAAAATCCACTTTCCTAAAACAAATGGCAAAACCCCAGTCAAGGTCCAGCTCCCATCCACAAGATCTAGACATACACATATTCTTTTCTGCAGATCCAGCAGAGGGAACTTGTTTTAGCCAGCAAAAAAAGCTCAATTGGAATAGCAACTTGTTTGAATTTTGGGGAAAGAACACATTCCCTAACTAGACATAGAAAGGCAAAATTATATGAAGCAAGTTATTAAGTCTTCACAGACAAATAATTTGGAATGATTTTCATGCACAATTGTGTAATCTAGTAATAAAAAAACCCCACCAAATAAAACCCAAACCAAACCAAACAAACAAACCCATGGTCGCTGTTTGACCATAATAATATTTTCATTATGCTCCACTTTTGGTCAAAGTCTAAAATAAGGATCAATTCTGTCATTTCAGTCCTCATAAAAATTTTTGTCATGACAGGTGTGGCAGTTACATCTGTCTGCTTAAACTTATTTGTATAGGGCAGTAGTATATCTGCAAAACTCTGAAGTTATTAGTTAATACTTCCAACCAATTATTGTTGTTTAGACTTTTAGATACTTGAGTTTGAGCCACATTTAGGAGATTGTTAGATATTCTGCTGTTAAAATTACATATCTGTTTGGGGTGACCTTCTTTTATGTTTTTTATCTAAGATTTGCAAAGCATATTTCTATCAACCATGATTATTTTACTTTGTTGTCTTGATTTTACAGGTATTAAAAATAAGGGGTTATAGTTAGATGCCTTGCTGAGGACTGGGAGAGAACTGAGGAGTCAAATATCTGTGCTCTCACTGATGTGCACTCCTCGCTTAATACCACTGCAATGAATGCACTGTAGACTGAGGACATTGATAGTGTGCTGCAAAATGAGGGAAGATAAGCTCATGTTTGATAAACATTTCTTAGTACCAGTCATTGTAGAAGAAGAGATTAATTGCCTCTGGCTTACTGTAACCTTTTTAGGCTATATCCATTTGTTAGAATTACAAAACTGGGTAGGAAACTCTAGCGATGAATATTCTTACCATTATGTCATCTGAACAGGGGCTGCCTCTCCCTCCTAAATCAGAGAGCTGAAGGGGAGGGGGAAAAGGGGTTTGTGTGAGTTGGAGTTTTTCTGGGATCTTAGAAGCTACCAGACAGTGGTCTCTCCCAGCATCCAGAACAGAAGATAAAGTGGTAGCAGGAACCAGAAACAGCCCTCTTCATGCTTTGGTCATGAAAGGAGGGTGGATGCCTCCAAACAACACATAGCTAAACTTGGTTCCTTCTGCTGCCTGCTGTCACTCCTCTCCTGCTCCTGCTCTGGCTGGTCTCCATTGCTGAATGATGACACCGCACACTGCTGTCTCACCTCACTTTCCTTGGCAGCCAGTGAGAAAAAAGTGGAAGTTAATTCCACATATGGTACAAATCACTGTCCCTTGCTGCTGCTAGTATTGGAGCTGCACCAGTTGACCAGAAATCGCCACCATAGCCCCAGCCATGTGCAAACTGCTTCTGCCACTGTCTCAGCCACATGAAGAAAACCAGAAAACCAGTGGAGCCAAAGTTCAGCCAAGCCAAACAGGCAGAGCCAGTGCCATGAGGTGTGGTTCTCCACCATCTTTGTTTCCCTCTTGTTCCTGGGAGGGGGAGGGGGGTGTGTCACATGTTTGGGTGAATCCCTCTTTCATGGGTAAACTGTTTTCCCCTGTAACTTTCCCCTGTAATGTTCTCCTATAACTTCGTGGTTCCTGGGGTTGTTTTGTTTTGTTGTTGTTTTTTTTTTTCTTTTAGTAAATAGTTATTTTTTCTCTTCTCCATCATTGTCATTGTCTTGTGGTCCAGCGTGAGCATTTTTGCATGTGAATCACCCTCTCTCTTGTATAATTTTGTTATTAATATTGTTGCAGTTACTGTTCATTTTCTTATTTCATTGCTGTTTCCACTAAATTGTTCTTATCTCAACCCATGATGTTCATTTTTTGTGCCTCCAATTCTCAACTCGTCCTGTCAGAGCAGCAAAGATGGGAACTGGGGAACAAGTGAGTGGCTTGTGGTTTGGAAGGTGGGGGCACTGAACTGGGAATTACTGTTCCTAAACCACGACAGCCTTATTTGGTAGCCAATGTGTGGCACAACAGGTTCAGATAACAACAGGTCTTCCCAAAGCAGGCTGAAACAGTTTTGAACTAAGCATTTACTGCACTAGGTACCAAGCCATTGGTCACGACGTTGCTTGATATATTCATGTGGATTTGGTACCTAACCCAGTATATATTCCCATACGTGGTGGTCCTTGCAGTGATCTTTTTCAAAGCAGGGGGAAGGATCAGGCTTTGTTGCTGTACATGGCATCATCAATGGTAGTGAAGGTCATTTGAGGTGTGTATTCAGTGTTGCTTTCCAGCCTGGCTTTGGGTGCTACCTCTGGGAATGCATTAATAGTCATACCCAGCCTGTGGAGGGAACAAGGGAGGATGATTTTCTCCAGCTTTCAGCCCCTTTTCCTCCTTCAGACCTGTTACAAGAGTTTTCGTGAATGTTGAATTCTTTTGGGATGTTAAGGAAAGCATGGATTTGTTGCTGAGTCTGCTGGGTGTCCTCAGTGTGGTCCACACCACATTTAGAGGTAAGAAAGAGATTTATAGGAAGATTGTTCAGAGGTCTGCCCTGAGGGCGGATAGTCATGAGTGACATGGAATATTGGAGAACATGCACCAATCTCGGGGCAAATTCTCTGCTCCAGTGGGTTTTGAGTTTATCCCTGAACAACTACAGGACAGAATATTTGCAAGGAGAATACTCTTGAAACTCCAGAGAGGAGCAACTTAGTGCGGTTTGCTGGGCCCTGGCTGCTATTTGTTGGACATTGCTCATCACTAGACACCACCCTCAGGGGAGGAGTGGCCACTCAAACTACAGATGAACCAGAGGAACAACCTATGCCGATAGCAGTCACCCCTACACAGAAGAAATCCAAGACAAAATCAGTTCACTTAGTGAGGGATGAACAGGAAGAAGGGCACTCAGAACAGGAGAAAGAGGCAAGGCCAGAGATAATCACCCAAACCCTATCTCTGGGTGAGTCATGAGATATGTGAAAAGATTTCAGCCACCAGTCGAGTGAGCCTCTGTTAACCTGGCTCCTCCAATGCTGGGATATCATGGCCCATGATGTGAAGGTAGATGGTTGTGAGGCCAAGCAACTGACATACCTGTCCTGGGAGCATTGACAAGTGGATTGGGAAGTAGACAGAGACTCTCAGCCTCTGTAGGTGACTTCTGTCAAGCATGACAGAAAGGTATTCTCTCAAGGATGATCTAGTAGTGCGTGCAAGCAGGTGGAATGCTGTGAAGGAAGGTATCAAGTACCTGAGAGAATCAGCTGTGATGGAGGAAATCTACAGGGATTTGAATAATGAGCAGTCCCCTGTAGGGCCAGATTAGGTCCAGTGTACGCAATCGATGTGACAGAAGTTTGTACAGAACATGCCATCATCATACACCAACTCACTAGCATTAATGTCAATGAAAGAAGGAGAACAAACAATGCTTCAGATGACTATCCAATTCTGTCAATATGAACATCATCTTTTTTCCTTCCTAATGACCTGTGTCTTGGCTGTGGAAAGTCCATCCAGGACTGTGGACAGACTCTAAATACTTAAGAAATCTGAAAAGGAAATGTCCCATGCCCCGCCAGTACAGACCAGAGTCTGCTATTTGAAGCAAGTGCCCTGCTGGTCAAGAGAGAAGGTATGCATCAAGAGGTAGCGTCATTTTCTGTGTGACCATGGCGAGAACATGAGAAAGTGGGATGGAAAACCCATCTCTGCTTAGCAGCATAAGTATGTGAGCTGAGAGGAAGACCAATCACTGAAGGAAAATCGTCAAGGACAAATGCTGCTCGTTTCCAGTGAGTAAGTCCTCAGAAAGAATAGAATGGCTGATGCCACTTCTGATCCTCTTGAAGGGACCTCAGTTTATATTTACAAGAAGTGTGCAAAGAGTACTATGACTAGAATTAGACAGGCCCTGCTTGCAGGCATTTGGAGGAATGGGATAGTGGAATCTATAGGACTGTGTGGAACTGATGGTCTTGCATGTCAGACCCACAAGAGAATAAGGCTTTAGTTGACACCGGTGCACAATGCCATCAAGACATGTAGGGGCAGAATCCATCTGTTTTGGGGGGTAACAGGGGGATCCCAACAACTGACTGTAGTGAAAGCTGAAGTAAGCCTAACTGGGAATGAATGGCAAAAAGACCCTAACGTGACAGGAAGAGAAGCCCTGTGCATCCTTGCATAGATTAACTAGGAATAGGGATTTCAAGGACTCAAAAGGGCATTGTTGGGCTTTTGGTGTACCTGCTGTAAAGACAGAGGAAATTAGACAGCTGAATACTATGCCTGGTCTCTCAGAGGACCTTTCTGCTGTGGGACTGCTAAGAGTTGAAGAGTAACAAGTACCAATCACTACAACAACAGTGCACCATTGACAACACTGCACCAGCTGGGAATCCATCATCCATGAGATGAGATGAGATGAGATGAGATGAGAT
>JAWWEV010000095.1:40687777-40703661 GCA_035583235.1 Hafferia zeledoni | reverse complement strand
GCCACCAACAACATTGCTAATGCGTTCTTCTCCATTCCTCTGGCAGCACAGTGCAGGCCACAGTTTGCTTTCACCTGGAAGGGTATTCAGTACACCTGGAACTGACTGCCTCAAGGGTGGAAACAGTCCTACTATTTGCATGGACTGATACAGACGGTACCGGAAAAAGTAAGGGAACAGAACACTTGCAATACATTGATGACAACATCATATGGGACAATGCAGCAGAGGAAGTTTCTGAGAAAGGGGAAAAGATAACCCAGATCTTCCAAAGACCCAGGAAGAAGCCTCTTACTCTGAGCACAGCTAAGTTTCTTCTGCATGTGCTACCAGCCTAGGCCCAACCACTGCTTCTAGGATTGTTTTTAAATGGAAGCACTGGAAACATGGATTATTTCAAGGAGACTTGCTGGTAGTCAGTGCCATTAGACCAAGATTCTGAATTTACAAAAGAATCCAGGTCTTACCTAAATTTCAGCAGGCACAGTCAATTAAAGAAACTAACATGCTAGCTAAACAAAGAACCTCCAGGGGCTCATGTTTGGTATTCAGGCTTGCTCACATAGTCTAATGTGGACAAGTTTTTCCCTTGGTGCCAACAGCAACTAGTCATGCTCAAAAGTTACAAATGCACAAGCTGAATCAAAGGCAGAAGCTTTGATTCATACTTACTAATGTAGCAAACATACTTAAAGTATTTAAATGTTGTAATATCATTCTTTTTTCTTGAATGACACACAGTATCTTCCAATTTGTATTGCTTTGCTCGGTGTTTTCTGACAATATGTTCTGTTTTCAACGAAAGAGACATAGAGCAGATAGAAACAACACAGAAATTACTGAGTTGCAAGTAGGCCTTAATTGTGAAATGGATAGGCATTTTATTAACATGAGACCATGCACAAGTATTACTGATGTAAAAGTCTTTTGTTTAACACAAAGTCTTGTAAAACAGTGTAACTAAATCTGGACATACGTGTTTGGGTAAAGAAACGTGGCTTGTGCACTGTTAAAATAATAGATCTTTGGATCAAATCCAGAACTGCAAATACTGGGACAAAATAGAATCTTACAAAAAAATTAATTTGCAGCACATTTGTGGATATTCCTATTATTATTCAGCATGTACAACCAGCCACATTGTGTGGTTATTAAAAAAAAAATAGTGTAATCTGAATACAGTGGTAACCTGACATTTTTATTTATTTGTGGCTAGTACATAGCCAGCTCCTTTTTTCATAATCACATGAAATTCGATTGAAACAAAGTAATCTATATTTATTCACCTTGGCAAAAAGAGAAGGTAGAAAATTCCAGGAAATTCTGCTAATCTATACATTTAAACATTCAGACTCATGACTGCACTTCTAACTGTGCTAAATATAGCACACACATATGCTGGGTAAGACCTGTGTTATAAAGCCTTTGTCAACTCTGAAAACATAGAAGAAGACACTTAAATTGTCCTAAGTGTTCCTTAGACTCAACTTCCAGCTATTGCTTACTTCCCTGGCTCATATGGACTATGTGGATTTTGACAAGGAAGGTTGCCAAGCTTTCAGTGTCACATTTCTTGACACTCATGGATTTCCCTTTGCTCAACTGCCTGTGGTCTTAAGCACAGATGTACATTACAGAAATGTTAAAAAAAAATTTGCAAACACTGATATTTTCTTTCTGATTAAGAGGTTTGGGTTGCTCAGGTTTTTTTCCCTTTCCTGGGGATCAGAATCACTGAGGATGGCTGGCCTCTCTGGAAATCTCTGGTACCACAGTGGCTTGAGCAGTGTTAGCCAAGCTGGTTGTGCAGGACCATATCCACTCAGACTTGAGTACCTCAAGAATTGATACTCCACAACCTCTCCGGGCAACCTGATCTGGTTTTCAACTACCCTCATAATAGATAAGTTTTTCTTATATTTAAAAGGAATTCCTTTTATTTCACTTTATGTCCATCACCTTCTGTCCTATTGCTGCATAAAGAAAGGAGCCTGGCTCCAATTTCTTTACTGTCCCATAGGTATTTATGCGCACTGATAAAATGCCCTGCTAAACCTTCTCTTCTTGAGCGAAAAAAGACCCAGCTCCACTCTCCAGTCTGTAAGCCTTTCATTGTCTTTGTGGTTCTTCAGTGTACACCCTCCAGTGTGTCCATATCTCTGTACTGGGCACACCACCCAGATGTATCTCACCAGTGGTAAGGACAGAGAAAGTATCACCTTCCTTGACCTGCTGTAATGTTCTGTCTGATACGGCCAAGGAGGCTCTTGGCCTTCTTTGCCACAAGGACACATTGCTGGCTCATGGTGTCCACCAAGACTCCCAGCCCATTCTCTGCAAAGCTGCTTTCCTCTTGGTGAGCCCCCAGCATGTACCGGTACATGGGGCTGTTTGTTCCTGGCTGCAGGGTTTGGCATTTCCACTTGTCGAGCATCATGAAGATCCTGTCAGTCCACTTCTCCAGCCCGTTGAGTTCTCTCAGGATGGCAGCACAACCATCTGGTGTATCCACCAATTCCTTCCACTTTTTAATTAATTAAAAAATTTTCAAGATACTTGCTATTATCAATCTTCACTTGTTATCACTGTCAGACACAGAATAAAAAGTGAGACTAAATGGCGGATATGAAATCTTTAATAAGACAATTATTAGAATAACTCTACTAAGAACACTTGTGTTTTGAAACATTAACTCTCAGGCCTCAACAGAAATCCATCTTTAATGATTCACTGCTGTCAGCATTTGTTATTTTACTGGAATTGGTATTTTTCTGTCATCTCTGCTCAAAACCTGTCACAATGTGCCAGCTTGCTGTGACATTCCAATGGCTGGTACTACGTGCTATGGCAGCCATGGTTCAAATCTAGCTCAGGGCAGGAGTGAAACATGTGTTTTTATGCTTCCTTTTTAACAGCTTTTAAATTAATTATGTAACTTTGAAAGACCTTTTACCAGATTTCCTCCCATCACTTTCTGAGAACACCAAAATTATTGTATGTTTGAAACTAGATGTTGGCCAAACAGAAGGCAACAAAAGATTTCCTCACATTACCGCAATTGCCAAAAGAAGCAGGAATATTTTTCTCCCACTATAGCATTTGTGCCTGTCTTTGGCATGCACTCTGTCAACAGAGCTGTTTTAGGATGAGGGATGCCCAGGTGTGCCGCAAGAGTAGAGCTCATTCTGGGGAGGATGCCCCCTCATGGGACATTATAGCCAACCCACACTAGGTAACAATGCCTGCACAACACTGGAAGAGAGGACAGGAAACACAGAGCAGTGAACATACCCATTGTAGCTTGCTGTGATTGTATAGTGGTAAGTACTGAGCATTGTGGCCACAGCAACCTCTGTTCAAATCTGAGTCATGACACAGAAAGAAAGGAAGTTGTTTTAATCCTCACATTTGGAGGCTTGGTGCTGGAGACACACCACCAGGGATGTGACACTCACACAAGCCCTCTTTCTGGGGGAACTATTCAACAGACCTCAGTGTCCAAAGCATGGAAAAAACAGATGAGAGAAAGCAGTACTTGCACAAATAAAAAGGTTCATCTAACTCATTGTTACATTATAAGGAGGTTGATACTCATTGCATCATAGGCTTTTTATCTCCTTTTGTGTGATTTCAAGAAGATCAGACAGATGTTGTTGTACTAAAGTTGTCTAGGACAACATTTTCACTGACTTCATTCTCAATATTTTAACATATGTCCTTCCTCTCTCCCAGCAAACATTGATTTTTTTTCTGTGATCTGTCCCCAGGGATGACTCACCACAAAGGAAAATTCCAGAACTTTTCCAGAAAGCAGCAGTGGAGGCAATAAATTACATGTAATTAATTTCCTTATTGCAAGGCCTTCTACTATCTTTAGTCCAAGAATTATGCATTAATGAGATAAGTAATCAATAGCAGCAAATGGAATACATCATATCTAGGTCTGAAATTTTTTAAAAGAGAAGCAAAACACTGCTGGAAATGCAGTGCTCTTTTGGGGTAGAGAGGATGATGTAACAGCGAGAATTGTGCCACAGGCTGGGGGAAGTGATCTAATATGATTCTCTGTTTACCTAAGTCCCACTCACTCCTCCTGCCTATACTGCCAGGTGTTTGTTTCTGTCTATTGGGATGTGGGCATCAGTGGTTTTCCAGTATGGAGATGGTGAGGCAGGAAAGTTATCTGAAAGTCACAAGTGAAAGAAATTTTCAAGAAACACTCAAGTGCCTACAGGTAGGCACTTTATATACTAATTGAATCATATAGCAACAGAGTTCTATTTTGTTATTAGTACAAGATGCTCTAAAAATCTATTAATGAACTTAGATTATGTGACTTATTCTAATTTTATTCTTAGAAAACTGTATATCCTGATGACAAAGTGAAAACTACTCATTTTGACCAAATGAGTTCTTCGTACTAAAGTGGAAGGTCTGACTATAATTAAAAAGAAGAGATGAGTTGAAAAAGGAGAAGGCAACAAATATTCTTTTATAGAAAATGGACTTATGTTTGTAACAGTTGAATTTCTAACAGATTCTCAAAAGTTTTTCATACTGAAGACAGCGTATGTCCTTCTGAGGTCAAACACTGTTCAGGCAATCAGACGCAGTCTTCACAACTCTTGGCAAACTTCCTCCAGGTGTCTGTTCAGGGCTAAGTAAAGAAGCAAGACTATCTTGAAACTATTAAGATGAAAAGGGGTTGCTTTTACAGCAGGGCTCACATAACTGTGGAGATCAGCAGGGAATATTTAATTCCATTAAACCCATCTATCAGCTAACAAAAATAGCAAGGGCAATATGGTGAAACAAAGGAATTCAATAGTTGGTGAATCAACCATAAATCTCTTTCAGAAATTTAACTTTTGTCTCTCTGGAAGACTTCATGTTTCTTGTATTATGCCTTCCAAAGTTCTTTGCAATCATTTTCCAGTCAAATTTTGTTCTTACACATACATACAGAAAATACCTTCAAAACATGTTTCCAAAGAGAATTTTCCATGATATACTAGTTTTCTTACTGTTGCTTTAGCTAAATCATTCAGATTTTTCTTTCTCAAGTGTAACAGTAAAATACCAATTTACTCCATGTGATTTTAATAGAGATGCCTTCATGGTTATATCACAGAGAAGTTTTCTTCTTTTTGCGAGTACAGAAGTCAGTGCACCTTCTCACCTTCAATTGCATAGTGAATAACAGTAATAGTGCAGATGCCAGAACAATCACAACCTAGTATGTCTGATTTTCCTTGAGTTTATATAGACCTGCTAACCCCAAACAAATTAGTGATACAACTATGGAAAGTAAAACGAGGTTTGCTGCTCATATCAGATAATGGGAGAAAAAATTAAATAATTATACAGGACTTTGGAAACATGAAATCTAAACTGGGAATTCAGGAATCCACAAGAAAGGAATTACCTGAAAAATTGGAGTGGCTTTGTTGTCTCCATGCACAGCTCTCAGGTACAAGAGGCACATAGGTGCTGGTTTAGCAACACAGAGATACTGAATATGTTAACATTACAGACTGTGTTATGTGGTGTTAGCATGGAATATCAAAACTATACTCTCAGAGATTTTTAAAACACTATGTTTTGAGATCCCTGTAGATGAAGGGGTTTTGTGACAAAGAATAAATTGCTTTGGAAGGAATATTACAAAGTATCATTTTCTGAGTTGTATTGTGTGCAGAGAAAACATATATAACATTTCTTTATAAAGGAGTGGGAGGACAACATTCAAAAACGTTAAGTAAATTATGGAATTCCACAAAGCTTTGTGAAAGATATATTTATCGGATGTGTTTGAATCCAAAATAGAGAGCTGATTCTGCTTCTGTGGCATTTTAAATCAAGAGGACATTCTATAAACTTTTAGAATTAAAAAATGGGAATTTGGAATTCAAATATGAAAAAAAAAACAGAGAGAAATAAATACCAAAAAAAAAAGTGCAATATAAAACATTATTTTGACAGTTTGGGACAATTGGTGGTTTGCCATTTGTGCTGAACTCTTGTTGAAGAAATAAAACCAGGTCTTGCTCATTAGTTTGAGTTGTAGCGTAGTAAGTTGTAGGATTCAAATTTGAGTCAAAGCTTAAATCAAAGTGGTACAAGTCAAAGGCCTGAAAAATTGATGACAGCCTGCACATCTGCTCTGGAGAAGCTCTCCCTAGTGCTGTGAATGACTGTTGGAGCATTACAAATAAGCCACACTGCCTGATTCAGAGAGCAGGCATGCTTTCTTTCAAGAAACACTAAAGACAGATTATGAGAACAGAACTGGAACATCAGACACTGTTTATGCAGTTCTGTTTACACATCAGTCCCAGGAATCTCTCCATCTGCCAAATTTTTCTCAATTACTGCTCATTCTGCAATAATAGACTGTAAACTCAGAGCTGAATTTCCAGAATCATCCCACCTCTGAAGTGAATTCCTGGCATTCCTTGTTAAAGTGCAACCAAGTATTTAAGCTTGCAGGAGTCCCTTTTACCACATATTTCCTTTCAAAGAATCTACTTGACCACAGCTTTTGAAAGGATATCAGAGCAGACCTATATAAGTTTTAATATGAACTCCAGTCTTGTGAAGAGAACAGAAAAACAGAATTCATTTGATTCAATGACTTCAGATTCAAAACAGCCACTGATTTCTGTCCTGCTCAACACTTGATATGGACATCAGACAGGATACAAGCAAATCTGCTGCACTCTTGAAAAATGGAGGAAGTAGAACAGAAACCTACATCAGGTTTTATTAATGTTTCAAAAGGTTTTCAAGACTTTCTGTTCAATGCTGGTTTCTTAAAAACTAGGTTTCTTTCTCCATAAAAAATCCAGCTATTTTACAACTAATCAGCAGCTAATGTTAAGTGTAATAACAAGATCTCTGCCCAAGCACTGTTGATAAGTACATCCTATTAGTTTCTGTGCCAAGAAGTGAATTAGTCATGCTGTGGATATGGAGGCAGACACCTCTGTGTTTTAAAGGTTTCATTAATGAGCCACGTGAGAGAACAATAGCAAGCACAAAAAGACATGGAAGAGCTGCAAAGAAAGGCATGTACTTTCTTTTCCTGTCTAGTTTTTCATTTTTTCATTTCCCACCAGGTCAGATTTCTGCATATAGGAAGAGAAGGCTGCTGAAGGGAACTTTTCTCTCTGGTGTCCAAACTGGTCTTAGACAACAAAAATTTCAGAACTTCAGAAATAGACTTATGTAAACCTGTTTTATTTTGAACATAATATTATTAGACTATGGTTTGCAACTGAAAAAGTGTTATCTTGATGTGTCTGCCAGACATGAAGACCCACATATTTCAGGAAAATACAGACAATTTTTTATGCAAATCACAGTTCAATATCAGTTCCAGGATTACCTTGCTGTGTTTCCTAGTTTGCAATCCTGTTATCCTTGGAAACCCTTTTGTACTGAAGTATTTGTTTTCTTTTTCCCTAATGAGAAGGGAAATTTGATAAATATTTTGTCAGGAAATGTAATGCTGGAAGCCACCTGCACTTGCATGTTTATATTCCAGAATGAAGTTGGCTTTTGATTTTCATTTTCTTGTAAGGAGAATAAATAACTGCAAGGGTAATTTGTAAGGAAGACCTGATTATCTGCCTACACCATTCTTGATTTCAGTTTATACTGCTAGCATTGAACTAGCAATACAGATATTGGTATCCTAAATAAACTAAATCAAACATAATAACTACTGTTTTCTGGTAAGTCATCTTAAAATAAAAATAAATTTTTAAAAAATGACATTTTGATTTTGTCTAGTGTTCTATGAAAACTCTTCAAAATCATCAGTATTAGTATAACAAGCAATATATTTAGCTATCAATGAACACTGGATATAAAGCAGCCAGTTCCAGGGAGGTTGAGGTCAAGCAAGGGTGAGCCTTGAATGCTTAGGCAGCCTCAGGATGATGCATGAGTAGAGGAAAATTTTTGATCTTGTAATTTTTGAATTTTTTTTCTAGGGCTCCATTCACTAGGATTCTTTAAAGAGTATGTGCACCTGTGATGAGTTAAGTTAGTACTTCTGGAGCTCATAAAATCTAACACAGCAAATGACATTTCTGAAAGACTACAGCAGGGATAGAGTATGAAAGATCATACCAGTCTCTTTCATCATAGTAGATATTTCTAAATTGCTTTCTTTTGGGAAATCAGCCACACCTGTCTCATCCATTAGACAAAGAATTCAAGAGATAATTGCTCTGACATGCTTCTAAAAGGCTGAGTGATATTTAGACAGGAAATCTGAGGCCAATCAGAGGAATACTCAAAGATATTTTGAAAACAGAAAGAGCTCTTGTGAACCTGAGGCAGGTCATAAGATGCCAGAGGTCACTCCCCTACTACACCAAAACTGAGACACCTAAGCCTGCAGCCTCCAGAGGTGATGTCTCCTCTCATGTTCCCAGGCATGCAGGGCTTTGCTTTTCCCTGATAGTGGTGCAAAGGAAGATTTGTTTCACTTCCTCACTGAGTAGAATGATAAAGAATTTTCCGACTTCCTAGGAGAGAGAGAAAGGCACCTGTCATTCACACTCTGCAGCAGCTGGTCTGTTGTGTGAATTTCTCTGGGCCTGGTGGAGATGTAATCGATTATAAAGGGTACTGATGTCCCATTAGATGCAGCAGTGAGAGAAAAACAATGCCTGCTCTTGAATTTACTCCTTATCAAATAAAGAACTAACTGCCAGAAACTCCGTTCAGTGCCATCCAAGTTTTCTGATAAATTCCATAATAATGACATTTTATTAATATAGTTGTTACTAGATATGTAATTTTAGTTTAACATTTATTGTACAAACAGCCATTGGTTACCACAACAAATACATAAAATCCAAATAGTCATTTTAGAAATCTTCAGATTACTCAAGGAGGTGGGATAATGAAGTTACACACTGCTCCTACCACAAAAACAAAGAGAATCAACAGACAAGTGATGGTTCCTCTTGTCTGTCACAAGCGAAGACCTTTTGCTAGCAGCAGTTCAGGTCTAAGTAAGCAGGATTTCCGCATCTAGCATCGTCATATTTCCAAGCAATTCAGGCTGATGGCTTTATTAGCATGAAAAATAGGAAAGGTCAAAATCAAACAGACTTCCTGGCTCAGTCCAGACATTAAGTAGCTGTAATGAGTAAAATTACATGGTCACTATGCCACTGCATTTATCACAATATCCACAAACATTTAAATAAAAAACCCTCACTTGACAACAGGACTTATGAAATAATAATTACAGTACACACTCTTTAGCAAAACATTCTTGTAAAAGTTACAGAGCTTCTAATTGATTTCTCATTCTAGCCTTAAACATCACTAATAAAATATTTTTGGTATGCAATCTGTAATTATATCTCTTCAAAAGACACATCTTTCCCTGCCGTGACTCGGATTTGAACCGAGGTTGCTGCGGCCACAACGCAGAGTACTAACCACTATACGATCACGGCAAGCTATCATAAAACTCAGATTAAAAGGGACTACTTTTTTCCCTGGTTCTCTTTAAAATTTTGTATAAATGGTGCCACCTGCAGTTTATACTGGGTGCTAGCAGCAGCTTGCTCTAAGCATTCTTACGATTAATGACACCTTACTGCCGTCTCAAAATTGCTTCCAGGTTTAGTCTTCCTTTCTCTTAGTAATACATTCTTATCAGGATTGCCTGAAAAAAGCCTCAAGATAGTTATAACACTTTCCCCTTTCCCCTAAAAATCTTTCTAGAGATTTTTTTTTCCTATTTTATGAGTAGTAGGAATGGCAAAGTCATGACAGCAGAAAAGTCTGACAGCGTAGAGACAAATTTAGGCAAATTAACAAAATCTACTTAACTGAAAACTCCATTTTATGAGTTGAACTAGGTATGATTGATTCTAATCTAAGTGCTTGTATTGATGGACATAATCTTCCTTACCTCTGCCATAAGCACAGAACATAAAACACACCTTCTCCAGAATTTGCACTACCTACTGTGGAAGGACATCAGAAAATACTACACATGAAGTCTGAGGGGAGTGATCTTCTATCAACTGAATCATCAATTAGTATAATACTGAATCTGAAGTTCTCAGTAGCACCTGCCCTTTGATAGATGTTCAGAGACAAAAAGACTGCAAACAACATTCAAACTGACAAAAGAGCAAAAAAAATTTGTTAGTTCTCTCAAATGAAAGCTCCATTAGAAATCAAGCTGTACAAAATAGAGAAAGATTGGAATGGGGAAAAATAAAAATAGGCAAGCTCTGGGCACCTTAGTCCTGCTCCGAAAATGAAGGCTGTTTTCCTCATGCTCACCTTCTCCACACTTATATCCATTATTTTTTTTAAGAAGTGTCTGCTTGTTAGCCTTGAAGATCACAGCAGTGGTACAGTGTCTCTCTGAGTCTCTGAAGGAGAAAGAAATACCAAAAAACTTACTAGACTGTAATACATAAGACCATTAAAATGTCTTCAGAATGCCTGCAGCCTGCTGAAATTTTGATGAAGGTCTACAAAGCAGACTTTGCAAAAGAAACATCAGGTTGGTCTTTTAAAAGGCAAACTTACTAAACAGGCTCCACTCTGCCCCAGTGCTGAATCTCACTGCCTCTGTCAGGGAAACAAACAGGTACCTCCTGCACTCACACAGTGCAGGCCTTCCCTGCCACTGTAGCTGCAGTAGGGAAGGAGAAAGTATCTTTTTTCTGATGGTTTCTGGGGGAACTTGGAGCAAAAGGATGCTCTTATGGTGGTTTGGACTGCTGTATCACACCCTACATCCTTGGCCTATGGCTTGGTGTTACCAGAAAAGCATTTCGCTCAGGGGTCAGCATACCCCTCCAGAGACTAGAAAGATGGCATTGCTCAACATCATGCAGGTGGGCAAGCCCTGAATGAAAATGATTCAGTAGTATCTTCTCTGAAGTTTCTGTTATTGTAGACCTGTGAAAGTAGAGTTCTCTGAATATTTACTGTGTTTCCATAATGAAGACTTTAAATAACCTTAGATTTTCCAATTTGAAATCTTGTCGTTACTGGTTACCTCTCCTAAAGTAACAACCACAACTTCAGTTTTATTTGAGCTTCTCAGAACATACAGATTTCTCCTAAAAATAGAAGTCAAGTGAATATTATAGATACATAATTTTGCCATGGCATCTCCCTTCAGAGTAAAGGGATTAAGTCAAAAATACTACAGGACTCCTTGAGGTACTTTATAGCACAATAATAATGAGACACAGGAGATTTTAAATGTGGTAAGTCATATGAATCATCAGTAAAATATTTGCAGCTGTGTTGAGACTGTCTTTTGGCAAACTCTGGAACCTGTGTTAATCCACTACACAGTGACACCTCCCACTGCAATCATAGGGGTGCCTTATTTTTTTGCAAAAGTGAAATAGTTTTGCTGGATTCCTCTCAAAAATTACCATGCAATTTTTAAAATCTGGGTGTCAGAGAAACAAACAAAAAAAACCCCTCTTCTAGTTCTATCTTATTGTAGGAAGCTTATAATATCATGTAATGCATTTTTTGCAAAGTTGAAGTTACCTGATATATTACTATTTATTTTAGATCTATACACACATGAGAAAAAATATATATAAATGACATCCATAAACCTTTATGATCAGTACACAAACCTTTGAGATAGTGAAACAAGCAGTAACCACTGGGTAACAACTGATAGTTTCATTACTTTTATTACGCTGGTACTACTTTTGATCCAAACTCTATACATCTTGCCATTGTTTGTATTTATTATTATTTTTTATAATTTCTATTAGAAAATGTTATTACTGCTTCTTATTTTTCCCCAGAAGAAGGTTAGTGCATATGACCGTGCTTCATGCAGTATTTGCACAGTTGTGTGATTATCTGTCCCTGAACTCAGCCTTGCTACCTTGGGCTCAGAAGAAAGCTGTGAAATTGTCACCCACATAACTGAAAAGATAATCTTCCAATATAATTACTTTTTCAGTTAACTTGTCAGTTTTCGACAGAATATTTATCTCATTCATGATTGACTGGTCAAAATTCAAAAAGAGTAATCAGAAGACACATAGACATACATTCCCCCATCAGGCAGTAGGTTCTTGGGCAGATGTGGAAAAAGGAGGACTTGAAACATATACAAATAGCATATATCTCTCATTTCTCAGTGATGTTCTTTACTTTTCATATTATTAATTAGCATAAAGTTAATCTTTTCTCTCTTCCATTTACTTTTAGCATAGGCAAACACATAATGGGACTAGCCTCCAGACTTCTCACCTGTGTTTTAGTTGAGTGCCCCCAGCATCAGGCCATAGAGTTTATGCTCTTTGTCTTTGTAGTGAATTAGCCGTGCATGACCTGATAGAAAACTTGAGACAAGCATACCCTCTCCAGACACTTAGCCAAGTACCCAACACATCACATAGGAAACAGGTCTTTCTTCTGCCAGCAACTACATACCTGTATCTCTCAGTGTGGTTCATGCCTGTCTCTACAGGACAGGTTGTATTTCTTCTAATGTTAAAGATCAGAGGAAACTTCTATTTCATTTTGAGTAACAGTCTTGATCTCTGTGACTCTCAGAGTAAGTTCATGCATTTCAAATATATGTTCTGAGCAGATGACAGAGCAGACTTGAGTGCTAGGTCACAGTCCAAACTTGGCTTAATACTCTCTTTAAACTAATTTGTTTAAATTGTTGTAGTTTGCAAAACGATACTGAATAAGCATTTTAAAATCATTATTGCCATTTGTACAGTAGGCAGTTGCCGTATCAAGGCATTTTAGGATGTACAAGTGAAGAGCTTTCTTTTAGTACTGTCTTTTAGTAGTAGAAAGAGAATTCAATTGGCATTTTCTGTGTTTGGTGTTTTGTTCATTGATACCTTCAGGCAAGAAAGCTCAAGCCCACATACATACACATTGATTATTTGTCTCAGTAAAAAAAAAAAACCAGAAATTATTATAGGCTGATAAAATTTGACTTAACCTATTTATTTTTAAACTATAAATTATTAAAATGTTTTGGATGCAGCAATAATAAGGACATTCAATGAAAGTTAGCATTGGTAGGAGGCACAAGCATTGCCCAGAACACAGAAGCTGCTTTGAAGAAAGAATGCACAAAGCCCTTGGTATTGGATGAGTGACTCACTCAGTAATACTGCAGTGGCAGCTCACCAGAGTTCAGCTTTCAAGCCCGCAATGTGGGCATTAAAGACATCAAAGGGTGTACAGGGAGAGTGAGAGAACATCATTCATATCCTGAAGAAAGCGTGAGCCTACTCTTTTTACTTTAAGGACTGTCATTTTCCTGAGCCTATGACAGA
Organism: Hafferia zeledoni; assembly: GCA_035583235.1. Taxonomy (NCBI): domain Eukaryota; kingdom Metazoa; phylum Chordata; class Aves; order Passeriformes; family Thamnophilidae; genus Hafferia; species Hafferia zeledoni. The sequence goes on along the minus strand of JAWWEV010000095.1, from coordinate 40,690,327 downwards.
GAGACTGAGTACATGGAGGCAGCTTAGACTTTCACTATAACAGGTTCATAGAGAAATAAGGGCTTCCTGTGTTGGGTATATATTTGCCTTTTGGCTACAGTACCTCTCTCAGGCCGAATCTGCATTGAAGTTCACTTTAATCTGTGTATAGATGGAAAATACAATTAATAGGCTGAAAAGGCTCTTTGGCAATTTATTAGACAGCTCTGCCATCAGCAGGAAGTCTTCTATCTTCTGTTAATATTATTCCTATTAGTAGAGCAACCACTCCTATTTTCTGTGTGATCTTCTACACAGAGTCTTAGTCCAGAAAAGTCACCTTGGGATTCCTATTGTTCTTAGAATTCAAATATATTCATGGTATAATGCTTTTCTTTTGTGCTGTGCACTCCCATAATGAGTCGCAAATGACTATGGAAATATCTATTTTTCCCTAGCCAACATCATGTAACTTTTCTTCATGAACATATTGTTCCCCTTCCTAACAATTTTGGTCTTCTTTTCTCTTCTTCTTTTCCCTTCCTGCAGCTAAGTTTCTTTCAGGTAGCCAGAGGCCTAGACTGAAAGAAATGCTTTGAGTACTCTTTTGCCAGAGCTCCATCTCCTTACAGAAACAGCAAAATCTCGAAGCCAGCATGGCTACTCCTGCAACCATATATATTTAAATATAGACATTTATGGCACAAAGGGAGCAAGTGACACTACTAAAATCTTCAACATAAAAAAATTCCACACCATCAGCATTGCTTAGTTCCAGTCACAGTTCTGTAGCAGGTCTTACAGCACAACTCCTGTGTCAATGAGGAGAAAATTGTAGTTGACTGTCAATTACCTCACTTTGCAAAAGTTTCAGCCAGCACCATGCTCAGGTCAGCATTCAAACAAAGGAGGTGCACCTCTTGGTTATGAACAGCACACATCCAAAGTCTATATAGTAAGTGTAATTTCCTACCCTGTCCTCCAATTCTCCTGGTATTCAGCCCAAACCTGCACTGGGATTTCATTCTCCAGTTTGTGGTAGAACTGAACATGTCATCTGTTATTCCCTTATTTTGCAACTTTTATCCACCTGCAAAATTCTCCATCTTACTGAACATTGATGCAGACTAATTGCTATAGGTAAAGGTGGGACTTTTTTTTCCTGAAATGATTCTTGTTCTTAAAATTTTTTGTATACTATTCAAGGAAAACATGAAAATTAAATTGGATAATCAAAATGTGCACTGTGGTTTACCTTAGATGCGGCATGAACTAGTACTTATCTCTTCCTTTAATTTAGATACTTAACCTGTAAGCTTTCCTCAGGGGTGCAGAACTAGTATCCTGGAAGAGGGGGAAAAATTTCACTGTGTCTCCAGAAATAGATAGAGCACAGGAAAGGTTTCAGAATGTTCTGTTACTGTCAAACACATTTTCATAACTATAACAGCATGTATGCACAACTTGCCATTTAACATTGTGCTGTTAGTGAACTAGTTGAGGTGTATTCAAGGGAAGGATTTTGTACACATAATGTTCCTTATATTTTACATTTTTTTTACTGTAACATAACAAACCACTTTTACCTAAAGCCAAGAGACTACAACATATATTCAAACAGTTTCAAACTACATGACAAGGAAGATGACTGTTAGTCAGTTTTGTAGTTTGTTCAGCACCATGCTCTTCATCTCTTCTGGTGAAGAAAAGGAGGATATTCTTTTTATGGCAGGATTTGCCATTTTGTGTCACTATGATGCATTTTAACTTGTTCTCAGTGATCATTTCAGCTTTCTATATGGCAGCTCTTTCTTTTATATGGGAAGCAAGTCTGGAGAAAACACCCCTTTGCTAATAGATATGCCATATCTCACATCCAGCTTAATGACTTGTAAACCTCAAAGGATAACTGAAATTTTTTACAAGGAGATAATAATAAGCAAAGCAGTTACACCAAAAAATCTGAGCTAGGGTCTGATAAGTTATATGATCTATACATGTTAAGAGCTGTGAGACTGAACAGGTTTTTGTATCAGTTTTCAGCTATACATTCATTAACAAAGCAGGTGTTTGATCAGTCTGTGTTTATTGTCAGTTCTTTCTAGAAGCACATAAATAGCATTAAGGAAATAAAACATTAGCCTTGATGTACTCCTGGGAGAGCAAAGTGACACAGTCCATACCTTTCAGTCAGTCTGGAAGGTCATGTCTTCAGCTCTTAAATCCCAGGAGCTATTCCAGAGACAACCTTCACAAGCTCTGAGATGTGTTGATCATTATAGCCCTGATCTACAGCCTCCTAGGCGGTCCTGTGGTGTAATGGAGAGCACTCCGGTCTCTGAATCCCAAGGTCGCGAGTTCGAGTCTCAGTGGGGACCATCCCCTGGCAGTCAATGCCTCCCTGCCATCCCATCCCCGTCACATCTCGGATGCTCAGCAGGGTCAGTAGATAGTCCTGAGGACTTCACTGTCACTGTCCAAGCTCACTCAGCCGTGGCAAATGAACCTTAGGACTTAAATGGTGGGGCCAGTTCTGTGCACGCTGTGCCTCACCTAAAAAATCCACTGCGC
>JAWWEV010000095.1:40638662-40666760 GCA_035583235.1 Hafferia zeledoni | reverse complement strand
TTCTGCCTGGCTGCTTTCCAGCCACTCTGTGCCCAGCCTGTAGCGCTGCATGGGGTTGTTGTGGCCAAAGTGCAGGAAAAGTGCATCTGTGTGGCCGAAGTGCACATGTTCAGAAAAGCACAATGATACTGCATTCACTGACTGTTTATCTGTTTATTTTAAATATGTCAGGCAATTTAATCTTGTCATATGTTTTCCTGCATATAATCATAATATACAAGTTACTGTCTGGCTATCTGTGAGCTACCTTCTCTATCTCTGTTTCCTCCTCACCCTAACCTCAGCCCCACTTTCCAGTCCTAAGGAGTCAATAAACAAAAATGGAAAATTTTTCAGTGGTGTGTGATAGAAAATACTTGAATCTTGGGAAATTTAGAGAGGAAAACCAAATTAAAATCCACAAACTGTGTAAAAATACTTTAAAAATCTATATAGTACAACTTTTTGTAAAGTAAACATTTCATGATTTTTGGTCACTATGTTTTCCAGTGTTTCCTATCTACTCGCCTCAGACAAAACCAAAGATATGGATATAGGTTTGATAACACTTTGGAATCTTCTGGATCTTTCAGAACAAATGACCTTTCAATTCAGTGTAAGAGTTGACATAAGGTATCTGGCACTTCTTACTGTGCAGATTTATCCACAGAACACTGACATTAAATTTTACTTGAATCAATATTCCTGTCTTGGTTCATTTTGGAGCACTAGAGAAACTCAGAGCTCCTGTGCCTCTCTTTCCTTTGCTGCTTTATGTGTGTATGTGTGTGTGTTTGTGTGTGTGTGTGTGTGTGTATATATATACTCATTTATATATACTGTGGGGGTTTTGGGGGAAGTTGGTGGTTGTTTTTTTGTTTTTTGGGGTTTTTTTGGTGTTATGTGGGCAACCTTTCATAATTGCTGTTCTGTATTAGCAGTTAAGGAACACTTTTTCTGCCTGGCTGGTGGATTCAGCACAAAGCAGAACAGCTAATGAGTATAGATTCCGCAATAGTGCCCAGATTTTTTGGCTAGAGGGTATGTTCTTGTGCTTCAGCCACAAGAGTGCATTGGTACTACGGATTGCAACACTGGGCAGAGGAACACACTCCAAGTTAGTCTCAAAACATTAATGTAAGAGGTAGAGGTCACCACATGACAAATTAACCTGCTTCTTTTTCACAGACAACTTGATTATGTTTAAAGGCTTTTACATTATGTAACCATGCATACTATGGATTTTCCTATAATGACTGCTTAGGCAAATATTCTAAATGTGTATTAAAACTGAATTCCTGTTCTATTTTCTCAGATGGCAGAATTATATTTCTTTCTTTCAGTCAAAGAGCTTAGGAGATGCACTCAATCATGCCTTCTTTTAAATGAAAGTCTCTTATTCTTCTTCCTGTTGAAAAGGGTATGGTATTTCCTTGAACATTTGTCCTTATCACCATAGTACTTTGAAAATCACCATATTTGGAGTGTCTGTAGGAACAGGGAGTTTGCCAAATACAAGTCCTCTTAATAATATCATGTTATTAAAGATACCTATTCTTTCTTTACTCTTATGTTTTTGGAAATATTTATGCATTGAATTTCACTAGACATCATCAAATTTCTCTAATATGGAAGAATATCATGCAAAATAAGATTAATTTAAAGTTAAATGCTAGCAATATCAAGATAGACTTTGGGGAGAAAAGTAATCCAACCACTAAATCTGATCACTCCACAGTACTTACAAACCTATCTACAAATGATTAAGTAGGTTGATGTGTTGACCTCACAAGACATTGACTGGAAGGCAAAATTAACCTACAGCAGTGCACACTGTTTAAGCTCAAGATGCAGCAGCCTTGAGAAAATGACGCTTTCAGGATGCAGCCTGAATACTGTCACAGCAACAAGAAACCTGACTGAACTCATTTCACTGTTTTTCATAAAGTAGTCCACTCCACTGAAGGTAGTTCTACTTCAATGCTGTCTCGTGGTCTGACACCTGGGAAGACAAATAGGTCTCTCAAGCTGTTGGGCTGCTGTTGTTGACTTTGCATTTTTATCTCTCAGAATATTTCCATGCAGATGTTCAAATCATGGACAGATGCACTGAATCTTTTCAGGCTCTACATAAAAACACTGAAAAGCCTCACAGGCTGCTTTGAGAAAGACCAGAATTATTTTTGTCCTACCTCCACAATGCAATACCTTTTGCCTGTTTTTCATCTTTCCCTCTTTGCACACACACTGTGTGCCAACACATTTTCTCCTGGGAGAGAGAAGTACGAGTGTATGGATAAAAGTTTTTCAATACCTAAGGAGATGAAAAGACTCAAACGAAACAGAAGTCTGACAGAGGCAAGATTGATTTAAATTTTAGATTAGGTCTCTAAATTAATAAATGTCATAATTATCAGTCCTGTAAAGACAGGCAATGCATGTAAGGTATACACAAAACACTGCCTCATTATGTAATATCCCTACACACTTCCAAATTAGATCTGCTACTACACATCATAAAACCTAACCATCTTTGAAATTACACTGTCTACTCAAGAAGTCTTTGGTGCTCCTGAAGAAATTCAATATCATAGCAATACTACAGTACTGTATTGCAGTAATAAAGAATAATAATTATCATACAGGGTATTCTTGAAGAAAAAATTGTAAGCTAAGGTATATCTGGTAAAAGTTTTCCTAATCTGGTATTTAAAATAGCTATAAAATATGCTCTCAAAGTCTTGAGTGACCACAGCAATGAAGAGAAGTGCCTTCTCCTTTCTTTAAGAAAGCACTCAGATAACCAAGACATACTGTAATTATTAAAAAAACTGCCATACCAAAGGCTAAAATACTAAGGTTCAGTCACATTTTAAATCACAGCATATGACTTCAAATATTTTTTCCTACCCAAGTAGTTTGTGTTTGTTAGTAATATCATGGACATAAGCATACAACATTTAGTTCTCTTTGAGCTTAAAATGAGCCTAATTTGGAAAAAAATCCTTGTAGTGTCTCTGCTCTGTAGTGTATTAGTCACCCTATCTTTTACAGATTAAGCTCTTTGGCATTATAGGAGAAATCATCTGCTCCATACTAGCATCAAGCAAAGGCAGATTCATAAACTCTGCCCTTAATCTCTCTTTCAGTTTTCTTCCAATTAGAAACAATCTTTTGCTGATACTCTAATTAATACTTACACATTAAAATATTAGGCATTATAGCAGAAATCATCTGTTATATTCATGCATAAAGCAAGACCAGGTTTGTAAGTCCTTGCCCTTAATCTTTCTTTCAATTTTTTTTCCATTTAGAAAACATCTTTCCCCAATAGTATAATTAATGCAAATTATATTCATGATTAGTTAGTATTATGCTAATCTGAGCCCCAAATTTCCCTAAATCTACATGGTGTTGTCTGAGTACCAGATTGCTTTGGGTTTCTAAGTAAAATTACATTAGCCTGCCAGCTGTACAAAACACCATGATAGAGTAGAAATCCAAGCAAATCATCAAGATTACATTAGTTTTGTTTCTTAATGAACAACTGTTTGCATTAGGGATTACAGACAAATTATGATTTTCCTCTCTGTACCCAGGCACCCAGCATCTGTTGAGAAGTTTCGTTTTTTTTCCTGACTAAATAGATTGAGGAGAGCTAAGGCAGAGAGACAAGTCTAATATTTCATGTAATTGAATTTTTTTCCATTACAAAGCAATCAGCACTATAGGGTTCAGTGCTTAACCTCGAATTTCTCTCTTCCACTCCTGTCTGGAATGTGGGAGAAGCCTGAGCAGCTTTTTCTTTTTTTAGAGAGCTATCAGTCATCCAGCTTCTCCCCTCTTCCTACAGAAGTAGATTAAGTACCATAGAGTCATACCTGGCTGCTGTTACACTTCAAGCCTATTTCCCAAACTGTGCTCTTGCAATTCCCACCTCTTTGGCATGCCACCAAACAGCATCAAGTGTGGAAAATACAGCATCAGGCTCATGCCTCACAATCTGTGTTAACAGTGCACAGAGTGAAACTAGACCGGGCGAAGTTGGGGATAATGAACGTGGTACCACCAAGACTGCTAATCTTTAAAGTGTACCACAACACAGTTCTGTGTACATACTCAATTTATCAGTCTGTTCAAGTTTGTCCCTGTTTCATGTCAAACTGCTGTAACATGCTTGTTATTATGTTCTGCTTGATTTAATTATGCTCCTAGTGTACAGGTTTACTCATTCTTCCATGCACTAATCTCATCTCCAGAACTCACACTGTGACAGCTCATTATTGTTGGAAAAAATGTAGGACGCCGATATGAAAAGAAAGGCTCTGATACATTTATCATTGTGTATCAAGACCTCCTGATTACAAGATACAAGTAACAAGTTAATTGTGATCAATCTATAGAAATCAGGGTAGTAAAGGGTGGGAAAATCACCATCTGTGTCTTGAATGACAACATCAGGAAGCACCAAAATAATTCTGGACCACTTTTTTCCTTGTGTCAAATCCTTTGCTAATACCACAATTCTGTCTTGGCCTATACAGAGCATCAGATGGATACAAATGTTCACTGAAGGGCACTGACACTGTTTTGGAATTTATTCAGAAAACTTAGCTGAAACCTTCGTTGCACTTCCTTCAAAAGATCATTTTAAATAGTTTCAATTACCTTTAGCAACAACACATGAGGTAAAAAAGTAAATTAAATGCCAATTATCTTTTCTATTTATAGTCAATAGCCAATGTTCCAGATTTTCTTCTGCACTCTTTCAAGTTTCTTATTCCAAACTACCGCAGGAAAAAAAACATGCTAAATCTTATTTTATACTCAGTCAAAAAGAAATAAATCTAAAAATACATGTATGCATATGAAGTCTACAACAAATGTTATTAATCCTGTCATATTGTAAAAGTCATTTGGGAGCTTATGGAAAAACCTGTATTACTTCCAAAATGCTTTGGAAAAAATATTTATTAGGATACCTTGCCTGAAACAGATGAACTGCAATTCTGTCTTCACTGGGTCTTACTAGACACAGCTGTTTAAATAGGAACAAGATGAAATCAGGGCTTCTACTTGAGAAGCTTCCTGAGAGCTAATTCAAGTATTTTCACTTCCATACGTGTCACATTTTGTACTTTAATTTGCATTTTATTTGTGATATTTTGGACATTATTCCGCTGTTGACAATATATACAGAAAATGGTAACTCAAATTAGTTAAGGAGGGGACAATCTACACATCAGATACCAGGAAACTTTTAATTACACATCAGTATCATTTGAGATGTAGAAATTTACAAACACTTTATCAAAAATACCAGGAATTATACCATGTAAACAAAATCCTTCACTCCAAGAATTAAAAACATATTTCAGAGTTTAAAGTCCTCTACAATTTCTGATGTGGTAAGAAGCATGGATAAGGCAATTAGTGGAATGAAAACCTGACTAGTTAGTATGTTACTCAGTGAAGATACTCTGTCAGTTAATGATACATCAGTTTGTTTATTGATTTGTGAAAGAGCATTAACAATTAATTATATTCTGCTCTACAACTTTTCAGTGAGATGATTTGAGATAGTTCTAGCAGCACTATGCAAAAACACATCTGGATGAAGCAGTCTGAAGATCACTGTACTACGTTAACTTTGGGTAAGAGTTTTTAGTAATTCAGAACTTATCTGTCATTGCAATTAACACATTCACCTTGTACTAAGATACGATTTTACATGAATTATTTGGGCTGCAGCATTAGACATAATGTAATTTTACCTGAGCAAGAATAAAAGGACTTCTGCCTTTGCTCACTGACAAATACTCCTCATCTGAGGCAGTCTCAGCCTTAGATGAAACTCATAATGTTTTCCCCTCTGGAATAGTTTCCAGATTCATAACTGGTTTCATTGAAAAAACCAGATTTTTATGACAAGTCACAGCATGAATTTGGAGCCAAACACAACACTGACAGGATTAAAGGTAAAAGGATGTTGGTGGGAATGAAATGGCTACTGAAGGCTTCAATAATAATTCAAATGAAGCAAATGTCTAATGGATTTCAGATTCTGCCCCAGATCCACCTTTCGTAACATGACATGGCCCTAGACTGCTGTTTAAGCCAGTGATATAACTGTTCTGTGAAAGCAATGGCTGATGGAATAACAAACTGTAGCAGTATTGTGGGCAGCAGACAAAAAAACACCGCAGTACCCCCAGTACCCTCAAGGATTCCACTGAGAAATCCTTGATTTACAAACAAACATGCAGGAACAGTGCTGTGGCTGGGATGTTGAGGAACAGTGCTGTGGCTGTGGCTGTGGCTGGGTCATATGTAGAATGACCATCATCGGTTATTTCCAGTGAAATACCCTTGTTTAATATCCTTTACTGCTTAACTAATAGGTAATTTTAAAGGTATTATAAAAGCAGAGTTACTCAGAGCATGGAAAAGGTAGTTAGAGCAAACAAACATGAGTCTTTGGGAGCAAATGGAATATGCCTGTTTAAATGGGGTAACTTGAAATGCCACAATAGGAAGCATTTCAATTATTGAAGTGTTTAGTTTAAATAATCAGTATTGAAGGATTCATTTTGATCCTCTATTTGCTTTTATGGGAAACTTAGCTGCTCTACTCTATCCACGATTCTCAAGATCAATAGGTTTTGGTAACAGCTTTATTTGACAGATAACTTGGCCTAAATAAAAGACCACATAAATTTATTTGTTCAAATTTATTACATGGAAATAGGCAAAAGTTCTTAATATACGGAAAAAATCAAAATCCTTGTGTCTCATTTGCAAGAGCATTGGGAAATTTTATTCCGAGTCTGACCTCTCTATGCACAGATTTCCTTTGACTTACAAGAGAATTCCTTTCACTTCTGTTGGAAGGTAACATTCTTTGAGATTTCCTAAGAAGTGTGTCATAATTTAAAATGATGCTACATAGAAAATCTCCCCATCCATAATTAAAATCTTGGAGAAACTGACATTTCATGGTGAATATTTGAGATGTAACACTGGACATTGAACCTCAGTTTAAAAATATAGATCTGTCAATGCACATGCACACTAGTGCAAGGACAGAAGAACTTTAAGATTACATTGAATGTTCAGAAAATATTTAGATGATATTGCAAGGCACAGGATCTGCTGAAGTATTTCATTGTATGGTTTTATTTAGAATTCTGAATATCTTTAGTAAAATTTTTAAGACAATTTTAAGTTAATTGCATCACTGTATAACAGCACAGAGTGGCAAAGTTGCTAGTAGCAGTTCCTAAAGAAAATAAAATATACTTTCTAACACTATTTGGTTTACAGATCTGAAAGAGCTGATTTTATTTGTTTTCAATGCACCTTTTTATTCTTCAGACTGTCTTTGCCTTGACACTGAGACTCATTGTGCCAATTGTAGCTAACACCCAGACATCTATGATGAGCAAAAACTAACGGAGTGATTCTCACCTTATTTTTCACTAGTAACTTCTATTTCTAATTTAAACGGCAAAAAGAAATTGTGGAAACTTTCACCTATCTGTCTTTAATTTAGGTCTTCTATTTCTTTACTGCAGTTGTTTCATTCAGGATTGTAAATCTATTGTCTTACTCTAGAATTCTGCAAATACATCTTAAAGATTAAATGTGTTTCCTGCTTTGATAGAATTTTCAATCTATCAGTGTCAGAGTGTAGAAAGTTCACCTTTATTTCTTCATGATTTTACTCAATAATCATTGACCATAAATTTTAAGTAGTAAACAACCTTTATATCACATCATAATAATTAAAAAAAAAAAAAAACCTAGAGCAAAGAAAACAGGTACCTGAGGAAAAAAAATTAAGCAAGTGATAATTTCATAAGAGAAAAAGTAACTTTATTATGAGTTGCCAAAGATTTCCACAGGTCCTACAGAAGATTCATCTACAACGAGGTGCCATAGCCTCAGTTATAGCACATGTTCAAATTAGTTACAAACGAAAGCTATAATTGAACAGGTACATGACGCATCAATGTCATTTACATCTTGAAAACATTGCCAGATAAGCAGACAAAAGGAGGCACTATCAGACACCCAGGGTAGAGTTCTCACTGGATGAAAGTGTGTAACACAAGCAGAAAGATTTTATTTGCTGAGAAGGTGCTGCAACTGCTAAACACACAGTAGCAAATCTAACTGGAAATACATAGGTAACATGTGACTGACTGAAAGGGAAAAGACAGAAAGGAGTTAGAAAAATATGTGCTTTCCAATGAGCACAAATATATTTTTCTTGAATAAAAGGACACGTTTTTTAAAAATCAGTAACAAAGAAGTATTAAAAGTAATCAGCAACACCTTCCTTCTACGCTAGTGCATACTGTTAGTATGTGCAAAATGTTAGTATGTGCACTGCTACTACATTCCTTCTTGATCAAGAAAGTTTATTCCTCTGTTCCATTAAAAAAAATAAACATTAGAAACAAACATGCATTCACTTTTTACAGTTGTCCATACAGATCTTTCTGATTTAAATAATCTAATTCTTAGTCATCCAAGTATACATTGCACCTGAGTCTGACATTTATTATAAGCAGAAATGTAATGGTTCTGAACAAAAACTAAAAACTATACACTTAAAGTGTCTCATAAATAACCATTCATATTCAGTGAAGGAACTTGTAGTAAGTTATGTACACTGTTGGCACTTCCATGTAAGGATATGGATAAGCTTATGGATATAACCTTACATTCTTTTAACCACTCCTCCCTCTGAAATTTATAGAATTAAGATATTGTGTTCTATGTCCATGTATAAGCACAGCATGTTCAATATGACCACAGTTATAATGACATTTGTTTCTAAATCATTTAATTAAAAGTCATTATTGAGAACAAAGGGTGCATTAACAAGCTGTACATCTGAACAACGGATGGAGTTGTTGTGCTATGAATATCATTTTAATCCAAATTAGAAAACTGCACAGATGTGCTGCTGTAAAATATTGATATACTGCAACTCCCCTGGAATGTGATTTACAATTGTGTTAAACCAAAAAGTCCATTAAGATCTGGCTTTATTAATAAATTTAGGATTGAGATAATTCTTTTTAATGCAGAAATATAAAATCTAAATTGCTATTATTTTAATGTTCATTTGGGATTACATGCCCTATTAACATGGCCTTAATACTATGTAATAAACTTCGTGTAGACAGACTTTTTGTTCCAAGATTTAGTTGTGATGTCTCTGATCAGATCAAGCCATTAAGCATGAGGAAATGTGCAGTACTTACAACAGATCAGGGTAAAACCTGTGATTTCAATACTTTTTTCCAACAGTTTGAATAGACAATTTTTCATTATCTCTGCTGCACATGCATGTAAATTCGTGTACAAAAATAGGATTTTGATATTAGGAAGAAGAGATTTTTTTTTTTTTGAACATGTATTTTTATTCTATAAAATTGTATGAAAATTATCTAAAAACTAGATATATAGATTTGAACTTTGGCATAGATTTCACAAAATAACTTTCAATAGATATCTCAAATGTAAACATCTGGAAAATTTTCCCATAAGAAAACCCCAGTAACCTATTAGCGATGTCACAAAGTTTTGTAAATAACTACTTAGGTTTTAATTTTTACGTCTGACAAGTGATGAATTATTAAATAGGTGAAGTCTATCACAAAATACCATTATGACTGTAATCACATACTAGCCACTTGTCACTAATGAAGAGACAGTGAAAAATATTTAGTGTTTCTATGGGTCATTCTCTTGATCACCCTCATCAACACTCCTCCTCACTTTGTAAATGGAGATTTTACAGAAAAAAAATAGATTATTTCCCAGCTATACTGAGCTGCACTTGATACATAAGTTCTGTCTCTTCACTTCATGATCTTTCTCTCTCCACAAAGTTAAACGCAAAATCAATATGATGCATGACTAAGATGGTCACATTTACACTATCTAAAAGAATGAGATAATCAGTTAAAAATTCTCCACATATTCACTGTTACTTAATATATTAAAAGTTTACTTTTGTTTGCACTTGATTGTTTATTGCATTCTCAGTAAAACTTTTACCCCCTTGTGTTTTAGTAAATATGTCTCTATTCAGGAGAATACAGATGGAGAGTATGTAATTTCTGTTTGTTTGGTTTTCCCCTGATAAATTAATTTGTTATTATTGTAGCTAAACAAAAGAATATGAAGCAAATAAACAGTAAGATAGGAGACAATAAACAGTCTAAAAACTAAACATTGATTCCATTTAATTTAAAGAGGAAGACAATGTTGTCTTTCTCTATGAGAATAGTTTCAATGTAATTACTTTAAAAAAAAAATCAAAAGAAGCCATCATTTTAGGACTATTCAAATGAAAATTGATAGTAATATTTGCATGCTGCAAAAGTTATAAAATAGACAGCATATGTATAATGAAAAACACTAAGCTTATGACAATGCCCATCATAATAGCATTTGTTAATTAACTTTTTTATAACAATGAGTAACCATTTTACACAGTTTTTCCTGTTCCCAACAAGGCAATTCCAATTCAATGTCTACAATCATTGAAAAAAGGCAGAAGCAGAAAGCTGAATAAGTCTGTCTTTCTTCTTTATTCACTCAGAAATCTTAGTGTTTTACTTACACTGCACATTCTGGATAGAAATGTACTATAAATAATTATACAATAAATTCTGTGGTAATGTTTTATGCTGTAGCATTGAAGCATGAGGACTTTCTTCTCTGAGAGAAAACAATTCACATTGAACGTGAGTTTGCCTTTGGTTCTACAACCACAAATTTAAAAGTTAGAAATAAGATGCAAAATAGGATGCACAGCTGAAATATCATTTGATTTTTACCCAAACTTAACAATATTTTTAAACTCCCTTGCTAAAGTTTGCATGAAATTCACACTCATTACAGTAAGCATTGATATTACCTGTAATTTACAGATTACCCTTCAGGGTAAAATACTGGACGGAGTGAAAGTATTGATTTTCTTTTCCCTTTGGAAGCAGCGCATTCTTACTGAAAGATGTTCTTAGAGAACATTTTATTCAACTTAAGACATGCTCCTTAAAAAAGGCAAGCCTTTGTCTATGCAATATCAAGGAAATCTGCTATGCAAACATTTCATCGTGCCTATGTCTAAACATTTGTAAGGCACTTTAGCAGTAATGTACAAAGGCACATGAAGAAAGTCTGATTAAGGATCTAAACATAAATCTGAACATGATACAAAACAGTACAACTTCCAGCAAAATAGTAGGTTCAGAAAACAGCTTTTTACAATCTACACTTTACTGTTGTTCTTTTTAAAGTTACATGAATGCTTACACTACAGTAGTTCAACAAGTAGCAAAGACAGAAAAACTCTCCTTCCTTCTATTCAAAAAATACAGAAAAAAATCACAAGTAATAAACATAATTTAAAATAAATACTCCCTTAAGGTATGATACCCTGAATGAAGGCACGCATCAACATCCACCTTTGGAAAGATAACGAAGTCCTTGGAAAGCAGGGTAGGAAGTCAGTTATAATCAGAAACCTGCCTTCTGTCCAGCCACTGGGATGTGCTATCCACTGGGACTCCCCAGACCCACTGCCCAAGAATAAAGTGTCCATTGTCTCATCACTGTACTAATTGTAAAAATGCAGCCTATGCAGTAAGCATAATAATTATCCAGACAAACAAGCAAAGGCAATCAATGAAGGAATGAAAAGGGTAAAAATACCAACCAGACAAAGCAACCCAGGAATGAAATTAATATTCATAATGCAAGCCAGTCGAATGTCTCTTTCATGGCATGGCTATTACATACAAGAGACCATTGTCCACATGCAATAAAATCAGTATATGGAGATACGTAGCTCTGCTTCAGAGAAAAGTTTTTCATTCCCAAAGTACTTGGTCCCAGCTCCACTGTTTTGATGAAGTAAAGTTTTGGACTTCTTTGCCTGGCAACATTAAAAAAGTTCTCTCTCAGGGTCCACCCTTCCCCGAGCTCTGTAAGGGTTTTTTTTTTCCATGTCCCTGCTTTCATTTGCAGCTGTATAAATATGAACAAGAAAGCCATGCTCATCCAAACAAAGAAAAAATTGACTGAATATGCATATCCTCATTAACTAAATTTAATTATGACAAGAGGCATATTAATCAGTAGTTGCTCCAGTTACTGCATTCACTGGAAGGGAGGAGGACTCCAAATTAAAGGGAAGCGTGGGGGACAATCACATAGTGATTAGAAGGCTGCTCACAACATGATACAATACACTTTCTAAATAATTATTCAGAGGAAACAGAATAAAGAGGCAGATTGCTCTATTTTTAAGACCAACTCAAGAACAATTAGCCAAGAGCATGATGATGAGGCTGCTTTCTTTTTTTCCGTGACTGCTTCCATCTCCACATTCTCACACCAAGTAGCTTGGCAAACAGTGAAAAATTTGCATTTTACAGGGGGAACAAAAAGGGGGGGAGGGGGAGGGGGAGAAAGAGGATAGGGAGCAGAGAAGAAGAAGAAAAATGAAGAAAGAAAAATCCTGTGCTGTACTTGCTGCTGTTTTAAAAGGAAGGCCCGTGACCCTACAGCAGCAGAGAAAGCCTATTTAGCTCACTATGATGTTTAGTAGCTCTGGAGAGTCACTGAGCTGGAGCTCGAAACTGCATGCTCTGAACTTTGCAGCACGTGCATTACAACAGTGAAGGAGGAGTTCAGGAAGGAAAAAAAGGTTCCAGAGTGAGGAAAAAAAAAGTTATCACACAAACTTACCATCCACCAGGTCCTGGCTGACATGTCATAGCAAAGCTGCCATTTTATGGAGCTGTCCGATGCTTTCCCTGCCATTACGCTGCCAGCAACCTTCATCAGATGCAGCTCAATGGAAGATAAGACACCTAATCAAGAAAACATCAGCAGTGGCTTGCTGGGCTACATGTAGGCCAATCCTTATCACACTGCACCATGGGAAAAGCTCCTTTATTAGCAAGAACTCCAACCTCACTGATATAAAGAAAAGGATCAGGTCTTTTTTGCCCTTTCCCCCCACACCCCCCTCCCCTTTTTGTCTGAAGGGATTGGTGAAGCTAGCCAGCGTTCTTTGTGTATCATGTGTACACCAGTTTAGTATCTCGCAAGTGGGCGGCTAGCTGCATTGCTGGGCTACACTGACTTAAGCGCATTTGCATTCCTCTTGGTTGTATACTGTTTGACATGGTCCATGGTCAGCTCTGAGTATAAGGAAAGAGGAGGAAGAAACTATTCTGAATTAGTATCTCCATCAAGAAGGATATGGTGCAAGCCTGGCTCAGATGTCAGGAGCACTTGAGTGCACGTGGAACTCGGCACTTGCACCTGCATACACATATGCATGGGTGGACACTCCCTGGAACACACAGGTAGCAGCTGCAGCTGGATGCAGCAGAGGCTGCCAAAGGCTGAAAACACTGGAACTGGACATATGGAAACAGTTTAACTCTTTGCAACCAGCCTTTAACATGAGATAGAAAGGCTGGTAAGTCCTTTGGAGGATGGGGAGGGTTGCAGTTAGGATTTCAGTGCCACCAACCTTTCCTCCCTCCCCTTTCCATGCATGCTCCTGATCTCCTCTGCTCTGGGTGATCTAGCTGGGAAACGGAAGGTAAGTGGGCAGGGAACTATTTCAATCACAGCTCTGTCCTGCTCCACAGGTTTGGGTCATCTGCCCCTTCTACCTACCACCAGCAGGGCAAGAAGGCTTTCTTCCTGCAAGGTTTTCCATGCAAGGCTTTTTACTGAATGGAAAATTTGTGATTCCTTGAGGGAAGGGCTGGGTTAGAACAAATAATTCTGTCTTTGTTTTAAGGCGCAGAAAATTTAAAGTACATACACAAGCACACAGAGGAAATCAGTAAATCCTGGCTTACACTACAAGGAAAATACAAAAAGAACAGTATCTGCTAGTCCTGGCTGAAGCGATCAACATCAGTTTTACTGCTGCATTGTAGATTCCATATGTGCTTTAGCTAAAAGTCCCTAGCAAAAAAACCAACCAAACAAAAAAAATCCCCCCCTTCCAAATTTCATAAATTTTGTCTTTAAAATTATCACATTAAAATAACATCAACAAAAAAAAATACTAATGTTTCTTTTTCATTTTTTTTTGTTTTCTCCTTCCACGATGGTCAACTTCTAAGCTAATAATTCTTGCAGCTGAGAGCCCTTCAGCTAACTGGTCCAATCTGGCATTCATGGTCCATCTATTTAGGTTCTGAAACACTAAAAGTACCTAATGAAACTACTCTCTGAGCAAGACCAGAACTCTGACAACAGAAAAGCTCTGTAGCAACACCAGGCACATCAAAAGTTTAAAACTGTTTTTTCTTCTCCATGTGTGCCATTAAGGTTGGCTGGCTGCCTCAGTTTCTCAATTGTTTTAAAGACACTGATGAGGCCAGCATCAAAAAAGAGATAGACAAAGAATTAATGAGAACTTTGGACATCTCAGTCCCCTAAGTTTATGCAACTCTTTTTCTAGAAGATCTCTGTACAACAGATGAGGATTTTTCATTTCAGCTAGGTCACAATGATCGATAGGGACCTGAGAAAATTTTTGAATATTGGAAAATCTTTCTCTGGTCAGATATTGTGGGATGGCTCAGCACATTTAGAGTGCACAGGAGACATTAACTCCATCTCCATCCCCTACATCCTGATCAAACAGCCTGGCTTTGTGATAAACATTGTAAGGTATGGAGAGCACTAGCAGAAGAGTTTTATCCAGTTTTTGGCAGGCAGTGCACATGCAGATGTCCTGAGGCTGAATCTTTCATGTGGCCTTCACTAACAGGCTCATCATGATAGGACTGCAGTAGCAGTCAACTGTGGATGCGAGATAAACACTGGACAAGACAGATGCTACAATTCGCTTCACACAACCCCTAACCTCAGCTAACAAATGTACTTGCCAGCACAAGGAAAAATGGGCCTAACATGAACAAGTGGATTTTCTGCAGTTTCCTACCATGGAGGTCTGATCACAGGTGAAGAAACCAACTGCTTCAACCACTAATCTGCCTTACTAGGGACATTCACAAATCCCCAGCAGCATCGTGATGGCTGGGAGTGCAAGCCCACACTTTAGGTAATCATGAGCCAGTTTACTGTGCTTAAAAGAGGATAAAAGTTTTATCACACTGTAGCTAGATGAGAGATCTGTCAGGCTGCTTTCAGATGTCTAGACCACAGCAGATCCAATATTGCAGCATTTTCTTCTAACAAGTCCTCAGTGACCAGTGGAGCTGATCCATCCCAGAAGAACACAGCTCCTGAAGTTTCAGGAAGACTATGCATCTCCTGTAGGGACAAGCACCAGAAAGATATTTGTTTTTGTACATCCAGGAAAGACAGAGTCAATAATGAGCTTCCCTTCTGTTGCTGCCTGTTGCCTTCTGGCATTAGCTGAGAGCAGAATGGGGATTTCTGGCATGCAGGAAAACAATGCCTGCAGCACTGGTCAGTGTGTTCTTACAATGCACATGCTGCTCCCATGCCTTCTCCTCCCTGCTGGGAAGTCTTCATTTCTCCCAGCCATGTCTGGTTTGCAGATGGGATTTTTTTTAAAGGCTAATATGTAGGAAGAGATCTCATTTCTTATGCTGCTTAAAGATATAGTCATACCTAAAACAGATTGAAATATGTAATTGGACAAGATTTTTCAGATGACCTCTTTTTCCTGTCAGAAAAAGACAGATTTATGAAGAAAGCATATGGTATGGCTTGTGACATAATAGCAATGAATTACAAGATTATTCAAACTTCCATATTGGTAGAAGGGTGAGGGTTTTTTAAGTGGAATATCTTGAATTTCTCAAGTGAATTTGACCCAGTATTTTTGGCTAAGCATATTTTTATGCATTTTCAAAGTAACAAAATAGCTGTACTAGGTTCATATTTAAAATAAATTCAATGCAAGCAAGTTCAACCACTTCTATATACTGTCTTCTTAACACATTAAGAAATAATTGCCAATCTGATTTTCCCCATGGATTTAGATTTTTGTAAGGTTTGTTTTCTCCAGGCTGTCTTAGCTTTTTACTCTGCTCAAGGGGACAGTCCCATTTCATATCCAGAAGGGAACTCATAGCGAGCCTTCAGCAAGGCTTTAATTATTTCCATAAGGTTCGAACACCTACTAATAGAGAGGTTCAAATAAAGAACTCACACTACACTACTCTGAAGGATAAGCAGTCCTGGCAGAGAGAGACTCAAACTACTCTTATATATTTAAATCATTACAGAGAACAAGATCAGTGTTCAGATCCTGGGAAGATCATGAAATCCTGAGAGTTTTATTCACCACTAGAAAAGCCATTGATTGATTGTCTTTGGAAGGAGAAAAACCTCAGTGATTCTGAAAAACTCCTTTTGTTATAGTCAGTCTAGAGCAGCAATTTTTTCAGTAGTGGATGGAGATAACCTAGTGTCCAGAGGCTGTCCATGGTACACAGAGACCCTTCCATTGGTGGTAATTCCCTTTCAGTAACAGTCAATCAGTCTGTGAGTAGACAAAAATCACAACTCATATTTCCTAGGAAACTTTTTATTTATCTGGTCATTATGGAAGCCAAGCCATTGATATCAAGAGAAGACGTCCAACCACAGATCACATTGACATACTGTCTCCTGTGGTTTTTAGTCACACACACTTGTACACATTCGTTTGTGCCGGGCTCAAGCTAGGAGACCAGTATCAGCTGTTTACAGTGATGGATTTTACAGTTTTTAGGTATGTGTTTGGAAAGCCTCTCGAACGTTCCTTTCTTTCACCAGGTGCATATGCAACCCTGTGTCAGCCCTTCATGGGAACATCTGCTGATCTCTAGAGTCTAGCAGTTCTTGGGAGACTTCCCCATGCTGCTCCTCAGCAAGTACTTTTCCTGTTTCTCCTGCTGTTTTCTGGTAAATGTTTTCCATCCATCATCACTGACACCTGCAAAACCCATTCAAATTAACCACACGGAGACATCCTTTATGGCCCCAGGACTTTTAATTTCTATTAAGGGAGCAGTACATGGCTACAGAAGCCTGACAATCTGCTTATTTCACCTGAGCTATGTACTCTGAAAAGTACAAATTTGATGATTCCTTCATAATGTGTCAGTAGTGGTGGTAAGGAATAATTGCCACTAACTTTGTTTAGCCTATTTTTCATAATTTGATGCTGATGAAGATACAAATAGGGCTTTTAGAAAATTAATCAAGCCATGAGAGCATTTGCCCAAGAAACATATTTGCTGATTGCCAGAGTGATGAATGCCATCATTCCTACCAAGCCCTTTACCAAGCATCTTATAAGCAGACTCTTCCAACTTTGTACTCTCTTTCTTGTAAGAAGACATACTTTCTCTCTTTTGGAGCTCTAGGGTGCCCAAGAAGATAGGATACTCTCAGGAATATGGAGAACTCTGTAGTTAAATCACAAAGACTCCTGGCAAAGAGGATCCAGCAGCAGCCAGAGCAGCTTCCCTGAAAGTAAAAAAGAAGGCTGACTCAGAGCTGATAGTGTTTTTCCAACATCCTTCCTTTTTCTCCCATCATAAGTGCCTGCTAGTCTTCCAGGCCTAGCACAGCACTTTCTTGGGACAGGCAGGAAACAGAAGGTCACAGGTGCCACCTGGGGGTGGACAAGCTGGCTTCAAAAGGCTAGATACTCAGTTACTAGACTGGTGACATTCAGGAACAAAAATAATGCTGATCTACTGGCTGTAAATAACTTTTTGAAGTAATAGATGCTGAGCGCCAACTAGCAAGGCAGATACAACAAAACAGTTAAGGGAAAACTGCTGTTTTTAAAAGTCCACATCAGACAAAACAAGAGGCAAATATGATGGTTTAATTTGAAAAATTAATAACAATATTATTTCAATATATCCAAAAAACCAATGCACCTAGTGTATATGCTTGTGGGTTATAATACCTTGCAACCTGGGCAGGAGACGGTCAGGCAATCAGTGATGGAGATGCCCAAAGCTGAAGTCTTCAATTGTACATTCTAAACTAGTCTGAGAAAATTATTTACTTGCATTATTTCCATTGAAATAATTAATGTACAATAATTAATCCAATACACAATAAATCAAAATGCTAAACTATGAGCATTATTTTAAATTTATTTTTTAAAAAAGTACATGAAATTCAGTTGTAATTTTTTCAATTCTAAAAAATCTTTCCTCAAAGTGAAATCATTATTCAAAGGTGGAGTTACACTTGCCATTAAAAAAGAAAAAAATCGATATTTCAGAATTTTGTGCCTCATACAACTGTTCTTTATTCACTTAATGCCCTGTTCCATAAGGAGGGTAGTCCTTATTGTTCAGTACAGTATAATACTCCATCAACCTCATTTGTGGATTGGATTTCATCCCTGTGAGTCAAGTGAGAATCATAAAAATCTTAATTGTATCCTCTAAGATTCAGCGCTAAGAAGCCCAGTAATAAATGGATGTCATTATGCTGCCTGTTCACAATATTCTTAGAAGAAGGGATGGATTCTTTTCACCTTCTCTTTAAAGAGAGGGGTTTATTGATAGGCTTTATCAAACACACTGCACTTTTGTAACTGGATGTGGAGCACGCACTTTGCTTACAGCTCATCTCCAGTTCAATGGCTGTCAAAACAGCCTTATCCACCAGGACCAAAACACCTGTGTGGTGTTCACTGTGTGCTAGAGTGGACAACAGTATAGTGCAGATGACTCTAGGGGAATTGGTGGTCTTATACCAGACTTCACTGCAAATCTGGGTAAACGAAAACAAAACAAAAAAACCAACAACAAACAACAAACAAAAAAACCCCACAACAACCAAAACAACCACAACAACCAACATAAAAAACCCCAACCAGATTGCAATAAAGGCTTCACAGCCAAACACATCTCTCAGCAGTAACTCCTTGCTACTGCACTGCTTAGCCATCCCATTGACACAACTGTCCTCAAATATTCCAGTGTCTCAATGTGTCCTCACAGCCATGCTGAGTGCATTCAAGGTGGGCAGTTGTGATGGGGATACTGCTTGTCCTCAAAGCAATCACCTGCCTCTGGAGCAAGTATGCCACTTACGCTGTTGAGGAACAACATATGTCACACATCTATCAGCTGACACAACTGCTGCTGTTCTCTCAACTAGCTCTATCTCATTTCTTTCACAGCTGTCAATTTCTAATAAGTTCTTGACTTCTTCAGGATACCCATGTTTGTTACTGGACATGTTAAATGCTATGGCAAAGTCTGGATACATTTTCTTTATTTAATATGCAGTGGAAATCAATTATCTTTAAAAAAGTGTAGATGGATGGATTTTATTCTTCCTTTGACACATCTCTACTGTATTTTAGTTCCATTTTTAATTCATTTCCACAACTTTAATTGTTGCCAATGTATCTTTCTATGTTTTGCATTAAAAGTTTGATGTAAGGGGAGGCTACCTCCAAGACCTTTTATGCTTTGTCTTCTCTTTTGACTCAGGTGTCTCCTTTGCTTGTAACCAGCCAGAAGTGGGAACCTTTTTTTCCCAGTTTTACTACTGACTATGCAGTTCTGTGTGTGGGCTTCAATTTGTTTTGTGTGGAAAGGTTCTGGTAGTAGGGTGGCTGCTCTGACAAGCTGCTACAAGTAGCCCCATGTCCAACAGAGCCAATGCCACTCAGCTCCAAGACGGACCTGCCACTGGCCAAGACTGAGTCAATCAGCAATGGTAGCAGCACACTCACAATAACATTTAAGAAGGAAAAAAAAAGTTATTGCCCAGAAGTAACTGCAATCAGAGAAGAGGGGAGTGAGAGGAACAACCCTGCAGACATCAAGGTCAGTACAAAGGAGGAGGAGGAGGCCCTCCAGGCACCAGAGTTGAGATTCCCCTGCAGTCTGGTGAAGAACATGCTTAGACAGGCTGTCCCCCTCCAGCCCATGGAGGTCCATGGTGGAGCAGATATCCACTTTTAGCCCATGGAAGAGTGCACGCAGGAGCAGATGGATGTCCAAAAGATAGCTGTGATCCCATGGGAAGCCCACTGTGTGCAAGATCTCTGGTTCTGTGGAGAGAGGAGCCCATGCTAGAGAAGCTTTGCTGGCAGGACTTGTTACCTCTTGGGGGACCCACACTGAAGCAGTCTGTTCCTGAAGGACTGGAATCCCTGGAGCAGTTCATGAAGAACTGCAGTGTTTGGGAAGGACTCATGGTGGAGAATTTCATGCAGGACTGTCTCTTGTGGGAGGGACCCCATAATGGAGCAGGGAAAGGACTTGTCTCCTGAGGAGAAAGCAACAGCAGAAGCAACATGTGAGGAACTCAGCAGAACTCCCTTCCCCATCTCCCTCCACTGCTGGTGGAGAGCAGGTAAAGAATCAGTAACAAAATTAAGCCCAAGAAGAAGGGAGGAGTCAGGGGAAGGTGGGTTTAGGATTTTATTTACTCCTCACTATCCTCCTTTGATTTCGATTGGTAATAAATTCACCAGATTTCCCCAAGTTGGGTCTGTTTTGCCCATGACAAATTGGTATGAGTCATCTCTCCCTGTCCTTTTCTCAACACAGGAAGTTTTCATTATATTTTCTTTCTTCTGTCCAGCCGAGTAGGGGAGTGACAGAGTGGCCTTGGTGGTCATCTGGCAAGTAGCCAGCATCAACTCACTATAGGGCTTCTGGGGCCATTCTGCCCAAAGCAAGCAGGTCTGACCCTTAATCCATAGTCACTACATATGCTGAGTAGTCTGCTTTTCTCCTATCCGCTGGTTTTGCTCTTATCAGCAAGGACTACTTACTCTTGGGTAAGGAGATGTGAGAGTTGATTCAGGATTAGCAATCATTGCTCTTTAGCTAAAGATTGTCCAGGTAACCACTTGGTATGGCAGATCACACCTGGGATGGAAAGAAGGTAATAGGCAATTGGCTAAGGGACAGGGATTTTCCCACATGGTTAAACGCCAACTCCAGCACCTGACAGCAAATTCTTCTAGAGCAGAAGGACTGGGCACGGCAAGTGACTTGGTTTGAATGCTGGCCAGGGTCTTGAGATGGCACAGCTGGAGCAGAAAATATGGACTCCACCACTTTTATTTGATGAAACAAAATTCCTGAGGAAGTGAAATGCAAAGAAAGAGGAAGACCCTGTTCCATTTGGTTTCTTAAAAAAAATTCATATTTAGTTTCTGTATTTTGTTTCAATGTTTTTACTGGAATGACATAAAAGGCACTTGTTATTAGACATAGGCACAGGTAATGGAGTCTTGTTGGGTTTGGGGACATCATGTATCTGTGTTGCTGAGAATAACCCAGGAGTGTCAGAGTAGGTGCTGGCTTACCTCTGAGTAAGACTTATGGTTACTTTCATTCCACCTGGCTACTCAGGTAGTAATGGTTAATGATTTCCCCATGATGAGTTTTTTCATGGTCTCTCACATCCTCCTGCAGTTCACAGTCTGATTTTTGCTTGTAAAGAGAAAACTACAAAGTCAGGGCTAAGCTGTATGTACCATTTGGCATTGTGGCATGACTGCAATCACTTTTACTTCATTTTCTTCACCAATCCATTTCTGCCAGGATTTTCTCCATTCCAAATATTGTAAATCAATCCCCACAAATAGGCCAGGACTAGAAGAAAAATTCCTATGTGAAAGATGTAGTAACTTTATTTCCTGTTAACCCCTGGACTGATTGATGTTTTTGACAGCATCTTCCAGCAAAAGGGATCCTCCCTATTTTATATTGATAGCAATCATAATCCCCTCCAGATACTAGGCAAAGACTTCTGACTTCACAAAGCACTAGGCTAAGTCAGGCCCAGAATCATTTTGTGATGAATGGTAATGCACTAGCTGGATGAGTTCCCAGCTGCAGGAATGCAGGAAGCACAGGAGGCTTTTAAACAGTGTTTAGAAGTATGGTCAATACTGTTAGTCTTTGCAGCTGCAGTCACAGAGATTGTACTACTCAGGAACTGAGCATACACCTTCCTTGGCATAAGGTGTTCTTTGGTCTTCCAGTGAATCACCATTATGACTCCTACACAGGGGGTATAGAAGCAATCTCTGTAGATTTGAGATGTTTCTGCTGGAGTTTCTGTTGTTAGAAGGACTGTACCTGCCATGATTTTCTTGTTAACATTCCCTCCTGCTCAGTTTTGGTAGGTTGGTGCTGTCCTAACAGACAGCACTTCATGTTATTCTCCAGGTTGTAACCTATAGTAGGCAAGCCAGATGGGCAAGAGTCAATGCAGATGTATTTTACCTGGAGTTTTGGTGCCACAACATTGGACTGCAAATAAGTATCTGTTTCATGCCAGAGGGGAGAGTTGACTTCTCCCAACAAAAGCAATAGCTGGACTGAGTAGTTATCAGTAATCCTGTGACTACAGGCATGTGATTTAGGTACCATCTGTCATGTGAAAAGGGAAAGATTTCCTTGACCCTTAGTGTGAGGATATGTCCTCAACTCTTAGTGTTTGGCTTGTCTGTCAGCATCCTAGGAAAGCCAAGACCCTTGTGTCCAACCATTCTGTCAGCATCACATTCTGGAGACTCCACTGAACAGTCCTGCTGAATCGGATGGTGGTTCAACTGACCTATTCAGAGACATGCACCAACAGCATTAGGGAGACCCCTAGCAAGTGTTCCCACTTTATTAGAATATGTTACTCATTGCCAGCAACCACTAGTGCCTGTGAAGGACTCACACTAAGAGTTTAGAGAATAACTCAAAATTGTGACAGGTTAAGGTTTGAGGGTCGCTGGTGATAGTATCTGAACTGCAGAAACATATTAAAAGCAATACACAGACAAGCTCTAATACTCAGTAAAGATATTCAACAAGCATTGAACATGGTTCTTACCTGATAGGTGTCCCTGTGGGGGAGAAGAGAAATTCAGCCCATCAACTAATCCCAGCAGTTACAATGGAGTCTTCCCCAACTTTTCCCCCATTCTTGACTTACTTTTATACTATTTCTTTATGTTCGGTGGACCTAAGTTATTTCAGTGACTTTAGTCATAAATACCTTTGTTACTGATTGGTGTAAAATTCTTTCACTTTGCTTTTAAAGTCAAAAAATTACAGTGTATTCCCAGTGTGGGATGGTCTTATGTTGGAGGTGAGTAACTTTGGGATGGAGGTGTGTGGTGATATTATAACTAGGCTTTAATGAGCCAAGTCCATCCAAAAGAGAGATTTTGCCACAGTTGTTGGCTCAGCAGCAAGACATCTTCTCCCATCTCCCTTGCATGACAGATGCTATGAGGTTTGCTGCTGCAAAGTACCATTGAGTTCCCCTCCCCACAAGGATTTCTCCAGAACCTCAGTGCAGTGTCTCCACTCTGCTCCACCGTCTACTCCATTCCCCTCAGCAGGTGCTATTGTCATATGAGGAATCATTATGGAGCTACCAATCACATTCCATCCAGGAAGCAGCAGTTGCATTTTATCCTGTAATTTCTGTACCATTATAATTTCTATCAGAATGTGAATATAACTTCTCAGTTTCCTCTAATTTTACCCCCAGCCATCTCTCCATATGTGCTGAATGCCTGGTACTATTGTGATTTGACTTGTGAGTTTTGGGCTGCTTTGTTGTTTGGGGTTTTTTTCATATTCATGTGTTTCTGCATCTTCATTTCATTCAATTTTACCAAACAAAGGTTAGCATTATCGGCAGAGTATGAAGTAATCAAAAAACTAACAAATCCTTTGCTGCCACAGTAGGTACCCCACACCTACAGGAAAAAGCAAACATAATGAATTAAAGTCCAAAGAGAGATCAGTGGTGCAGAACTAGAAGAAGCTAGACCCATTTCTTTCAGTTCTTCTACTTTCCATACCCCAATGGAGCACAGAACATCAAGCTATAGCAAAGAATATCAAGCTGTTTGTAAATGGAAAGAAGAGTAAAATTTAACTCAGTTCATATCTGGGAAAAATACTAACTCTCTGAAAATGGCTCCAGAGCCTTAGCAGTGTCTATTTTTTAAAGCTTGCTCTTAAAAGAACTTATATAACAGTGCTGTTCAATTAATTTAAGCAACTTAAAATTCTAAGGACATAACAGACAAATTGAATTAGTTATTCCAACCACGTAGCCAGCTCCTCTGGGAGATAACAATCAAAACATATTTAGTTGAAGAAACAGAGTCTTACCTTGAAATGCCCACCGTCCTTTGTCAAATAACTGCACAAAACATTTGGATAGAGATAGCATATCCAGCAAAGAGCTCAATAAACAAGTAGAACCACAGTTGTTGTCCTTCTCATGAACTAATTTTACAATTGTTATTTGCCATTCATTTTACATGATAAATAAATACAGCTCATGTTATGTAACAGTGTTTTTGTACATGACTACCACTGTAATACAATATAGACCTTCATATTCAAAAACTTCAGGAATTATAACTGAAAGTGAATTTAGGGCACATTTGTCAAAACCTTTTCTGGCCCTAACACTGATAAGTGGACATGTAGAGCCTCATCAGTACTCTTCTAGATGCAGACATAACACTTTTTCCTCCACACTCTTCTACACAATACATTAATATTTACTGCCTATCTTTTATGAGAGAACAAATTGCACTCCGTGATAATTTTAGTCAGGCCTTTTGGTAGGCCTCAGTTTTAGTAGGCCTGATAGTGCTATGTAGATTAGGAGAGACAGAGAAATATTTCATACCAGCTGATGCAAACTAGGATATAAATATAGTAGAGTAGGAGGAGTTCTCTGAGTTCCTGATGGCTTTTTGTCTGGGAAAGACATATCGCATTGTTTTCCTGGACCAGGCTTCATCGCTGCTTGCTGCTATGGTATCTTAGGAAACTAAAATGTTTATTTTTAGTCTTCTCTCTGCTTGGGTCTGTCCCGGAGGGATTGAGTTCTCTCGAGTGATTTGCAGCTAGAAAGATGAGATTTGTGTTCGATGGGGAGTGGGGAGTTATTTTTTGTTATTTCTGACTTGTGTAGGTGTGTGTTATATTGTAGTCTTCTTTTAATTTTCTCTCTTCTGTATAAATATATATATAGTTAGTTCAAGAGGTTTTTTTCTCTCTCCCTTTTCTCAGAGAGGGTGGGGGAAGGAGACTGACTCTGTATTGGGCAGTTGGCATTTTGCCAGCTTAACCCAAGACACATAACTTTTTTCCTAATTCCTTTATCAGCATTAGTCACAAATTAATATCAGAAAATTTGCCATTGTTCACTTTCTCAAACAAACCAGATGCAATTGAGGTAATTGTTTCAACTAAATACTATTCTGTATCATCGGCCTTTCAGATTAATTCAAAATCTACTTGAAAGCACAGTCGTTTTGTTCTGAATTATTAAAAATTGCATAATTATTCATTCACATCCATGCATGCACACTAACTTCAACTGTGGAACTAATTTTTCACAAATCTTTTTCTAAGCAGTTAAAATAGGATATCCAGAGAGTGACACATCTTAGATGTAGCATTAACCTCTGGTTTTTCAATAGTCTTTGAGCTAAATTTTCAGAAAATAGCACCTACATTTTAATGAGAAGACTCTCTGAAGTCTATGGACTGGCTAATACATTCAGAACAGGAGTAACGTTTGCTGCTTTGAAAAAGGCAGGTAAGAAATCTGATCAATTGGACATGACTGTGGCTGAAGTTCAACAATTCCTTTAGTGCTACATCTTCTTATTTTAAATACCTGCAGTTCTGACAGACTTGAGATGTCTGGTTTTTGAAAAGTGAGTTCTACAGGGAATTTGCAAAAAGAGTTGGGAAGACTGCACTGTGTGTCCCAGCAAGATGCACTCATTCATAACAGCAATTCCACGGGGAAGCTCCAAGGAGTTGTGCTTAACAGAAAAAAAGCAGCCGAGATGATGATAGCAGAAAGGATATGAAGGCCAAATAAGAGCCTTCTCCTCACCAAAAATGCTAGTACTTAGTATCAAAAACATCACTGCTTTTACCTGTAAATAGCTTTCATATATAAAAAGTTTCAATGTATTTCATTGTGGCCTTCTGTTAACATCACAAACCTACTCTGTGGCAGAAAGAATTGACTTTTCATGCCCCATGCAACACCACCAGGAACAAACTAACAGACAGGGAGCATTAGTGGTAGTGAAGACAAAGACTTACTGAAATGACGCAAGCATGGTTGCAGACCTTTTGAAAATACTTTTGACAACTTGCAGTCTGTGGGTTGCAAAAATGTCATTGTAGCACCACTTTGCCAACACCAGAGCTTGTGTGTCTAAACTGAGATTTCCAAAAATACTGAACAGAAAGTCACTTTGACTGAGAAAATGAAGTGAAATGGTATTGCCTCAGAAATATAAAACAATCCTGTTGAAACAGTCTTGATAAACAAACATTTTCTTCTAAAAGGTCTAATTTAAACTGCCATTTTCTAGTGAAAAAGTTAATTGTATATACTTTAAAACTCAATGTTACTTTAAAATTAGATGTTCAAAAGCATTCTAATTTCACTGAACAGTCATAAATCAGGTCCTGAAAAACTATTTATTCAATTCATGTGCGTGCAACATTTCATATTCACTTCCTGTGGTCCAAGCATACCTTTTCCCTGGAGAGCTGCAAGTAAAGCTGTGTTTATGCAACAGATACTCAGACACAGTGCTGCAGAGATGTTCAATTCATTTAAGCTCTCATTAAAAAGGTGTAAGGTGGTCACATGGTTACAATCCTTCTCCTTTATCTTTTTTCTGAGTAGCTATAAAGCTTGTTGAGTTGACCCTGTAGGAATTCGACATTTAGCTGCTCAGTAAAACATCAGCAAAAATGTGTTAGGATTTTATAGTTTAGATTTTATGTGATTGTTTCCACAAAGTAGGTCTTTTAGAAGGGATTGTACAATCCTTCAGTTATCAATTCCTGCTTATCTGGTAGTATGGGTCAAGCCACTATTTAAATGGAAGATGACAAAAAGTGGAGTGGTTGAGTTCCACCCGATATCAAGCATTTCTTTCAAGCCACAATACTTGAGTCCTTTGACTTGAAAGAAGCTTACAGAGTCTGCCAGAGAAAAGAGAAATTCCTGTTCAGGTATCTCACCTACCAAAGAAAACCACTGCCCAAGTTTCCTACAGGTAAAATAATTTCTAACTGCTTCCTCTGTGTTGATGACAAAAATTTTATTTCCCTGGCTTTTTCAGACCCTCCTCTCCCATTCACAAAGATGCCTCTGAGGCATGAAGCATGATGCTAGATCTCTCTATTCATACAAGAAAACAAGCAAGAAGAAAGCAAAGTCACAGAGAGACAATGCAGCTCCATCTCTGCCTAGTGTGCTGTGGCTGGAGTGCTGTAACTTCATCTGCTTGAAAACAACATTAGGGTAAAAATCCAAGCTTTATTCCTCAAACCTTCCCTGTGGACACCCCCTTGTCGCAGGGGAGAAGCTTGTGTGCCCTCATGAGGTTGCAAGCTATGCTGGCAGTGGTATGTGCCTGTTAAAGGTTCAAACAAAGGAAGGTGGTGTTGGGAGGAGTCCCTTAGAGAATTTTTCTCACTCTACCAACACAAAGATTTGGGCATTGAAGTGCCAGGACTGAGGACAAAAGAGTGGCTGATGACTTCAGATTCCAACTAAATGGTGGGGTGGAGGGGAGAAACAGAACCCCAGCACCTGGGGGTGGGAGAGGTTTTTCCCTGTGTGCTGGCTTGACTTTCGGTTTGGGGCAGCTGCAGAAAAAGAGCCACTGTTTGCTAAGCTGGTGAGAGCTCTTTTCTGGCTCTGCTCCTTGCCTTCCTCCATCCATCTCTGGGCACCCTGAGCTTCAGAGAGAGAGAGAGGAGGGTCACAGCTGCTTCAGGACACATTGCAGACCTTTTCTTCCTGGGCCGACTTGGACTGCAAGGAGATTCCTGGGAATTATCACCACTCCTCAACTCCTAGCTTTTCCTTCTTTTTGAAAAAAAGGACAAGGAGAGAGAGAGAGTCTGCTTTTCCCTCACAAAAAAGGCTCCATCCTGCACCATGTGAGTTGTTCACCCTCTTGTCTCTGCCTCACTTGGACAAGACTGAGAATTCACCTCGCAGCCAGCCAAGATGTGACACTGACACTGTCCATAAATATAACTGCACCAGGAGGACCTTAGA
>JAWWEV010000095.1:40616051-40638562 GCA_035583235.1 Hafferia zeledoni | reverse complement strand
GCAGAACAGCAGCTCACCATCACCAACACTATCTTTCAACAGAAAGACAGCCTGAAGACAACCTGGATGCATCCTCAGTCCAAGCACTGGTACCTCATTGACTGTGTATTTGTACAACAGAGAAATGTTCACAATGTCTGTCATACCCAAGTGATGCCTAGTGCAAATGTCAAACAGACCATTGCCTTGTGTGTTGATGTGGTAATTTAAGCCTTAATTTTAGTAGGCCTCAGTTTAGCAGGCCCAGAGAGACTTAGGTAGATTACAGGGAACAAGCATGACCTGACTTAAGCGACCAAAAAGATATTTCATATCATCTGACATCAAATCAAGTATAAAAGCAAGTGCAGGAGGAGTTTCCTACCTGTGGTTCCAGTAGGCCACACTGTGCCGTCCCGGGAGGGATGGGAGGACTAGACCCAGCACCAGCTTATCACCGTGTTATCTTAGGGAAGTAAAATGTTTATTCTTAGTCTTTCTCTCTGCTCAGGGAATTGAGTTCTCTTGAGTGATTAGTAGCTAGAATGGTAGGATTTGTGTTTCATGGGGAGTGCAGACTTCTTTGTTATTTCTAACTTTTGCGGGTGTGTGTTATATTGCAGTTTTCTTTTTTCTGTATAAATATGTAAACCTGTTATAAGTCTTGGAGGGTATTTTTTTCTCCCTTTTCTTGGTGGGGGGGAGAAGGAACTTTGTCCTTTGGTTTATACTTGGCATTTTGGCAAAGTATTCAAACCATAACAGTTGCAAAGTTAACCTCCACTTTAAGCCTAAACCTAAGAGGGGTGGCATTCCAAGGAGGACACTTCAAGTGAATAATCTTCAAACAGCTACAGTGAGAGACAGTTTCCAGGTAAACCTTCAAACTAGACTACAATCCCATAGATCCTTCTCCTGAAGTGCTTTGGCCACGTATTAAAAATAGCACCCTGCAGTCCTCTGAAAAGTCCTTAGGGCTCTCCTCCAAGAAAAATGAAGACTGGTTTGATAAAAACAATCAAGAGATACAGGAATGTAAGAAAAGCAGCCTTTTGTCTTGCATGCAGTAAGCTCCAACAGAAACTTCAAGACATCCAGAACAAATGGTGGCTCAACCTAGCAGAAAAGACTCAACAGATTTGGGTGACCACAGAGGATTCTATGAGGCTCTGAAAGCAGTGTATGGACCCACACACCAGGTTCAAAGTCCTCTACTCAGTGCAGATGGTCAAATGCTTCTTAGAGATAAAATCTCCATCCTGAATCGACGGCCTGATAATTTTCAGACTCTCTTCAGTGCCAACTGTAGTCCAAGGCTCAGCAATTCTGCACATTACACAACAACCGGTGAAAAATGAATTGGATATAGCCACTACTATGGGAGAGGTATTCAAGAACATACAGCAGGTGAAAATTGGCAAGGCAGCTTGGGTTGATGAAATTCCACCTGAAGTCTGGAAGCACAGAGGTCAAGCACTCCATGCTAAACTTCACGAGCTTGTTGTGCATTGCTGGGAACAAGGTAAACTACCATCTTGTTGTCATCATCACCCTGTACAAGAACAAAAAAGAAAAATCAGACTGCTCTAATTACCGAGGTATTGCTTTGCTCTCCATTACTGTTAAAATCATTGCAGGAATACTTTTGAACAGATTAGTACACACTATCACAGAAGAACTTCTACCTGAAAGCCAATGTGGTTTCAGAGCCAACAGGAGTACCACAGACACGGTATTTGTTCTCAGACAACTGCAAGAGGAGTGTAGGGAACAGAACAAAGGACTCATATGTAACTTTCATTGACCTCACCAAAGCTTTTGACACTGTGAGCAAAAAAGGCCTGTGGCAGATCTTGGAACATTTAGGATATCCCCCCCAAGTTCCTCAAAATTATCA
Source organism: Hafferia zeledoni (assembly GCA_035583235.1). Taxonomy (NCBI): domain Eukaryota; kingdom Metazoa; phylum Chordata; class Aves; order Passeriformes; family Thamnophilidae; genus Hafferia; species Hafferia zeledoni. Next base: position 40,636,686 of record JAWWEV010000095.1, on the reverse strand, counting down.
TCCTGCTACATGAGGATCAGCGTGGACAAGTCAGATATGGTGATGCTCTCTCTGAGCCCTTTCCAATAACCAATGGTGTGAAAACAAGGTTGCGTTCTTGCACCAACTCTATTCACAATCTTCTTCACCATGCTGCTCCAAAGAGCTATGTCAGACCTCGATGAAGAAGATGGCATCTAAATCTGATATCCTACTGATGGAAGCCCATTCAACATAAGGCGACTGAAGGCCCACGCTGACTCTAAATCACATTGTCCACGAGCTGCTTTTTGCTGATGAGGCCGCCCTCATTGCTCACACAGAAGCAGCTCTGCAGTGCTTAACATCCAGCTTTGCAGAGGCTGTTGAGATTTTTGGGCTGGAAGTCAGCCTGAAGAAGACAGAAGTTCTCTACCAACCTGCACCTCAGGAAGTCTTTCACATCCCCACATCACCATAGGCAAATCAGAGCTTAAGCCAGTCCAGCAGTTCACCTATCTGGGATGCATCACTTCCTCGGACATAGGATTGACAAAGAGGTTGACAACAGGTCAAAGGCACACAGAGCTTTTGGAAAACTCCATAAAAGAGTCTGGTCCAATAAACACCTGGAGAAAAGTACAAAGATCAGTGTCTGCAGAGCCATTGTACTGTCTACTCTTTTATATGGTTCTGAATCACCACCTGCGGCTTCTCGAATGCTTCCATCAGCACTGCCTCTGTACAATCCTAAATATCCACTAGACTGATGACATGACCAGGTAGGGGTCACCAGTATTGAGGCCATGTTAATGAGAATGCAGCTGCACTGGGCAGGGCACATCTCCAGAATGGAGGATCACCACTTCCCGAAGATTGTGCTGTGTGGTGAACTCACCACCGGCTGCCACAAGACAGGAGCCCCAAAGAGGAGATACAAGGACTCCCTTGGCCATATTGACTGCCATCAATGGTCCATTCTGGCCTCCAATCAGGATTCATGGAGGCACACCATTCACAATGATGCTGCTTCCCTTGAGAACGTACACAGAATCAGTCTCGAGGAGAAAAGGCAACACAGAAAGAACTGTGCCTCACCAATATCATTAAAGGAGACTTTCCGCTGTGCCTTTTGAGACTGGACTTGCCTATCCTGCATCGGTCTTTTAGCCACCAGTACGCTTGCAGAAAGCATGGGTAGTGCCCTTTCCTAATCTTTGTTCACAAAGCCTAGTGATGATGATGATGATGACGATGATGATGATGATTCCTCAAACAAAACTTTTTTGACTCTTCAAGATGTAGGAAAAAAAAACAAACCAAAAACAGAAGCAAAAATTCCCACACCAAAAGAAAAACAAAAAACACACAAAACAAACAATCCAAAACCAAAAAACTATCCAACACACTCAGACCACTGGAAAAGGCATTTGCCTCTTTAAGAATATTTAGTTATGTATGAGATTATTTGACTAGACTATGCAAAAGATAAACTCTTGGCTGTTTTGTTCTGTCAGTATTAAAGTAGAATTTCAGTGCAAGTAGATTTTTCAGTGCCAGGACTAAGAAGCCCAACATAAAGCTGAACAGCTGATGATGCTGAGGATGTTGTCCTACTGGTGACTGAAGAGACTTACAATTAAAATTTTCTTGTTCTGGATGTTAGTGACAAATAACCAGAATTACTCCCCATCCATACACATGCTGCATGTGTGGGGTTTTGCAGACATGCCCTGAATATACAACTGTATAGAAAAGAGCAAATTTGATGCAGAAAGGTATTTTCAATTTTTCTACAAGTGGTATGGCCAGACGTCACAAATGAAGATTTGGGCAGGGCTCTCCCCTCGTGGGTGTGCCCTTCCAGTCTGCACAGTGGAATTTTTAGATGAGGCACAGTGTGTGCAGTACTGGCCCCACCCTTTAAGTCCTAAGGTCCATTTGCCACAGCCGAGTGAGCTTGGACAGTGACAGGGAAGTCCTCAGGACTGTCTACAGCACCCGGTACTAACCAGGGCTGACCCTGCTGAGCGTCCAAGATCTGATGGGATCGGATGGCAGGGAGGCATTGAACTGCCAGGAATGGTCCCCACTGAGACTCAAACTCAGGTCCTTGGGATTCAGAGTCCAGAATGCTCTCCTTTACACCACAGGACTGTCCCATCTTCCTCCAACAAGTAGTTTCTATAATAAACAAATATACATAAAACTTCAATATTTGAAAACAAAATAAATGTATCTCAACATGATCACCAGAGGCATACTCACCTCTTATCCTTTAATTTAATCCAAATTCATAGGTAGAAAACTAAATGCAGATTATAGGATCTTTCTCCTTGGCCATTGGTGTATCCACAAAGTTTATCAGGATGGGCTGAAAAACACATGTACTTTGAATTCCAGTCACCTATGCACTATTGCATGTTATGAAGCCCAAATTCTTTATCTGACCTGTGGGATGTGGCTATTTGTTCTGCAGTGGATTATCCAGGTTTCTGTGACCTGGATAACGCACCTTTCACTTTACAGCTTTACACAGCTCCCACCTCAGAAATCTAGGTGTCTTCTCCAAGAGAACCAGAGGTCACACAGAAAACTGGAGGCAGAACTTCTAAGTTCCAGACTTGCAGTCTAATCCAGTGAGTTAACACCCATTAGCTATCAAAACAAACTGTCAAATTCCAACTTTTACAGGTCTTAAATTACTGCACTGTCTGCATTTACACCTCTTACACTTTATTCTTACCAAAAAAAGACGAGCCCATCAGCCACATGGCAGTCAACAGACTGTAGATTCTGAGGGATTTTGGCCACAGCTTCAGGAAAGTCCTAGATTCATGGTACAAGAATGAGGTTGTGAAGCATATCCTAACTAGCAAGATCATGTTATATTTGAGAATAAATTATTACTTGGGCTTGATACAATTGTTACTCCTCAGCAGTTCTGAGTTCTATTCCTGTCCAGTTCATTTTATGTTGATCTCTGGGCAACTGAAATACAGCTTTATTGCTTATTGTATACAAATAATACCTGCAGCATTAGTTCTTAAATGATTCCTTCAGCAAAGAGAATGTTTTTCAGATGGGAAGTCTAATGAGAAAAAAATTGTGAAACGAGAGGACATACAAAGAGTGTGCTGTAACTGATACAAACTCTGGCCTGGTGTTTTTTTGTTTAACTTAGCCATACTTTATTCAGACTAACATAACTGCCATCCTTTCTCAAACCTCTTTACTCAGCTGGATGCCTACAGGTCCATTTTCCCTTAAACTGCCCTTCCACTCTAGTATAATTGCAGTTCATATGGGTAATTGGTCAGTGCACAGGAGTGTTTGCATGCATTTGTTCATCCTTACTACCTGGATGCCTCTTAAAATGAATTTGCAGTCTCAAAGTACTGTTCCGTTCAGTTTATACACATCAAGAAACAATTCCAGGAGTTTTAGGCACTAGAAATACTGGAGTATACATATGAAAAATATTTTTATGGGTAAGTGGGAATTTTCCAAACAACAAAAACATGGCATAGGTCATGTATCAAACTTGTAAATACTAAATTTAATAAACTTCATAGCAGAAATAACCAGATTTGAAATTATTATGTGGGGGAAAGAGGCCCCTTGAAATTTCAGACAAGAGAAACTGAAGTTGTTGGCAGAAGTACAGCTTTTTCTGGAATACACACAGAAAACAGAATTTTAAAGGCTGGTTTTATGCTATTGTGGAAGGATCAGTATGGAAGTGATTTTTATTACTGTTACGTGAAGAATCCAGTTCTTGGATTGAAATAGAAGACACAACATCTGTGGCCACAAACCATCATCATGTACTTTTTGCTTCCTTATTCATGAAGTAACACAGTTCAGGTATTTTAATAATTTCCTTTCAGGCATAATCACTGTTTTTTTCTTTGGTTCACTAGTCTTGCAGTGGATCTTCCCAGGTGTCTAGAATCTTCCCCTTTACCTCTTCTAAATCTGAGACTAGTGTGCACACCATACTGAGCAGTTTTCCTTTTATTTCTCTGATACTTTTTTTCTGTTGCCTTTGCTGTACTTGTTTTTGCATGTTTAAAGCCAGTATCTCGTTTGAAACAGACCAAAATGTGTGAAACTTCTCTGCATCAAAATCTGACACAAATTCACACATACACAAAAAAGAAGACTGGCTGGTTCAGATTCACATAGCTCTCAAAAACTATTCCAAGGATAAATGATTTAATACAAAACCAATGTAAATAAAATCCACAGCAGAAAAAGAATTTTTTTTTTTAATTTAAAAATAGGATTTTAAAAAAAATACAGGACAAAAGAATTCTCAATATGTATGAAAAAATAATCTGACTTAAATCAACTAAAAACCCTCACAGAATTATTACATGAATGAAAACCCCCCAAATATTAATTAAAAAAATACACTGCTTATTAGCTGGATATATTGTTGCACTCTCAGATTTCATTAAAAGAATACCAGAGTAGGCTTCCCCAGTTTGATACTATTTAGCCATTCACCTCACACATTATTCATTCAGGCATAGTTAGACCTTGTAGTTTTCAACAATTCTGGTATGAAAATCATTCAACATTATTTAAAAATCAAACTAAGAACAAATTAGTAAAACTCAATCACATGTCCATGTGTGAGCTACCAAATTGAAAATGCCAATTTACAAAAATCAGCATTAATTTGCCATTTGCTAAGTTGACAGAGTAATAATTTTCTATCTATAGATTACACTGTGACCTACACTTACCAGTCTTGGGAATCTGAACAGAAATACTTACCCAGAAATGCACAGAAATAAGTTTCCTATTTTCTAACTCAAAAAGCACACGTTCTACTGTAAATAGATGTTATTCTTACACTTACAGAGTGATACTTAGATGGACCTTGTTGCAACAACTGGCTTTAATCATTCCACCACAGTGTGGGCAAGACAGGAGATGCCACTGTGCAATTTCAGCAGAACTGAAGGTCTAGGCCTAATGCAGCCCACAGATACAAGTATTTCAATGCCTCCTTAAGTTCAAAAGCTTAGTGGCTGAGGAAATGGTACAAAATCTTTTGAAGAACACTTTCTGAAGTATCCAGTCATGGCACATGTCGCTTAAGTATGGACCGTATTTAGAAGTACCTATTCTTCTCAAAAGCAATTCCTAGCATCATTCACCATCACACAGATGGTTTTGAGGTCCTAGTATTCCAACTAACACAGAATTAGATTCAGCTTAATAGCAGGGGAGAATCACCTCCTTCAGCCTGTTGGCCACACTTCTTTTGATGCAGCTCAGGACACGACCGGTTTCCTGGGCTGCAAGTGCACATTATCATGTCATTTTGAGCTTCTCACCAACAAAGCATGATTATGTGAATATTGAACTATCCTGAATTCTCCTGAATGTGAATGACAATGTGGTTTGTCATGATGTGTTGGTTTTGGCTGAGGTAGAGTTAATTTTCTTCAGAGTAGCTAGTTTGGGGCTGTGTTTTGGATTTTTGCCAAAAACATTGTTGATAACATATGGATGTTCTCCTCACTTCCAAGCAGCACTTACACAGAGTCAAGGCCTCTTATACTCCTTACCCCAGCTCACCATTGAGGAGGCTGGGGGTGCACAAGGAGTCGAAAGGGAACACAGATAGGACAACTGACATCAACTGACCCAATGGATATTTCACACCATATGGCATCATGCTCAGCATATAGACCTGGGAAAAGAAGGAAGGCATGAATGTTCAGAATGCAGGAGCATCCTGGAGATAGCTGAACACCTGCCTACCCATGGGAAGTAGTGATTTAATTCCTTGTTTTATTTTGCTTGTGTGCACATCTTTTGCTTTCTCTATCAAGCCTATTGTCTTTATCTCAAAACATGACTTTTCTCACTTTTACTCTTCCAATTCTCTCCCCCATCTGTTTGGAAGGAAATGAGTGAGCAGCTGCATGGTGCTTAGTTGCTAGCTGGGGTTAACCCATGCCACATAACATGGTACTTTGTGTTTTATTAACCATGTGTTTATAAAATAATGAATCAAAACACATTATCAGGAATACATGAAGAATAGCTCAGAACATATTTTAAAACAGTCATGTATATAAATAAAGACTGATGCAGGGGAGATTAGATTTATTCTTAAAATTCCAAGTACATGAGAATTCAAGACTCAAACTGTACCACTTTTAAAAAGCTATTTTTTGGCACAATAGCCATGGCCCACCCACAGCTAAATGTACCTGTGGCAGCATCAGAACACTGCACATACTGGTTTAGGTTAGGAGATAGTGACTCAGGAAACAAGTTAAAAACAACTTGAATTTTATACAAAATAATGATGAAGGTTACCAAAACCTCAAGCTCCGCTTTATTACATGAAAGGGAAGGGGGGGGGGGGGGGGGAGGTAGTACTTGTTCAAAACCCATTAAGAGGTATGACAACTTCCTTCTGCATATTTCAGTGTAAAGAATCCATAAGAGATTTCAGATCTCTTAGCAAATGACCATTTGCTCTCAACTCAAACCCAAATAAAACTAGAAATCTGGCACTTTTTTTTTTTTTTAAACTTACTCAAACCAATACTCTATCTCAACACCTTCCTAAGCTACTTTACCTCACTGTCAGTTCTGGCCAAGATAGGATGAACATAACTGCAGGTAGGACTATTCAGTGCTGTTGTGTGCTCAGTGAAAAGAAAGGAAAAGAGTCATTAAAGTTGGAAGTGAGCAGAGGAATGAATGAAAGTAATTTTAGGTAGTGACTTTGCAATGGTAGAAAATGGATGACAACAGAAGTAATTTTTTCTGGGTAAATGAGACTCAAGTACAACTAAGCAAGCTCTGATCTCTTACATAAATCATAATTGTAAATTCCTCACAAATAGAATTTCTTCCCTAGATAAGGAAATGCTTTTTGAAAACATTCTCATTGGCACTATCTGGACCCTTCCTATCATGTAGACATGTTATGGAAACATTAAAGGTCAAACAGCAAATCCTTTGGATCGAAGATCTGAACCTGAATGAGAAATCACTATCATCCTGATTTTATGTGAGAGACTATCTGCAGCTTCAACCTCTGAGTCACTGACAGAAGTTATTTTAAATCTAACTCCTTCCTTGTCAAACTCAAAAATTCATCATGTTATTAAAGACAACCATCAACTTCTCAGCAGGAAAATTAAGCCAAACTTAAACCTTAAGTCATTTCCTTAAAACAAAGTGCAAAGTAAGCTTATAGAGACCTGGGACCTGTAATTTCAAAGGTCCTTCAAGGATTCACACCAGTTAGCACAGCAGAGAATTTACGCACAAGATCTAAGAGCCATCTAGGGATAATCTCAAATAAGTCTCTACCTCTTACCTGACCAGTAATATCATGCAGTTGGAGGGTAATAAGCTAAGGTCTACCAGGACTTGAAGAAGCACACCAGTTGCCCACTACTCATTCAGCCCAGGTTAAGAGCTAATGGACAGCTATAAAGTGGCTATCAGGTATGACTAACAGTGATACTGGGGGCGGGAAAGAAAAATCCCTTCAGAGGGAAATGGTCTGACTGAGAAGGGACAGGCTCTGAGAAATATGTACCTTGGGCTTGCACTTTATAAATACAAACTTGACTCAGATGATTTTTATCAGTGGTGCTGTGCAGGTGCAATGCTCAGTTGAATCACTTCATTAGACTCAAACCTTTCTCCAGAGACTTTAACACCAGATATGAGATTTTGTGGTTAACTAAAGCTGGTAATTTGCTGAAGTGCAAAAACACAGACAGAACAGTGCCCTTGTCTTCAGACAGTTAATTTTCAATCAGTTACAAGACTATGACTTAAAGTGGTTTTTTTATACACAATGCTAAAAAAAATTATTTTTTTGTGCTTGCACACATAACACAGCATGAAAAACTTTTTAAAAACTACCATGTTTTGCTCATGAAACACTGGAATATTGGCACAGAAAATGAAACTGCTATTATTCCCTTGTATATTCCAGTGACTATAATAGTGATATTCCTTAAGAAAAGAAAAAAGGGAAGAAGAAGGAAAAAAAAAGAATAGAGTCATTACTTTATTATGTATATCCACATTCTTTTTAATTTCAAGCACTGCTTCAGTCTTTCGGTCCACTTTTCTAAAGCTTCTTTTTGTTTAAATATTGCTGCCAATACCACCTTAAAAAAAGTAAGAGCTCATTGACATGAAAAAAATTAGGCTTGAAATTTAAAAGAATAAAACACTGCATCTATTTTTAAAACAAGAGGAAAGGTAAAGTTGGATCAAATGTTAGAAGTTTACAAAAGTTTAAAATTCAAGGGACTTTTAAGATGCACCCTTTGGAACTTTCCGTGGATCACCAAAATCTGTTAATTCAATAAAGGGACATGTAACATTGGCAGTAACTGTGTTAAGACTTTAAAAGACTTGATCTAAAACTTTTTTACAAACGCCAGTCATGACAAAACTTGCCCTTCTTTTTTGACTGAACTGTTCACAAATAAACTTTTTACACAATCTACATATATTAAATCCTGATTTTGTGTCTTTTATTGTGTCCATTGCATGGCTGCCATTTAAGGTGGGTCTTGGTCCTGTTAGACTATGTGACAAACACAGCAAGCAGCATAACTGAAAATACTTTCTACAATCATCTCATGTTGGTATTTGTATAGATGCAGAGGGCTAAAATAAGTACATAATTTTCCCAGAAAGAAAGGCTAAGCCAGTGCTTTGGCAATTGTAATTTTACCAGATCTGAAGGATGCTTTCTTTGGTTAACTGCTTCCATTTTTAAAGTAACAACAAGCTATCTACATCAACCTAGTACCTTATTAAATAAGTTAATACGTTTCACTGTCCTAGTAGCAAATCTATATTTAAATATTTTTAAATACTTTTATTTCCAATGTACAAATGCTCAGACTTCCAGCTAATCATGACTAAAGAAAATATAAAATTTATATCTTTATTGACCATATATTCCTCTTTAAAGTACGTTATGCTTACTAACTACATCTGCATTTTTTAAAAGTCATCATTCTAGTATTTGCACCATGCAACTTCTTTGTTTAATTATTGCAAAGAAATCCTTGGGATATAGAGAAAACATGCTTTCTATTGCATAGTTTACCCTGGAAAATTTAATCCCTCTTGTTGGCATAGAGACGTGAATATGTTTCACTCAAATCATATTTAGGCTGAAAGATAACTGTAAGATGTAAGACTTCTCTATATAAACACACACATTTATGTGTATTTATAAAAACCTCTCTGAGAAAGGTTTAGCAAGTAGTCTGCCTCAGTTTTAAATGTTACCTTTTATAGTGCAGTGCTGTAGGATTACTCCATATCATAAATAACTGGCAGTATCAGGGAATCCTAAACACAAGCAGCAGAAAATAAAAGAGACTGCTGCTAAAAACACTAAAAAAATCAAGGCAGAGTAAGATAGTTAAGAGAGAATTCTAACCAACCATGTAAACTTCAGAGCTTCATAGAAAAAAAAAAAAAAGGACAAAAAAAGTCAGTATCAAACAAATAGAGGAAGACTGCATTTCAATTTGTTTGCTTTTTGTATTAAACTCAAAACCAAAAGAAATCTTTTTGAAAAGCTGAATTTAAAGTAAATATGCATAAAGTTAAACAATAAATTTGCAATAATCTCAGATTAGAATCAAGACCACTACTAAAATAATGCCTGGGGCACATTGTGATGCCTACAATTGGATTTTAATTGACATGAAGACTGTCACAGTCCTATTGTCATAAAACCTGTAACACACTTCCAGCATGGAGGACCCATCTGTGCCCAGCATCCATCTGTTTAGACATGATTGGCAAACTGGTAGGGAACTCGCAGCGGTTGTCTCTGTCTGAAAGGAATAAACCACAGGATCTTCCAGTGGGTGCCAAAAACTTCTGAGAAGGTCTGCTGCCATGGCTTTCGGGGCCTCGATCTACAGAGGACAGCATTATTAGTGAAAAACAGCATGCCCACAGTGCACTTCAGTCAGCTAGAACAATGTAGGTTGGCTGGGAATCCATTACTGGACTCTCATGAATTCTGTCCCAGCATCACAAATACAACTTTTCTTTCATTACAGCACACAGCCAAGACTTAACTTTGGAAAATGGAAACTATCTGTGTCATCAATGAAACAAAAGCAACTTTTGAAGTAGAGGAGACCTCAGAATCAATGAAATCTACATCAAAACACAGCAGGAAGTTCGTTTTGATCTGTAATTTTGTAAGAAAATATAGTTCCACTAGTTTTGAGTAGGCAAAGAACAGCAATGATGTGAGGCTACTTTGTGTACAATCAGTATTAAAAGATTAACGAGCTGCTGCTAGAGATAGGAAGTACAAGGCAAAGTACCATGCAAAATCACCTTAACCAAGTGCCTTCAGTTCCTTTAGTCTCTCACCCAGTTTAAGAAAAAAACAGCTACTCTTTTAGCATTTCATCATTGTAGAAATCTTACAGAACTTACATGTCTTCACAGCAGTTTGACATTTTTTCTATACTTGTAGTATCCTGTTGAAGAAAACACAATGAAAAAGTATTCATTTACATTCCTAATTGTTAAAATGGCATTATGAAAGCAACTAAGTAAATCAGGGGATCAGTTATTAGTGTACACTGCTTTGACATTAGTTCAGTAGATTCAATATTACTCATATGCCATATTAGTTTTAAATGAATGTGAAATTACAAAAATTTTACTCATTCTGGTAAACAATTTTTACAAACATAATGTGAAACTATATTGTGTAGTTTGATTGCAATACCAGAGAATGTCAACAGAAACTTATACATTATTATAACTAAAATTAATTCAGATAATACAATTAATTCATGAGACATGTAGGAGCAATGTATATAAGGTACATTCTTGCCACACTTTTCACAAGAACCCGTTCTAGACTTGAAGCAGTCCACTCACATAACAACAGGAAAATTTAGTAAAATACAACTATTAACAAATGTAGTATTTTGAAAAGCAGGAGCTAGTAAGAGATTGTTAAATCATTATCTTCATGAGTATTATAATGCAAACAACACCACTAGAAATATACCATGAGCTTCTATAGTTGCTAAATAACAAATATAAAAATTATTCTCTTAAAATGAAACTAAATAAATACCATGTAGTGTGAAGGCAACCCTGCAGCTAACAGCAACTTAAATTCATACTTTACTTTTCTTAACATGATTTGGTAAGTCAGAGATTTTATTATTAACACATCAGTTTTAGTTTAGACCATCCCCAAATAAAACTTTTAAAACTACCAAAAGTATGTTTTTCTCACTTTTCACTATATATTTCATAAAACCCTTGCTTTGTAAATGAGTATTAGAGTTTTCAATACACGTTCATAGTTCATTATGTCCCAAAATGACTTGAGAAGTCAAAAATATCGTAATTGAAATATTTCTCATGGTTTCAACTCCTGTTTATTGGCAGTTTGTTATTTCCCTTTACTATTCACTGATTGATTCAGTTATGCATATAATGCACCTGTCAGATTACACTACCATTTCAATAAAACCAAGAGCTAGTCTCAAAATTGTCCCAACCATACAGAGACACAAGGACTGTGGTTTAATTAGGCTGCAACTTCATTGTCATCCGGAAGCACTACCTAGCAATAAAAACCATACTGTGTTCCCTGATTGTTCCTAACATCAGTGCACGCAATTCAATGTGGGCACTGCAGGGATTTTTCCCCTCTTTCATAAAGTTTTAAGGAGGAAGGCTAAATGTGAATGGGAAATAATGTACAGGAAGCTGCTTCCCTGCTCCAACAGATACAGGTGGCCTCAACTCCCCTTGCCAAACTTGGTGCTTCTAAATCCACTTCCCAGCTCTGGTAAGTTTCAGAACAGGATCCCTACCACATGCCAAATGGCAAAAATCTTATTGTTGCCCACAACCTACTCGGCTGAATTCCAGACACATTATGGCAAAAGAAAGAAGTCTGCTCTTCTCACTCCAACCCACCAGGATGTACAAGAGCTTCCTTGTTTGTGCAGAGAAGATATGCCCACAGTGGACTACATAAATCATTCTGACCTCATCATTTGCTGGGTTTTAACTCCCACTTAGCAGTGAGGGAGGAAAGACTGGAGGCAGCAGACTGTAAATACTGTTGTTTTTATTTCCACAGATAAACTGTTGCTCCTCTCACCTCACAGGTCTGTCCAGCATATCTCCCCTGCCACAAGCAACAGGAAAGTAATTTTCCTTGTTAGGGAAGCACCTGACTGCACAGTAAAGGGATATTCGGCTTTCCTGACTGGCTTTTTGTCTAGCTCTTGTCAGACTACAGAAATTCACACACAGCTTTCTGAATTAAAAGGACTAAGTAAACACAGAGATTACTTCCATGACATTTCAGCAAGGTGGTAACAGCACTTTCATAAGATGCTGTAACTCCTTCTGTAACTACAAAATTATCTCACCTCTAAGAATTACTCTCTGGCTAACTCAAAGCTGTCTACCCAAGAATACAAAACAATATTGCCACGTTTGAAAGCAACAATGACAATTTTTTTTTCATAACACAGCAACATGCTAGTGTACACTGTAAGTTGATTTGTAGCTATGAAAGATTTGTGCTATCATTTGACAAAAGGAGCCTTGGGTGCAGAAGTAACATGAACAAATACCTTAAATATGGCTATGTTTCTGCACATTGTTTATTCAGTAATACATTTGTGCTGCTCCCTAAAGTAGTGTGTTTGAGATTTTTGGAGTAATTCCCTGGTTGGGAACTGGAGGGTGTATTTTGTTGTAATTGTTCTCATGACATGTTATCAAGACCTGAAAGCTTCTCATCAGGGAACTACAGAAAATTACTGTAAGAAAAGACTGTCAAGCTTCTACACTTTCAAAAGATTTTCATGATTTTCCTTCCCTCCTTCCTTCCCACCTTCCTGCCCTGCATGCCTGCCTTCATTCCTTCCTGCCTGCCTTCCTTTGTCCTCCTTTCCCTTCCTCCCTCCCTTCTTTCCTTCCCTTCCTACCCTTTAGCCCCTGCGTCCTTCCTCCCCTCTCTTGCCTTAAAATGCCAACGTATATTTTAGATTATTTTTTCTTTACAGGAAAGAAATTGGGACTGAGCAGTGAGTCCTTTGCTTCTGGAATATTTTTCAGCATTAAAAAAACTTTAGAGCCACATTTTAAAAGCTACAAACTAGGGCTGGAGCGAATGGCAAGAAACACTGCTCTGAAGCTAAGCCACTGAACAAGTGCTGGTGATGGAACTTAAGAAACAAAATGCCCCTCATAGCTTCCCTCCCCCAACACTCCTGCCAAATAGGCTCATTTGAAATGTACTTTGAGAGTGAACCAATTTACCTTTTCACATGAAAGTGAAACTTCACAGCACCCCAGGAAAGTCAGTAGCCCCTCTGGAGACAGAAGATGAAGGAAAAGGAGAGGACCACAGTTGAGTTTTGACCTGTTATTTAAGGCTTTCTTCTCAGACATGAATTTTTCTTCTTTTGCAAACAGAGGATCAGAATAACCACTATTCTTCTGAATGACAAGGTGTTCTGCTCATTAACACATCTCACAAATAGCTTTCAACTAGAATATCATCTCTCTTAATTATGCATTTGATGTATACCAAGGTTTTGCTACAACATCAGAATTACTGTGTTCAGCCTAAGAGGCTTTGGCTGTCTGCATCTACTATCAGCTTGGATTACTATTAATACAAACAGAACTCTGCTAAGACTATTTTTTCCCCAGACTCACAGCTAATGCTAATGTTAAAACCTTTTGGATCACTGGCATTCATCCAAAAGTTGAAAATAACTTGGTATGAGCAAACATATCTATTGAGTCTTAGTAATCTCTAACTCTAAAAATCCCTTAAAATTTACAACTCCATTGAGATGAAATGGACAAACATAACTGATGAGTTTCACATGATGGATCATCTGGACCCCCAAAGTCATCATCCAGATTGGAAACAACTATTGTTTCTGCACCTGGTTATTCAGAAATGCATACCCACTGAAAAGCATCTTAAAGCATCTAGAGAAAAAATATTATACCTTAGTGAGAAAGGCAAAAAAAATTAGAGGAAATAAACAGGAATCATTAACAACATACCAGTTTAAAACAACAGTAAAAAGGCAAAGTGTTCAGATTTTGCTGAGGGGAGAAGAATATGGAGTGTTTTTTCACTTTGAGGACATACTACAAATATGTAAGAGAAGCTTGTTAAAACAGCTACTGCCCCAGCTAAGATAGCTATAAAAGAAAGGAGAGGAACGGAAAGACATATGTAAGGGGACTGGCTGAGTTCTGCAGACCACCTTCAGATTCACTTGCAAATGAATGCACTCACATCAGCTCCTAAGAGAAATATATCTTTCACATCTATGTTTTTAATCAGCATAACCAACTACTGGGAAAAAAAAAATTTAAAGATCACATGCACTTGAGTAACACGTGCCACAGGATGGGTTTTGTCATGAATTCATTTATCAGGAAAAAAGGCACACACAAAGAATATTTTTTTCTTACTGGTTCATGCTTTTCAAAGGGGGAGTTGTCATTTGTAACTTACAGGACTACCTCCAAAGCATGCAGCCAGAATCCCTGGTTGACTTTTTTTCTGTGTTTCCTTAAAGTGACATGCAATCACTACAGCTCTACATAATACAACAAAAGAATGTAATTATGCATTATGCTATGCTTTCAGTATTTTCAAAGGCTTGGTATAGATGAATCAGCAGAAAAATATTATGAAGCAGAAAAACAAAACTTGCAAACCTTCCAGGATTTGCAGACATTGCCTCTATCTGAAAGTTCAAGACACACCCTCTATATGAACGATATACATATCCCCTATATGAATAATTCATTTTTTCATTTCTTCTACCTGACATCCTTTCCTTGTAAGTGCAAGTGACAGGTAAGCATTTGAAGAATGTAAAATACTGAACACAGAAAGAATACTGCATCTTTCAGAAACGTGTTCCCTTTTTTGGCATTAAATACATTTTGAGCTTGCATTTGGCCACTTTTTAGCATTTTCTTAATCAACATTTCTCTTCAAATAAGGTGATATGATTACTTTCATCAATTACTATTATGTTCAGCCTGAAAATTACTAGTTTTGTTTTAACTATAAATCTATGCTAAATTAAAAATGAAGCTACACTATGTAATATCTAGGGAATAGGTCTTCTGTCCTCTATGCTCTGATTAATTTAGATAAAAAGATTTCCAGCATATGTATCAGAAAATTATTCAATGAAAAGAAAATCTCTGATAAAGAATGATGGACATATCTATGAAGGAGGCAATACAAACAGATCTCTTAACTTCAGCTTATTTCAAATCTATGGTATGTTTGGTGTAGCATGACAAGAAGACACATGACAAAACATATTATTTTTCTTCATACTTACAAATGCTTTCTTGAGATAAAAATATGACAGGAAAAAACACTTAGGGCTTGTTGTTGATATTCATATTTTAGTGAAGATCATTTTAATGGTCTGATGTCTAAATCTGACAAGCAATATGCAAACAAAATGTATTCAGCCCAAAGAACACTCAAACATCATTTTTGTTGTTACTTATTTTCAATTGGATAAAGGTACTTTCTTTACTATTAGTATTAGAAGAATAATTGAATTGTAAAAGGATTTCTTCCTTGAGTGATGAACAGGGGATATTTTTGGCATTATATTCTATGATATTTTATACTCTTTGCACAGTATAAAATCTCTTCAATTAAATTTTCTAACTTACACTTTTTCTTTATAATATTGTAAATAATTAATTTCAATAAAAGTATTCACAGTTACCTAAGACCTTCAGCGACCTAAATAAAACAGATGCGATGTTTTGCTACTTAAGCATGTCATACACTTGAATTTATGTTTACATTTTAAATAGCTCACAAAAGAATTTTTTAAAAATAAACTCGTATGTTCTTTTTATGGTAAATATGTTTAAGATTGTCAGGATACAGTCTTAAAAAAGTGTTGAACAAACTGCTAGTCTATCTGAGAAAAATAAAGATATAAAAGAATTTATACAGTGAACAAAATTGTAATCAAAGACCAGGACATTAGTAATTCCTGACGATTTAATTTATAGGACTTTATACATCTTCTAATAGATCTATCTATAGAAGGATTAAAGGTAGAGACAGGAAAAGGGGAAGGGTTAAGAATAATGCAGAAGAGGAAAACAGGCAATGTTAATATGAGCCTAACTTTCTGTTACATCTCTAATTTCCAACTACCATTTGGGTTTATAGTTTATATACCCTTTGCTCTCCCTCTACAATTGCTTTACAGGTTACATTTTATTATAGTCAGGTAAAGAATATGCTTGCCTGGGAATCCTAATTTCCCCCCACCAATCCCAATTTTTAATATGCTAAACTTAATTATCAGGATTAATAGTTCCTTGATTACACTTCTGCCATGTTTGAAAAAACAAGAAAAGCCCTTAGCAGTCACTAATCAAAATAGTATTTAATAGGTTATCTGATTAAAGATATGATTACAAATTTTTTTTGATTATTAAATACTTTTTTTTAAAGACAAAAAGCATTTCAGTACAACTAGATCACTTGTGCACTCTGCGTATTAAATCAGCAAAGGATCAATACCACGAAATATGCAGAGCATAAAAAGTCTTAGAATAACTGCAGCTACATTTTCATTATTTTGCAATTCAACTTCTTTGAAAAGGTTGAAAAAATGCTTCATAAAATACATTTGCTAATTTAAGGTGAAAAGGAGCAACAAGAAAGAATATCAACATTTTAAAATTGTTCTAAGGCTGAAAATTCACGTGGTAGGCATCATACTGTTCACCAGAGAGGCTGTTGAACATCATTTTCCTTTCATCCTCCCCAAAGCAAATAAAGGGAAATTTCTCTTTTCCACATTCACACAGTACTGATGCAACAGGATACTGGCATATCAGTGTACACCATTCAAACAGTTAATTAACAGGAAACCCCGGTAGCATTAATTAAATTAATAAAGTCACTGTCCACTTAGTTTATGATAATACATCCACTACCTGCACAAAAACCACACAGTATTTATTGAATTTATAAAAGCACATCCATTAAATAGCTCTGCCCCAGTGAAACAAGTTCTTTACTAAATAACGTGAATGAATTTTTTTTCTTTGCAGTACTAGTATAAATCACATTAAATCACATTTAGTGGACTACAGTGTAAAAATGTTAAAAAAAATATTTTCTTCCATAGAAATAGTTTTAGAATATATGGAAAAATGAAAACACTGTTTAGTGTTTGAAATAAAAACAATCAAAGGTAATCCTTTAAAATTAGGGTTCAGATTAGTCTCTGCAAAGGATGCCGTTTAACTGAAACATCTGGTAGTGTTACATTGAGAGACAGGCCTTTTTTAACTTTGAAAATGAGATTAGTAGATCAGTTATTTCTAAGTGTCCAAGTAATTTCTAATTATTTTATCTGGGTCACAGATAATCCGCTTTTACAGGGCTCTCACAATGACATCAGAGGATCACTGTTGAACTGATTATCCTGTTACCTTCCACCATCCATAGGAAGACCAGATTTTCCTTTTGTACAGAGAAAGAGAAAAAAGTTGCTTCAGACAGGTGTCAGCCAACAAAATAAAGAACACCATAGATCTTGAGAGGAAGAAAACCACATACGCAAAAGGTACCAGCCCTAAAAAACTGGATATGAACAAGTATCAAAATACTCAGACAAACCACTTTTTTAAAAACAGCATATTATTTTATGGTCTACAGTAATAACTTATAGATCAAACATCATCAATGTAAGAATCTTACAGCATAAATAGAAAAACTGGGTATTATCATAATTTAACTGTTGAAGTGATGTGAAAGACACATAGAAGTACTTTCTTAAAGCGACCATGGAATATGAGTGAAAGAAATGCAAATGCCAGGGGTTAGTCTACTAATCTATACACAGAAGCATCCTGACAGTTTCATCTTTTTTAAAAAGCCTGAAAAAAAGAGCTCTTTTTAAAAGAGCTCTTTACCTCCAATAATTGTGCATGAGAAAGAATCTGAGGCTGATAAAGGAGACTTTTTTCCCTAGGTGAATTTTCTATGCCTTTTCCTATGAATAGTGAATAGATAGGCTAGTTGTGCTTTTTTTAGGAAAACAAACATACATATAAAAATAAGAGAGGAATTCTTAAAAAACACATGTCAAGAAAATAGGCCTTGAGACAGCTTCATAAAAAAATTGGAAATAAAAATGAGTAACACAGATACATCTTTCACAATACTTTCTTCTAGCTTCAGTGTAAAAATACTCTTTTCTAGATATTTGCATTTGTCATTGCAATACAATGTCATTAATAGGTGTAGGCAGTAGTTGCATAAGAAAGATGGTTTGGATTTTTTTTGTGGAAAATTTTAAAACTTTCTAAAATGGACAAAATTGTAATTTACCTATAAATCATACTTTTACTACTTTTAACAAAACACCAACAAAAAAGCACCTCTTTACCTTCATGAAGTTTTGAATTGTTTATACTGGACCTATCTTGTTATTCTCTAGTGATTGAGGCAAAAGACGAATAATTGCTTGTCGAGTACAAACAACTAGAAGAGGTCTGAACTAAAGCAAACAATAATTTTAAAAATTGTTACTGTCAGTAGGAGACCACTGAGTGTTTCTAGGGTGCAACTTCCAAAATTCTTTGTGATATGTTTTTGGGGGTTTTGTTTGTTTTACTTAAAGTTTTATGCTAAGTTTGCTTCTACTTGATTTCAAACAACGTCATTAAAAAGTATCATGCTGCCTGAGAACGTAGAATACAGGCTCATTTCCAGTTAAGAAACATAAAATTCAAAATTGCACCTCTTGAAATGACATGGAATAGAGGACTGTTAAAGCAAGTAACAAGCATTGAAGACAAGCAGGCCCTCAACATAAATATAAGATCATTTTGGAAATTACATCGGAGACAAAATTTTCTTCATGGGTAAAACAGATTTCTTCTATCCAGCTCTCTAGAAACTTGAAAATTATAAGTAAGAATACTAATTGCTATGCTGAGATTTTAAGAAGAGTGTCATCTTAGGATCTTAAGAGTTCCTAAATTAGTAATTTAAATTTCCCCCAGTTTCAGAGGCTTATGAATTAGAGAGAACTTAGATATTTCTATTTCCAAAGTATCTAAGCAAAACTTCCCCAAGAGTAGTGTCAGGTGGAGACTCAAAGTGTTAAAATTCCGGATGATTACAAAATCAGAAGCAAATACAGCTTGGGGAAAGCAACTAGAGAAGGAGGATGAAAAAAGCAACGTGCCCCTTCTGCTAGAAGTGTGTTTCACATATGCTAGTTTCTAGGGAGAAAGCACTAATCCCGTATACAGGGGCACCTCAGCTGCTCTCCTCTTCATCAGAACAATTCATGTCAGAAGTTCCTCTAAGGACAGTTTTTGCCAGCCAGCTGTTCTTTCATTGTAGGAAGTCACCTCCTTTGCTCTTTGGCTTCTTGGACCTCCAAATGAGTTATGAATAGCCTTATGCTAATGATACCCTAACAGCAATACCACAGTAAGAGAGGGGGTAAAAGTATGCTGAGAAATTACTGTGTGATAGGTTAATTTGCCTATTCACCACCTTCTCAAGCAATACAGCCTTAAGAACACTCTCCCTTTAAGAGCCAAATTTTAGTACAGAAGTTACAAAGTTTTCATTTTACCTAAGTGCATATTTTTTTCAAGCACTGACTATCTGTTGAACACACACGAAGCAGGATAACAGCAGAATACATACATATTTTTCTTAAAGAACTTTTATGTAATTGATCTACTGCTATAACCAATGAGAGTTAGGCAATGATAGGCACAGATTAGTCAACTGCACAAGAAACCTGAACTTTGCTAAGTGCCAGCACACATGGCAGAATACATCACCTGCACTTCAAAATATGCTGCTTCACTTTTCTATTTTAGCAACTCCTTGTTCCGGAAAAAACATGCTGAAGGATATCAGATATATCCTTTCCATTATGCAGTCAGCTGGACATTTTTTGACTTCTGAAAAAATTTATCAAAGCGGAGAAAATGCCAATCTTATCAATAGCCTATGAAAAACTTCTGCTCATTCTTACACTACTTAGCTCAACTCTAGTGAAGAGTAACTCTGCTTCTAAAAATGCTATATAAAAAAGTCACCTAAGGCAAATTTATTCTACACATTAAACTTTATCTACCTTCCTGAAGTGTCAAAAGGATAAACTTCTGTAAATGTAATGACCAAGAATTTGGGATTTTTTTAATATGCATGTCCAATACTCCTGGAAAAAGTGAAACAGCTTTATAGTACTAAGATGAAACAAAAACTATTGGCTTGATTTCTGGAAAATTATAAAACGATGGTCAAGCAAGTTCACCTTATGGTGAATCAGGAATTTTTGTTATAAAAGGGCTAAAGTTTGATAAATCTTAGGTTTACTTTTCCTTAAAAAATACAATTTTTTCAGCATTTGAAATACAGGTAAATAGTAAGGTTAAAACCCAATAAAGCTGTACTTGCTGGAATCATTTAACAATTGTTTGTATTAACTGAACTTTAGATCACAGAGTTCCAATGTTGATTGTCTCTACTATTTCAAAATAGCTCATACCCAGGATCTAATCTTGCCTTATGTTA
>JAWWEV010000095.1:40600088-40611775 GCA_035583235.1 Hafferia zeledoni | reverse complement strand
TTAAATTGTAGCTCTGATTTATAATCTCTCTCTGTTGAGCTCATTTCTCCTGCTGGTTTACCTTGAAACCAGCACAAAAAATTAACTTGTAAATTTTTAAGTTACAATTATGTTCTCAAGGCTGTCTGTTGAATATACACATCTGGTTTTCCACTTAGAAATATTTGATCACAGCAGGAAAATATTAAAACCTTTCAAGTAAACTTTAAATTGCAACCAGAACATAAAAATAAACTGAATTAAAAGAAAACAACAAAAACCCAAAAAGCTGAAACCACAACACTGCTTTTGAACTTTCCTTATTTACATTCAACCAGTAGGATTTAAGGAGGAGCAATTCTTAGATACTGGGTTTTAATTAAATGGAGAGCAATTAAAACAAATTATGTTTAGCAAAAAAATCTAGTTTTTCATTTCTATTATTTCCATTAAGGTTCAAAATATAAACCCAGTAGAAAGCGCTTTATTGCCTACTAAAGCTGTGAATAAAGAAAAAATTTAATGAACAAGTAGAAATCACTAGTTAATCAGCTAAAACAACAAGCAATCCCCAACTGTCTTTTCTGAAAGATTGTGATAGTGCAACCCCTCTCTCCCTCCCTTGTTAATATTGGCCTTTCTTCCTGCTGTAAAAAATATATTCTTCATTTTCATTTTTTCAACCCTTCTTACTTATTTAATGAGCTAATTTAAATTAAATAAACTCAAAATAAAATCAGTCATACTAATCTTATTTCCCTTTCCATTAGCCCATGAAAGCTTTAAAGAAAAGTACAGTTAGTCACAACTTCTACTAGCAGTTCATATCTACATAGGTAAGCTGTTTTATCATACATGTTTTGACATTTTCAAACTCAACTTCACAGAAAACATCAAAATGTAGAGAAGAGTGCCAACAGTGAAGTTACATCCTGGGTCTGACATCACACTCTCTGCAACTTTCTTAATTTAGAAGACTTCTCTCTCTTGAGCATCACCTTCATCAGGAAAAAGACAAATCACCCAACACTTAACAATGGAAAATCTTAGCTTAAATAAGTGGTTGCATTTTCATCTGCCCCTTCTAATGCTTGTTAAACCTAGAGGTACAGAAAACGAAAGACCTTTCATACTGAAGGTCACAGAATCATAGAATCAGAATGACCTCAGTTGGAATGAACTTTAAAGATCACCCAGTCCCAACACCTATGCTTTGAGTAGGACATCTTTCACTAGAGTAGGTTGCTCAGAGCTCCATCAAACCTGGCCTTAAACACTTCCATGGACAGGGCATTTGGAAATTCCCTGGGCAAGCTGCTTTAGTGTCTCCTTATCCTCTGAATAAAGAATTTCTTCCTAATATCCAGTCTAAACCTACCCTTTTTCAGTTTGAACCCATTCCCCCTTGTGCCACTACACACTCTTGTAAATAGTCCCTCTCCATAGTTTTGGAGGTTTCATGCAGGTAATGGAAGGCTTCAAGTGGATCACCCCAAAACCTTCTCTTTTCCAGGCTTAAAAAACCCAATCCACAGAATCACAGAATCGTTATGGTTGGAAGGGACCTCTGAAGTTGCATTGGAACTTGTCCAGATGGGTTTTGAATGCTTCAGAGAGGAAGACTCCACAAACTTCCTGGGCAGCCTGTTCCACTGCTCTGCCACCTTCAATGTAAAATTCTTCCTCATGTTCAGGTGGAACTTGGGTTTTAGTTTATGGTCATTGCTCCTTGTCCTGTCACTGGACACCAGTGAAAAGACTCTGGCACCATCCTCTTGACACTTTGAGATATCTATTGATGGGATCCCTTTTCAGTCTTCTCCTCTCTAAACAGGCTCAGCTCCCACAGTCTCTCTTCATTACAGAGAGGATGTTAAGGGAGACAGAATTAAAAGCCTTGCTGAAGTCAACGTAGACAACATCCACTGCTCTTGCCTCATAATCCATCCTGCCATGGCATCACAGAAGGCTATCAGATTGGTCAAGCGTGATTTCTCCTTGGTGAATCTGTGCTGACTACTCCTGATGACCCTCTTTTCTTTTACATGCTTGGTGATGATGTCCCGAATGATCTTTTTCATCACCTTTCCAGGGACTGCGGTGAGACTGACTGGCCAGTAGCTTCCCAAATCTTCTTCTTGCCCTTTTTGAAAATAGGAGTAACGCTGGCTTTTCTCCAGTCATCAGACACCTCTCTTTTCTCCACGATTTTTGAAAGATAATGCAGAGTGACTTCACAACATCTGTCAGCTCCCTCAGCACCCACGGGTGCATCACATCAGGGCCCAGGGATTTACGGGTGTTAAGTCTCCCTAGCAGATCTCTAATCCAATCTTCTAGGACCAAGGGGAAGTATTCGTTTCTCTAGCCTTCCTCTCTTACCACCACCAAGGACTAGGATTCCTGAGGGATGGCCTCAGCAGTAAAGACTGAGGCAAAGAAGGGATTCAGTAATTACAGCTTCTCTGTGCATTCTGTTACCAGGACACTTGTCTGATGCAGCAGCCGTCGCACATTTCCTTAACCTTCTTTTCACTGCTGACATACCTGTAGAAGCCCTTCTTGTCCTTGATAGCCCTCAACAGACTTAATTCCAAGGGGCCTCGATCTTCCTTGTCACATCTCTGCATACCCTGCTGATGTTCCTATAGTCCTCTCATATGCCTTCTTTTTCCACATCCCGTAAATTTCTTTCTTTCATTTGAGATTTGTTAGAAGCTTCCTGCTTATCCATGCAGGTCTCCTGTCAGTTTGCTTCATTTCTTGTTCGTAGGGATGCACAGATCTTGAGTTTGGAGAAAGTGATGCTGAGTGTTCCTATGCCACTCAGACATGCACTCCCCCCAGGCTGCTACTTGTTCTAAAGGTTTTTAAGATCTATTCAGCTGCTACTTCTATCCATCCAGTCAAACTGCAAGGATTCTTAGCTACCCATAAAAATGGATTGAGATGTATATGAAAGAAACCTGTCACAAAATACATGTAGGTCTATAGGATTATGCTGAGGAATGGATTACAAACCCCAAGATCTGGTATCTTTATCTTAACAGGCAATATCAAAACATTCTACAGAAAGTAAGTCTCTATGACAGATTAACAGAAGCCTTCCTCAACCCCATAGCAGAACACATGCTGTGTCCTCATTTGTGAGCATCAACCGTAATGGATGATCCCTACGATGAACACTACCACTCACTGGAACAGCAGCTATTACAGCCTTATCCTACCATACAGGAGAGAAGTCAAAACCAATGATGGGTTCAGTTCAAGATCATATTCAACTATACAATCACTGCTTCCAAATTTAGCTTTCTTCTTTATCCTGCTAACAATAACAGCAACAACAACAACAAAAAAAAGCACAAACACATGTAACAGGTCTCTGCCATTTGCAGTATTGTGTTGATATTTTCAAGTGTTTATAGTATTCCTTTAGAAAAAGCACACTGTACTGAGGACAGAGTTTTCAGCAGGAAACCCAAGACCACTGTACCTGTTCCAGAAGGAACAAAGTGAAAAAACAGTTTCATAATTTTTCAATTACAACGGAAGATTCATTCACTCAATATTTATTCTTTACTGAAATATGTATCACAGAAAAACTAATACACCAACAAAATATATTAAGATACCTCATCTTTCTTTTGGGGAACAATACTTCATGTACTATATATTAATCTCCTTGTCTACTCTCACTTACAAATACCTGGGATGGCTGTCCCAGTCTGGTGATGAAGTCAGTTTAACAACTTGGCTATCATAAAAACAGTGTAGAATACAGAACAAAGCCAAGTTGTCAGATTCCAGAAAGCAAACTAAAAATTACAGCCTGCAGATATTGTAGGAAGAAAGAGGAAGGAGAGGTCCAAGGGGGAAAATTAACCTATGTCAATACAAAAAAAAAGAAAATTAATTAAAGAACATAAGCTGAATTCTAGTAAGTCCCTTTTTATTATTAATAATGACTGACGTTTATGTAAAGCACTTTTTTACTCTGGATTATTTCAGGTCTACTAGATGAGTATTTGTCCAGTCTGATTCATGACTGATTTGGTTTAAAGCAAAAATGGGGATAGCACTCTGATTTCAAAAATTATTGTCCATATAGAGTCTAATATCATTGAATAATTTCAATAATTCAAAAATAATTTCATACTATAACAGATTTTAAGAAAAGGCCATACAATATTTACAGAAAAATTATAGTACTAATACATTAAGTTTTAACAAAACGTTATCCTCTCAGTCTTTCCTATCTTTTCTCTAGAGACCATGTATTTACTTTCCAGACTTAATTCAATATTCACACACTCTCCTTATAACTATACTGTAGGAGAGCCGAGTTGGCTTGGTTGTGCAAAACAGCGAGAAAAAAAACGTATTTTCTCTTTTTTTAAATTCTCAAATCCTGTACATCATTTCATGATTCTAAGAGGAAAAGTTTCCTTTAGATTCTCTTTACAATATAAATGGACTTTGGATAGCATATATGTTCAGATTTTAATTAATATTAGTTAATGCATAATATTGAAATAAATATTACTGCAAGAAATCACTTCACAAAGTCTAACAAATACTTCCTAGCCCCTGCTACTTGGAATTGGGAATGCTGAGTCCCACACAGAGCAGGCTGATATTGCCACAATGCATCCTCCAATTTCTTTCCTCTGTCCCCTACCAATAAGGCTCAGAACACTGTTATTTTCAGAATAAACAACAGATAATTGCATAAATGGGAACAAAAAAGGTCTTAGTTTTTTGTACATCAGGGGTTTTTGCTATGACAATCATTCTAGCAATATTTCTAGCAAATAAAATTTATCAGCAGAATTTCTTTCATCTGAAAGATTAAGAGCCTTCTATAAAACAGGTAAAACATGCTGCCAGAGAATTTATTTTTGCTTCTATTTGACCAGCTGGATCTAGAATCTGTGCCAACACAGCCATGGAAAGAGTAACTATTTAGTTATAAGAAGACTAGTATTTATTCTTATCTAGCTATCACAAGATTGAGCACTTCCTAAAAAATAAGGCCAGGCTTCCTGACTTTGATAATTTTTAATGAAGACACAAAATTAAAAATGTTCCTGTGTTAGCCTCTGAAAGCCACAAAAACTTGTAGAGGAACTATACACTGTTTTATTCAGCCTATGTATTTTCCTTCTGCTATGAGCCCACATAGACAATTTGCCTACAATCTCCTTAATTTCTAGCAGGAATTGCACTCCTCCTACTGGACAGACGCAACAACCACAATCCATCTGACTGGCGTGTATCAATGACAAGAGCCAAGAATGTTATAAAGTAGAATTCTGCAGTAAGAGTTGAAGCTAAAAGACTGAATCTGTATAGAAACAGCTTCCTCCACTACCTTTAAAGTTATCGTCCTTACCTCAGTATACTTAATTTTTTTTCTAGACCCCTTAAAAATAAAAGCACAAGTTTTAATTCAGAAGGATGTACTAACATGCTGACCACATTTTCTTAATACATTAATCAGTACTGTAATAAAATTACAACAGCACTAAAAGCAGTTTTAATTCTACAGCTTCTATGTTATGTACTATTTTATATCCAAAGAATAAAAATAAGATAATGCACACCACCAAAAAATTCATAAGTATTTTTAATGAACAAGAATAAGCTTATTCCGGATGGCTAATTAAAAAAAAATCATCCCATTCTTTGAATCTGTGCTAAACACTAGCCACTGTCAATTCAGAAAATGTAAGCTCTTGGTTATAGCCAAAATTTCAACAAAGAACAGTGCTTCTGTGAAACACTCTCTGGTACTCTGTGGTACTTCAGCTTTAATTGATATACAAAGATGAAAATAATCTTGCAGGATGCTTGCCTAAAAACCTAATAGCAAGACAATATTCTCACTGATCCTGCTCATTTAATGTCAAAATTACAGAGTTCTGACAAATTATTCTGGGGCATGAAGTTATATGGCACTACATCCTCAGCAACACTTTAAAAAATCAGCTTCGTGGAGCTCTGATGTCATCTTCCAGGCAGATGGATTGACTAGGCACAACAACAAACTATGCCTAATTTTCTGTACTTTAGTGTGTACCTCCCAATCTTGCAGCTGAAAAACTGAGAAAGTTAAATACTATTCAGTGTAACACTGTACTTAACAAAGGTCTGAACAGACAAGACCTGCTGTGTCTACTGTTTTTTTGTATATTATAAATATTTTTTTGTAAATGTATTTGTTTGGTTTATATATATGTTTTTTGTAAATATATTTATCTCTCTGGGGCACAGAATACTGCATACTGTAATGCAGATCCAGTTCTTAAAAGGAAGAGTGTTATTTGAAGTGTTCACACAGCTAAAACTAAGCAAAAATAACCAGAACATAATATTCAATTTCTTTCATGACTCTCTGTAAACTTAGGCAGCCAAACACAGGAACCCGATCCACTCCTCAGGCAAGCACATTAAAATAGATTAAAATAATTGTTGCACATGTATTCTACCTCCTAACCTGTCACCTGTCAAAGGGTAGATATTAAAAGTAGGCCTCTCTCCACAAGACTTCAAATTAATCCAGTTGTATCAGTGAGAACAAGTTTTAGACAATATAAATTTTTTAACTGTCATCATTAATAACTATTTATTATTACCTCTTTAGGAGCTGTAAAACGTCTGAAGTAAGCATGATTTCTCTTTCCCTTTCTTGCACAGACCACTGCCAAGCAAAACATTTAGTTACCTTTCATACTACTTCCAAAAAGCAAGGCTACCAGACAGACCTTGGGTTTGTTATCTAAACACAGTGTAATTACTGCAGTGAGTCAGACCATTCAGAGAACTCTCACAACAAAAAGGAAATACTCTACCATGATATGACACTATTAGAAACTTACAGGTCTTTCTCAGTGTTTATGGAAAGATGCTCCAAGCAGACAGCAAATGCTTCTCTGTTCTGTATTTCTTAAATAATTTAAATGGAAATATTGATATACATGAAAAAAAAACTAAATTCCTTTAGAATAGAAGCCTTTTTAAGAAAGATTTACAAAAATCTTCAACTTTGGTACATTCCATATTAAAAATGTTGATATCTATGAACTTGCCTATAGCACTTTTCTCACTTTTGCTTTATCCAAGGAGTACAGCCTTCCTACATTTTCAGCTGTACTTTGAAAAATCATCTTCACACACACTTGGGATGGTAACATCACATCCATTTCAAACTGATACAGGGGCAAATAAGAAGCTTGGAAGGCTATGCCCATTCTTTAGAAGGAGTAGAATTTTTCATGAAGTTTAATATTCTTATATCATTTATGATACAAAACTATAGAATAAACTGTACTTGTTCAAACTGAAAATGGAAAATGGGACCTGCCTTATCCACAACAAAAGGCCAGTCTCCATCAGCTTTGAAAGATGACTGTGACATCACCAGCAGAGAGTATGCTGGGATGTCACATTCACATGGAATTAAAAAATCTGGTGCACTGCAGGACTTGGAAAAAAATCTCAGCAGAATTTAGAGCACACTACCAATATCTGAGATGATCTTATACTCTTCACTTAAAACATCTGGAATGTTATCTAATTTTGTATATGTTTTAAATTTCTAGGTTTTTTTCTTTATTGAAGGTGAGACACTGAATTATTATACTGGATCAGAACAGCTCGGGTGTGGGGGGAGGGAGAAGTCGAATCTCATGGAAGTGAGGTCATGCCTTGTCCCACACGACAGCCCCTCAAAACTTAACAGGCTACCCCAGAGCAGCTGCCAGTCAATAGCAGTCCAGGATCACACTCTGGAGCCGCTAACCCAAACTGAGACTGGCTGACAGTGGGAGCACCACCACTCACCTGCCCTGGAGCCCCAGAGTGGCCAGTGGGCTGGAAATCCTGCCTAGGAGGGGTGATCACATGGGGCCAGGGCAGATAAAACCAAAGACACATGAACTCCACATGTTTGAACCCACTATTTCTAAACATGTAGCTGGACCTGCACTGGATCTAGGAATGGTAGCTATATCTCTCCTTTTATCTCTGTTTCTTTTCTTCTTCTTCTCATTTCCTTTCTTAATACTTTGGATAATTGTACACTGGTTTTCACTGGGTTGTATGGATTAGCATGTGCTAAGTCAATGATCTGTGGAATGCTTTGTTTGGGTTGTATGTTACCCTTTAAACTTTTGCCAAGTAGTCTTATTTTTTCTAACATTTACCAGTAAAATTACCTCCAGAGAAAATGTGTGCAGGTTTTCTCCTTTGCACTTTCTCTTAAGGTGTTGAAAGAACCAAGGGCTCTCACAATGTGGAAGGCAGATACTGTTGGAGCCTTGTATATTTTTAAAGTAAAACTCCCTTGGTGAGCTCGTAGCTCTGGTGGTGGGATCTTACATATTCTTGTATTTGTTATAGTCCAGTAAAAATAAACAGTCCATTTCAGATTTTAGGTAGAAGGTTTTATGCTTCTTTATAAGAAAGATCTCATAACATTTTCTTCAAAAGAAAGAGTACCAGTTTTGCTTTTCTAGCACTTTCAAGCATTGAGAAACTTTCAAGCAAACTTCTTAAATATTCTGAACAGATAAGAGACATAAATGAGAACCAGACACAGAGACTTTACAACTTAAGTTTCAAAATGGAAGAAAGTCCATAATTTTTTACTTGATTCCAATCTGTAATTCCATTTTCTCTGCTTGTGTGTTCAACTGCCTTTTACTGATGATGAGATGTGGAAATATGATGATTGTTTATATATAGTCCAAGTGAAAAAAAAAAACCAAACTAAATTCTCCCTTAACCCACATAACCTTCTCAAAGCAACACAAAATATTGCTTCAAAACCAATGTACATTTTCCTCCTTGCAGAATGATCTTATGTTTTTCTCATTTTCTTCTGTCAATATCAGTATTTTTAAACAGAGTATTAGGATAGATATATACTTTGCATAAATATACTTTGGAGAAGGTAAGAGGAAATTTGAATACACCTAAAGTAGTTACCTTGCTTATTCCCAGTGCTCATAATCACTTCTAAAGAAAC
Organism: Hafferia zeledoni; assembly: GCA_035583235.1. Classification (NCBI taxonomy): domain Eukaryota; kingdom Metazoa; phylum Chordata; class Aves; order Passeriformes; family Thamnophilidae; genus Hafferia; species Hafferia zeledoni. Next base: position 40,602,768 of record JAWWEV010000095.1, on the reverse strand, counting down.
CTAACTGGTTCTGGCCTCCTTTCCAAGATTTCTGAGAAAACTAACATGTTTTTAACACACAGAAATCATACACCATTTCAGAAAAATATTTTGTCACTTACCATAAATCAGTTTGCTTACTTGATAACATGTATCTAGTTGAAGTCTCTTCACCACCAACAGTTGAGCCAGCAGAAATGTGTGCTAACCAGGTACCAAATGAATGTATGGCAATACTAGCTATTTACTGTCTTTGTAGAGAAGGCAGATTCTTACCCAGTTTTCTTTTCTCAGAGGCAAAAAGTAGTAGTAATGGCAGAAATCAAGTATCAGCGTATAGGAACTAAGGATCTGAGTGTAGAAACACAGCTGTAAAAACAGCCAGTGATTATCTTCACCAACACAATTATTAATCCTGCAGAGAAACAAAGTATGTATATGTAAAGACAGAAGTACAAATACTTTCACACTGAAGTTATAATACTGTGAATAAGAGACTTTGAGTACTTTTGGAGCAAACATTACAAACTACTGGATCCCTTGCACTGCCACTTAAGTGCAGACTGCACTACTAAGATCACTGCTTAGAACAGGAGACACATTTTTCTCTACTTTTATACAGCATAGACACTTTTGAAATTTTGAGAAATACTCAAGTAATAAAACTGTTTTCTTAAAGTCTGCAAAATTGCACAGTAATATGTATTATCTTCTGCTACTCAACACATTTCACTCTATGAACTATGTAGAGTCCAAAAACTCTACTGCAAACAAGTGGTTTGAAATAAATGTAATCACAGGTTACCCCAATGGTAAGTAAATAAGACTTAGGAAAGAGCTAAAAGAATAGAAGACAAAACAGGCATACCTATTCAGAAACTGCTTCTGCAGGAGTAAAGGAATCACAGGATTCTAGCTATATTAAGTACAAGATTAAAAACTCTGAAGTCTAGGCATAGTCTGCTTCACAGAAGTTACATGGATACAATTTTATACCAGCATCAGCACAGACATCATTACCAACCCATGCCAGGATGAGAGAAGCATTATACTGGCACTATTTTCTGAATTAGCAATTGCCAAAAACCGTAGCCTGAAAAATAGTTAAATCAACATAGAGCGATCCTGATGTCAATTCTGTCCTCTGAAGTTTGTCACTGTTGTCTTAGTGAAAATCATACCTCAGAACTACTTCCAGAAATGTTTATTTTCACTTATTCTCAGTTTTAACTGGTAGACATAAGAAATATCAAAGCTGTTATTTCCCTGCTCTAAATGTCTAAATGATTAAGCACTATGAGGAAAGAAATTTGACAAATGAGTGGCAGTCAAGACCACAAACTTCAAAATTTTTCAGTAAAACAGTAATAAATTGTTATAACAAATGTTCTGGTTTTACCATGGACAGTGGTGATCCATCCTTCTCACACAATGGCCACAACGACTGCAATGGTGTGAACGCTTTGGTCTCATCATGTTGCATTTATTACATAATTCCCAATATTCTCTTTCTAGGTGAAAATATAAAGACATGTTAGTGAGATTTAAACTCAGTATTGTGTGTTCATAATAAATCTATATGCTTTTGATTCTACTTTAAAAAAAATCTTACTATGATCTGAAAAGGATAAGCACCACATAAAAAACTTTTTCTTACTGTGACCTTAATTAGACTGGAAGATATTACTACTACTCTGTGCCAGTTTCCCTCTTCAAAATCCTCTCTCTTCCTGTATATTTCTACAGAGCAATTATTACAGCACAAAAGCTGTGACTCAAACAAGGAAGACTGTAACTCAGTTATTCTCTTCCACTTTTACTGTGAAAAAATCTGCCAGACAGAATCTTGATACAATCTCCCTGCCATTCCAAAATCTCCTGAGAAAATACTGCTACTGCCTGCTAAACAAAACACTATACACAATAAATACTTTAGGAGCATCTTCAATCACAGAGCATTTTAAGATGTGCATCTCACCACATGCTATTTTACACATATCGCAACCAAAAAACAAGTAGAGGATAGGCTTGTATTTACAAATATATACTATTATTAAAGGGCCAATGTGAGATTCTTTAAAAGCTAATCTCTGGAGATACTGAGTAGCAGAAAGTATCAAGAGCTACTATTGCTCAGCCTAGCTATTGTTTATCTCAAATTGCCCCATCCAAATTAGAGGAATTCTTTGAAAATGAAAATTCAAATTATGTGTTCAGCAATTTCATCTTCATATGGGAAAAAATTCCCATCAACGGTGTGATAATTCCAGTCACAAAAGCATATATATTCTGTCTTTAGGGAAAATAAGTGGATGATTGTGAAACTTAAATACTTTGACTGGTTGTTTCTACCTAAATAAACTTTTTTTGATGCACAGAATTTCTTAAAAACAGAGGTTAAAAAAAAAAAAAAAGGAAAAAAGCTTAATTTTTACAGTATGGCATTCTAAACTTTTATACCATAAAACATTGCCCATAAGGTAAACAAACTTCGGCAGAAAGATAGGACTTCACACAACAAACCTATGAGACTCATAGTGAAGACATTTTATTACACATAGCACACAGTTTATATATGGTTAGAACTACAGCTTATTGGCTAAAAAGAGTTACACAACACCACTCTAGAAACTTCAATTGGTTAGAACCCATTATCTCACAAGTCCAATGTTTTGGAGAACTTATCCTAGATGTTTTCAAG
>JAWWEV010000095.1:40536811-40585420 GCA_035583235.1 Hafferia zeledoni | reverse complement strand
CCAAAGTCCCTCAGCTGCTCCTCATACAGCTTTCCCCTCAAGGCCCTTCACCATCTTTGTTGCCCTCCTTTGGACAGTCTAATAGCCTTATATCTTTCCTATATTGTGGTGATCAAAACTGCAGATCTTGACAGAGTTACTTGGAATGACATCATATTTCATGCCATAACTTATAAACAGCTACATGTAGGCTTCACATCAATCCTTCATGTAAAAGGATAAAGAGAAGACTTTGTTCAGTTTTAGTATGCATATTTTATTATTTTAAAACATGTTTATATATAATGAAAGGTGACTACATACAGTTTATTCACCGCAGGTGACCTGCAGAAGCAAACAGCTTCAGTTTCAGCATCAGAATATCATTCAGATGCAATTTTTAGTAAACACTCAACATGAGCCTTACACTCCAAAGCCATGCTGCATATATTTTTTAACAGAACATCAAGACACTTCTGATTCCATTGCAGTTCAAATACAGAGAATCATTTAGTCAACCCTTGAATTGATCAGCTAAATCAATAGTGATTTCCAATACCCATAAAAAGAGCTGTGACACTTTAACAACAGTGGCCCAGATCTGAGAGTTTGGCAATAGCAGAGGAGCAGACTCCCAGAGGACTGAATTTAGAATTAGCTAAACTCAGAATTAGGCTCAACTCCAGCTGCTGGAAGCTGATCTCTGCCTGGTGTGCCAGGTCAGCAAGAGAAATACAGGGAGAAGCAACTGGAGAGAGCAGGAAAACTAGCAGCCACTGGTGCTGCATTGCCTAGCAGTAGACTTGTACTCTTCCCAGAAGAGTTCTCTCAGTTATTCCTGTGAGGCTATGCAGGTATTGCCATGAAGATAGTCACTCTGCAGATTTTCTGTCACAGAAATGCCTCTCCTCGTTTAGTTTAACTGTTGTGAACTTTACTTAAACTTTATCTTGGATTCACTTCAATGTTAAAATTCATCAAACTGCAAAATCTACATTGTCTTTCCACAGTGAATTTAAGTAATAGTAATAATAATCAATTCATCTATGACTTGTTTTCTTTGAGAGTATAGCAATTTTTATATTTTTTTTCCTTGTACAGTGTAACATTTGCAGTTTAAAAAAAATGTGCAGAGCAAATGCAGGCATGTAGGAAGATAGCATGTAGTTTCTATGGCAAAACATCCTTTGCAACCACTACCTATTGGTGTAAATTGTGACATATATTATTTTTCAGTGGGAACTGAATTCCAGCTGGGAGCAATCAGAATGACATTTACTAGTCACAGCTTTGTATGTGTCTTATGTCCATTTATGTTTTACACTCTCCAGTCATTAATCTTGATGTAACAGTAGACCTGTTTGTGCAGGAAAGAGATACAGTCTCAGCTTTGTTGCAAATACAGCTGTGTTGGCAGTCTGCAAGCAAATGCAATGTAAACCAGTCTGTACATTTGGGTTTTGCGCAGTTAAATCATGTTAGTTCTTCAGTCATTGTTTACTAGCATACTAGAAACAGTGATAGGAACGGTGGAAAAATTTTTAAAGTTTTCCCTTGTTAAAGTAAGACCTTTGCATGTAAGCCCACTAATCTCATTTCCATGTCTTTAATAGCTGCAAGGAAACATCTGTTACATTTTAGGTAAAGTTATTGTTGGAACAGAGAAGTTCATGTAGAAAACCTGTATTTTTAATATTGTTGTGTCCTAGAATGCTGACAGCTTTACTTGTTTTGTTTTTTTCATTGGCAAATTCTGATAATCAAGTAAAGAGGTGTTTTGCACTACTTAATTGTGCTCATGTACATTTGCATGCATATTTGACAGTAGAGATCCCACTGCAGGATCTTTAATCTTCTGAGTCTCACATTTACACTCTTCTACAATCATGATTTCTTTCACAACTGGGACAGAACCAGCGCAGTTGAGATGCAGGCGCTTCATGGAGAACTTGCTGGGCAAGCAATGAGAACAAAAGGTATAAAGGCGATCTTGTAGACCAGGAACATGAAAGGAACTACATTTTCCAAAACACAGATTATTCTGTACTGTCACCTTCTCACAGTTGTTATGAGTAACACCCTGAAAGAGAAAGCAGTTTAAGGTTTCTGGTACAGAAATGGCCCATGGACTTTTCTAGAAGACATGAACAGCAAAACAAAACAACCAAACAAAAACAAAAAAAACCCCAAACTACCACTGCATTTTTCACTTCTCAGAACAATGGTACAGGTTTCTCATTCACATCTATATTTAGTTCAAATAAATTTAGTTCTGGATATGAATAGACATGGTCCTTGACAGACTTTGATTACAGACATACTGAGAACAGATGTTGATGTACAGGTAACACAGCCCTTTTACCTATACTATTTACTTGTTCTCCAACATTCTGATCACAGAATTAGATGAAAGCATCAATTTTCTACTTAATACAGCAGAAAAAAAATCCTTGCTTAATTTTAAGAAAACAACAGTTTCTCCTGTTAATACTTGTCTTGGGACTCTGCATATATGCACATGTGACTGTGTGTATATAGATATATACATACATATAAATATATATATGTATCATAACTTAGAGATACAAACTGTTGAAATGTATATTCATTGAATGTATAATTACTTCCCACTTCTCTACTTGCTTAGACTGTGTCAGAACATCTTTTCATAAAAAGAGTAAATAGCTCTCTGAAAATCAAGTGTACAGCATTCCTGCAATTTAGCAGTTGCCTTATCAGACTAAAGCTTTTTCATCAGTGTTTTTCAGCCACTTATCATGTGTGAGTATTCTGAAGCCCTGTGACTTAGCCAGTGAAGTAACCCATGTATCTTTAGTTGCTGGCTTCAAAAGGCGGGGAAAAGAGCATGTTTTTTGATCTTGGACACCTGTTCTTACCTGGTCAAAAGGCAGGGTTCTGCAGTTTTCTTGATGCATTTCATTGGTCTTGATTGGCAGGACAACCTCTTCAGATGCTGAATTTTTCTTTAACATGAAATGGTCCCAAAATTTCTTGGCATCTTTTCTGTAGGGAGATTCAGACTCCCTCTTGCTGGAATAATGAGGTGGAGAGAAGTTTTCCACAGGAGAGATCTCTCTAGGTGCTGCCCAGGTCCTCAGGTCTTGGTCTGCATGGAGTTCTGCATTGGGAAGGATAAATCTGGACGTTTTTTTCTCTTCTTTCTTTTCACTTTCAGATGCTGTCTGTGGAATTGCTACAAAAAAGCTTGGTACTCCGAGGTTCTCCCCAACATCTACTGGATTCTCGCCTATCAGCTCAGGAAAACTCTGGCTTTCCAGATTTTTGTCCAGATAGAAAAAGGGCTGAAACGGCTTTCTGCTTTTCCTTTGCTTTGAATTTCCCTGGGGCTCTGTGGCTCCAAGACATGAGAACACTAACAGCTGAAGGAGAAGCACTGACATGATTGTGGAAAAGTGCAACCCTGTAGACCTGCTGCTATTGCCGTGAATGTAGTGTGCTAGCTTTATATGAGAACCTGATGTCAGCTTACGGCTGCTGTCTGTGTGCAGGGAAGGGGAGGGCTCAGGGGAGACCCTAGTGTGGCTAATTGCATTCATTTTCTGTAGATTACAATTATGATAGGGGAGTTTGTGCTAATGAAACTCTGCTCTCAATCTGGATGATGTGTATTAGAAGTTCCTATCTAAAATCTAGTAACCTGGGATGCTGTGGGGGACATGAGTCAACAGGAGGAAATGTTTGGATAAGCTGTCTAGTGTAGGCCTAGGAATTAAGGAAACATTCGAGGTTGTGTATTTGAATATTCAGTGTGGTCTTCATTGTTTATTTTGCCTTTCCCTTCCATATAGCTAGAGACTGTCAAAACAGGAAGTGTTATTTCATTACAGTAGGAAAAGGCAAGCTGATTAAAGTTTGTTAAAACAGGAAGCTGGATTTGGATACATCAAATCAGATCATGTTTTCAAAAATTAAGTTTAACTTAGGTCTTTCGGATTTGGGATATCACCCACATTCTTCACTAATGTCAACTGACCAAACTTGTGCTCAGACACTCAGAAGACTCTGGTGGGGAACACTAGCCCTTTCTTCACCTTCCTCACAGCAGGTTTGCAGCTGCTGGAGCGAAAACATGTCACTAAAACAGAATAAAAGGTCTCAGGGTGAAGAAGCGCTGCATCCTAGATTCTCATAGATTAACTGACAGTGCCACATCCAATACATGCACCAAAGCTTCTACAGGCATCCTATGAATCTGCCAAACAAAAAGAGCATTTCAGCAAAACATGTTAGAACACACATATTCTAGCCATTAATATCTCAATAAAAATACCTAAAGATTACTAGACCTCAAAAGAGAGGCATCTTTGGCAAAATTATCATGCTATGCAACATGTAAAGACAAGAATCTGCTAGAACATCATATAGAGAAAGGTTTTGGTAGAAGGGTTGTTTTCAGTAAACATTGCAAACATTGATCCTAATATGAAAATATTAAAAAGAAATTCTGCATCAGATGTTTTGACATTTATGTACTCTAATCTCTCTACAGAATCCTGTTTCTACTAGAGTCTATCAATAGACTCCTCAGTTTGCATTATTCTTGAAAATGTAGGTGGTGTGTACTAGATGTATGAAGTTATTTGACTTTAGTTTTTAGGGAACTAGTTTATTGCCTGATAATTGAAGTAAAGTGATTGCCAGGTAACATCTTTGTGAGGCACTGACTTAAATCTTTAGCACAAAGTTAGGGGAGATCTAGAGCTTTTCCATACTGCATAAATCACTTGAGTTAAAATTTGTTGTAATCTCATGGTCCATCTTGAAAGAGACATGCATAGAGCTTCAGCAAGAATGGGGTTTACACACCAACACTAGAATGTATTTTTGCTTTTCACCTCAGTGGGATGATTTCATTAGGGAAAACACAGCCATCAAGCACAAGCTTTATTGCTCTGTCCTTTCTGCCAAAAGCAATTTAATTCTGCCACTGGTTTGGTGCCTTTCTTAAGTCTCAAGTTTTCCCCGGGAGGGCAGATTATCCCACAATTATTGGGAGTGAAATCATAGAAATTACTAGTATCTGCAAAAAGATCAGCTGTGAGGCATGCACACACAAAAAGTCCATGCATCATATTTACACAAGTGTGTGCAGCATTAAGGTGGAGCAACAATGAGTCAAGAGGATTAATTTGATGGTAGATAAGTAAGTAGGCTAGAACTTTCTCATCATATCTGTACTGGCAGTTTGAATTCTCTCCTCATATCTGTATTGGCCAAGAATTTGAACTGAAGCAGTTGACTCTTATAAGTAAAACTCCTTGTATCAGATGTGTGTTAGTAGCAGTCATTGAAAATTACAATTCAGCAAAGTTAGGGATATTAAATTTTGAGGTTTTCTTCTTTTTTCCTGTTTATTTTAATTTCTAAAAGAACCACAAGACTGGGCTGATACTCTAACCTATTATGTTGTGTTGACACAGAGGATCTGACACATTTGTCAATGCCTTTCAGTATGACATTTGGTTGTTTGAAGCAACATATACATTTGCAGAACATCTAAAGACGTCAATGTGCAGATAGAAATTAAGTAAAAGATAGTGCTATAATGATTAGGCTACCCAGACTATCTAAACTAAACTGGCCCAGGTTATGGGTGCAGTGCTAACGATAACAAGGAATGTATAAAAATCTTAGTATTGACATATATGTATAGATATTGAACTGTTAATATTACATTTGCAGTGGAATGGCATTGAAAAAATCTGTTCAAAATAAGAATCCATTCCTTGTATGTACCCTTCTACCCTGTAACATACAGCAAGAAGAGCCTGCCTTTGAGGGCTTCAGGTGTAAATGCACAGAATATTATTTACAGAAGTGTAGGGAAGAAGGCTGAAGCAAATCAGTGTCAGCAAGTCACTTCACAAGCTGCTCTGCAACCCAAAGGCTGATAAAAGAGCTCTTTTCACTTCTGGATCAAACCAGTTCTAGTTCATGGGGTTTCTTGGGTAGTTTTACCTTGAGAGCCAAAAGCACCATCTGGTTCTGCCAGATAAGCCTAACACTGTTCCTTCATGTCTAAAATAGTATGCTACAGCTGCTTTCCAAGACAAAATGTTGGTAAGAAACGGGACCTGGCACATCTGGGCACACTTTGTTTAAATACTGCCTAAATGCGCTTTGGAGTCAGCTGCCTGTGTTACCATTGGTAGTAGATCTCTCCTCAGCTTGTCAGCTCAGACAGAAACCTTCTCAGCTCAGGCATTATGGGAAGGCATCCCAGCTCAGACAGTGAGCTCGGGGAGTCATTCTGAAGTTAAAAATAGTAAGCATTTGCAAGTCTCTTTGTGGTGACATCAACGGCATAGACTAAGACTAATAACTGACTACAGGGATTGGACAGGGTACACAACCATTATGTTCCAAACACAGCTAATCTCAGATTTCTACAAAAAACAATGCTGTCTCTTTTCTAAAAACTTGTTTTCCTGCCTGATTACCCTTTCATATAAGCATAGCATATATTTTCATTGTATTTTGGTTGTTAAATATTGTGACTAAATGCAGCATTGTTTTTCAAGCAGGCTTTGGTTTGCCTTCATAGTAGAAGTTTATTCAGGACACTTTGTTTTCACTAGAAATAGTCACTGTGAATGTTTGCCCATCCTTTTAAAACTGTCAGATCTACAGATGACAAGTGCTATGTAAATGCAAAGTGGTATTATTCATTTGCTTCAGAGATGGAGTTCATTCAGTCATTATGGACATAAACATGAGCTATGCTGCCAGTTGATGCCTAAAAATAATTCTTGGGCAATGTTTGAATTACTTGCCTTCTGTTGAGCTAAATAGTCTTATCATACCATGGTTGATGATTAAATCCTTTAAATGGATTTTATATATTACAGTCCGATATCTTATCATTTTACAAAACATATCCTATTTAGACAAATTTGTATCCATATATATCTTTCACAGATCCCCTATGAAGACCTCAGAACTAAAGAATTAGAACTATGCAGTTTATTCTCCAATTATTGTAATTGCCAAAGAAGGCCATCTTTAGTCTTTGTTTTACAGAGTTCTAGGGAAACAGATGACATGTAGACTTCATGGGAAATTTGTAATTATGAAGCCAAAAGGCTTTTTACAAGGTATGAAATGAAAGAACAGACAATAGGTCTGTTTAATTTTTTTATCTTCAACCTTAAATACTCTACATCGTGAGATGCTATTGTGTTTCAATTCCTCTGTTGCGTTGTTTCTTTCTTACTCATTTATGTCTTCCTGTTAACATTTCTCTGTTTCTTTTCTGGGTGCTGTGGCAACAGAACTGAGACCAGCAATGTTTCATACTGCAGATGAAATTCAGGTGCTCACACTAGAAAATGTTCTTTTGCATCTTGAGCAAGCCCAGGATGTGTGTCCCTTTGTGTGTATTGGCCCATGTTCTTGTGTCTGTAGGTCCCACACACATGATGCAATGGATGGTTCTTTCTCTGTTACAATGTCAGACTGGAAGTTTCGAACTTTCAGAAGCTTCTCCTGAGTATTACACACATGTATGTACTGCCTAACTGAGAGTACATCCATTTCCAGACCTAGCCTGAGGAGCTCTATTGGATATGTGCCTGATTGCTTCAGGTTGCTAAGCTCTGGGACAAGGGAGAAAGAGTCTGGGCAAATCTGTAGGACAGGGGAGAAACAATCTGGGCAAAGAGACATTTCAGTCTTCAAGAAGACGCATCTTTTCAGATTGGTGTGAATAATTTGAGAGAGAGAGGTGATTCACTGAAGAGTTTGACAATATCGACAAAATGTTTGTGGTATGGTCCAAGATTCCCATTCACAGAATACAGAATCATTAGGGTTGAAAGGGACTTCTGGAAATCACCTAACTGCCAAGGCAGTGTCACCTAGAGCAGGTTACACAGGAATGTGTCCAGGTGGGTTTCAACTGCTTCAGAGAGGGAAGTCATGACCTCTCTGGGCAGCCTGTTCCAGTGCTCTGCCGCCTTCAAAGTAAAGAAGTTCTTCCTCTACTTGAGGTGGAACTTGTATTTTAGTTTATGGCCATTACTTCTTGTCTGGTTGCTGAGCACCATTGAAAAGAGAGAGCCTGGCACCATCCTCTTGACATCCTGCTTTCAGATGCTTGTGTGTGTTGATGAGATCCCCTTTTTCCAGTGTTCCCTTCTCTAGACTAAAGAGATCTAGCTCCCTCAGGTTCTCCTCATAAAGAAGTTAACTCATAGTACAAATGTTGTTACAGTAATAATTCAAGAATAGCCCCAAGCAGAAGAAGAAACAGAATTGAGAAAACTGTATTAAACAGTAAGTATATTATGCTTAACTCTTAAGTGCATTTCTACTATACTAAACATTACAGCTTTATCACTACAAAAACAGCTTTTGTGAGATTATGAAATAAAGAATACATATTCACTAAAATATATTTGAGGGTTTATTAGTATATGTAGCAGAGTTAAACATAACAATATATATAGTGTTCTGAATACAAGAATTACAGTAGCACCAGTCTTGTGGTGTAAATAAGATTCAGCGTTCAGCATTCACTGAATCTTATGCATAATTCTCTAAAAGTAATTTTTATAATTTGAGTGAATAAAGACTGGAAGTAAGTTTCCATGTGTAGCAAAATGATGTGGAAAACTTCTGTGATATTTTTCAGACTAAAAATTTGATATTTGTTAAGAACAACACAAATATTTAGAATATTTTGGTTTGGATGAAGTGCTCCTGTGACCAGTTGCCTATCCATTTTTTTCATGACCAATGTCTTTGAGTCAACTACTTCTCAATCAAATTTGTTTGAAATTGGTCAAGATATTTTACAGGGATTGAAGGTGGTTAAAAGTGATAAGTGCACAAAGAACTCACATTGCCATCCTTCCATAGAAATTTAGGCTAACTGCTGAGTTTTCTTCACTTAGCTGCTGCATCTTGGTTCTATTGCTCTTAAAAGGTATATAGCTAGTTCTGGTGAAATAAATCATTTGCTTATCCAGGATAGATGAACACCAGAATTTATATGCTCCTTATTCTTACTTTCAGCCTTTTGAAATTTCACTCTAAATACTGATTTTTGCCTGAGTTTACTCAGTCTAATTCAAAAGTATTGAAGACTGGAAAAATCCCCAAAGCTCCTCAGGATTTTAGGCCCATCCTTTACGAAACTTCTTAGAAGCAATAATTTCCTACATCAAAAAAAAAAAACAAACCAAACTTATTTGTGTTTTCCTTTATTTGAGTATGCAATATTCTTTGAACTCCAGTAATAAAATAATAAAAATAAAAGTTGTAAAAATCTGAAAAATACTTCATTTTTAAAGACAGAAAAATTAAAATTTATTAATAAATGTTTAGAACAACTAATCGTGTAGAAGAAAAATACAGAAGCCTTTCAGAGCAGAAATATATTTGCACTGGAATATAAGTATTTTACTTTCATTAGTGTATTGTATTAGGCTTAGTGAAAAGAGTAAGCATATACAGTTTACACACTTAACATTCTATTGTGTAGTGAAATCTTAACACTCTGTAATCACTTTAAGGTAGTTGAAATGAAATACAGGAAAGGGATTTCCCCTCCTGTCAGAAAGGCAAACCTGAGGTCACTGTTGTCTCAGACAGCATGAGTCATTTATTACTTACTGATCAAGTAACAAGCACCTCGTAAAATTTTGTCTCCATTGATATAATTCATTTTTTAAATAATTAGGAGAGGTATCTGAATAATTTCAATAGGCTTTATCAAGATAGCACCAATAATCTCTACAGTTTTTATTTAAAGAGGGCCCTAAATAAGTAAAAGTTTTTGTTTATGTCTCTCATAGCCAAATTTCCCCGGAATTCCAGAAGACACTATGAAGAGATCTCAAGAGTGCTCTTTTAGATACTAAATTGTTTTCTGTAATGAAAACTATCAGAAATAAAATTGGGTCTAGATGGGTACTCAAGAGTACTTGGTTTGGAGACAATTAGCCTATCTATGCTGATCTAGAAAGCTCCTTAACAAAAGTTAGTGTATAGCAAAAAAATGTCTAGGAGCTTGTCATAAATATTATCATTACAAAAAAAAAAAAAAAAAAAAAGAGAGAGAGAGAGAAATCCTGAAATATTTTTGCCTGTATCTGCTGACAGTAACAATAAGGGTGAGGAGGTTCTGTCTGCAGTACTTTTTTTCTCTGATTTTGCAACCACTCGTGTTTATTTGCAACAGTCCTTTCAAAAGGGTTCTTTTCTATATACAAAGGCTGCGCAGCCACTCACATGTATATTGATTTAACTGGTCACAGGAAAGGGGGAAGGATGAGTACCCAATGCACGCCAGAGGCATGGAGAAGGGATATATAACCCCTGAAATGGTTTCCCTCAGTGCACAGAGGAGAGGTGATTCTGCTGCATCTGTCCCTCGCAGGATTAAGAAATTGGTGTGAGGAACCCCAGAAGGAGGTTTTGCACCAAAACCAGATCCAGAGGCTGGCTGAATAGACAGTCAAGGGGAAGATCAACTGGTGGCAGCAGGCAGAGAACTGGGGGGGATGAGAGTTCATAGGTACAGTGCAAATTCACCATTGTCAGTACAAGATCAGCTGTCACACACTGGGCAAAAGGAGAGTTTGAGAGGAGCTTTAATTTTATATATATTTTAGGAAGCTTATGCCTGGTTCTGCTTTTTCTAATTTTAAGGCTGGCAGTAAGAAGGTCCTAAAGCAAGCTTTTGACAAGTCAAATATAAATTTATTATAATGTTACAAAATGGTTATACTGCAACTGCATATATCTAAAATAATAAGTTATGGCCAGCTGTTTTTTCCTATTAACTACTGATTTTTAAGCCTTTCTCAGAAATAAATCTGGATTTTTAAATATTATTTTTAAAAACCTCAAATCCCTAATAAGGACTTAGATTAATACTTTTCAAAAGCCATAACAGCTGTAGTACAAAATATGTTTCATGATTACATTGGTTTATACACACATATAAATCCTATTGATGTTCATGTATCACTGAATATCCCAAGATAATATTCTAGGATTAAGCTTCAATTTATTTTTTTTTAAATCATCGTTTGATATAACATTAGATTTAGAGACATCCCATTATTTAATTACACTAAAAATTACACCACTATCCTGCAATTCAAAAGTACGATGAAAAATTTTGGTTTATAAAATATAAAAAAAATATAAGGAATATAAAAAAAATGCAACTTTGTGGAACAGATTCATTAGGATCCCAAGCTGGCCTGGGAGGTACTCTGTCACTAAATCTGGCCATTGATACTTTTGTAAGACATTGTACTAGGACATCCATCAAAAAAGCCCAGTGTACTTCCATGATGTCACTCTCCTCATCACCCAAGAGAATCTGTTTTTAACCAACAATCTGCCCCATGTCGACCCCCACCAGTCTTCCTCTTTTTACGACTGCAGGGTAAAACTGCAGTTTTTATTGCAAACAAATTAAAGCAACAGCCAACTTGCAACCTCTCCATAAAAGCAAATCAAATCCACTGATTTGCTTCTTTCTTCAAAAAAAAGTACTTTTACACAGAAGTGTGATGAAGGTTTTGAGGCCTAGCATTTTGGTGTAAAAACACATACAAGTGAGAATTCAAAACCTTAATCTAGAGTTAATCTTTGCAATGGACCTCTATACCTTGGTTAGAGGCCCATGCATCTGCACCTCTGGGAACACATAAAATAAATCTTGCTGATAATGAGGATAGTTTTCTAACTGCATTCCCAGATAGCATACTGAAACAGCATGAATGTCCATATGCTTTCACAGGCATCCTCCATTCCTTACAACTTTCTTGAACATATATAGCTGTTTGGTCTGACCATCTTGCAGTCAGTTGCTTGCCATTTGCCTCGCTTCTGCACAAACACACAATTTCTTCCTCTCACTGGAGAGTGGTTGGAGCCTCTTCTCCAGTTGGTGTAGGTTACAGGTTCTCCTCCATTCCACTCCCAATGTCCAGGATTGACTTGGTCATTCAAGCCTGTGTGAAATCAGTAAGACCAAATCAGTGATGTTTATTGTCTCCGGAACCTGACACCAAGAGAAGCACGATATTCTAAAAAATGCTAAAATATGCATACCATTTAGTGCTGAGAGAGAAAAACTCATCTTACTCAATATAAACATGATTTAGTATTTAATTAGGCCACTAGAATCACAATAAGTGCCATCTGAATAAGGAAAATACACTTTTCCACATTAGTGCCTCTCTAAAATGTTTTTACTCTTTTCATCTATCACATTTCTATACCCTCAAAGGTGTTTCTTATGATGCTTGAGATAGCAAGGAGAATATTTTATTCTAGTCTGGGCAGCCTCAGATGCCTTCAGATTTTTTCTGAATATAAAATCCTGCCAATTTTTTTAGACCTTGTGTACACTGTTTAAATTAATAATCATAAAATTAGGTTGTGTTAATTAGTACAGCATAAAACATATCTTTTCACTTAGCCTCTGAGTTACTAAGACCAATATGGGTGGCATACTTTTAGACAAGACTTGCATTCTTAGGAGAGACCAAGATCAGAAAATTGACATAACAGTCTTGCAGTCTTTATTCTTGTCAGCAGAGTTTATTTCTCTCAGGTTAAGAGAATTATGAGACCATTAAATCTGATCCCAAACTAACTGTATTTTTTAAAGTTAATTTGGTATAGCTACTAAATTAATCTCAGAAGATTACTAAGCATTGACAATTGCAGATCAGAATTGGAAGAAAGAATCAAACTGAAGACAGTAGAGAAGAAAAAAGAAGACCCAACTGAATTCTTTCTGTTTCTCATTCAATGTAATGTGCTCAATAAGAAATAGCTAAATCTAAAATGATATGATGAAATGTTCTTTAGCTGATCCTCTAATTCATTAATAAGATTTCTGACACAAGATGACATCTTTAAATTAGCAGTAACATAAGTAATTACTTAAAGTTAAACAAATTTTAAAAGCTAAATTAAAGATAAATAAAATGACAGTCAAAAGAAAGGTGAGATAAACAGAAATGTACCAGCTGCATCAGAACTATTTTGATCATCTTGTGATAAAATGGTAAAGATTTGAAGACAAAAACTGTCCAGCAATAGACAACATGGTAAACTCGTCTTTTTGATAAAGGCTTATAAAATTATCAAGGTAAATTATGGCTTTTGGCCTCTGCCTTCTCTGAAGTAGTAAAAGCAGCAGAAATTTAAGGACAATACAACATTTGAAAACTGGGCAGGAACTACTGTAGCAGTTTCTACTTTTCAAGGTACACAGGAACTGTAATCTTCAGAGGGGACAGGCAGCCGATGTACTTGCCTATCCAAAAGGTCATCCTCCCACTGAAGTCCCACAGCCACTGCATGTGTTGTTCATTAGCCACACTTGCTAGACTCCCCAGGTATCTAGGCTCAAGGAGAGAGGACAGAGTAATTAGCATTCCACAGAGTGACAGACAAGTCCCATCAACTTATCAACAAGGGGCACCAATTCCACCATAAAGCATATAAATAACTTGTCACAGGCAAAAAAAACCCACAAACAAACAAACAAAAAAAAAACCACCAAAAAACAACCCACAACTTACTGGAAAGAAAGAATAATTACAAGAAGATAAAGTCTTTAAATTGTGCATTACTTGGAAAGGAACTAAAGTCAGTCTCCTTTTTCTAACTGAAAAATTAAATCAGCTGAGCAACTGAAAGAAATGTATACAGGAAAGATGTGCATCATATTCACAAACTGTGCTTTAAACAATTAGCACAGTTGTTGATACCTTATTTTCCATAAAATAATAAACTTCCTGCACTAAAATCCAAACCTCTGAAAGAGACAGCTTTACCCATTTGGTAGCAAAGCAAACTATATCCTCTTAAACTCAGGTTCTGACAAGACTGAATCTTTGAATAATACATTTAAGTGGTAGTGTGGTTCTGAGAAGTAATCCTAGAATGTCCTGAGTTACAAGGGACCCAAAAGGGACATTATAGTCCAACTCCTTGCCCTGCACAGGACAATCCCCAAGCGTCACATCATGTGTCTGAGATTATCATCCAAATGCTTCTTGGACTCTGTCAGGCTTGGTGCTGTGACCACTTCCCTCAGGAGCCTGTTCCAGTGCCCAACCACCCTCTGGATGCAGAACCTTCTCCTAATATCTAACCTAAATCTCCCCTATTACAGTTACACAGGCACTGTCTAAAATCAGCATTCAGGCTGCCACATTTTTCCTCCCATTTCCATCCTCCCCTTCTACCCCATCCCCTTTCTTTTTTAGTATTTTCCTTCTTTTCAATTTTGCGTTTTGGTTGAGGTATTCTGTTTTTTCATCCTTCTATGAACCTGCATCTGCACTGCACCTGTAAATGCAGGTATACCATGGATTTCCAAAGTTGCTCTTCACAAGAGGTTTGATATTTGAAAAGGCTGAGAAGCAGCGCATACTTTAGAGAGTTCTCTGCAACAACTACATATTTAATTTAGGTTGGAGGTCACTTGTGGTGTGTATTAAGGACTATTTCTGAACTGAGTTAATGCGTAAGCTCTACCCTGTATTTGTACTTAAAGTATGCCACATACAAAGGAATATTTGCAAACCCCAGCCACTGAGCGGCCTTGCCTCTGACAAGTCTTCCAACTAGTACCAAACCTGCAAGTACCTGCAGGCTGCTCTTAAGCCATTTAGAGAACAAGCTAAATCCTGATGCATGAAGACAAATGGCATTCGTCACATTTGTCAGGCACTGTCAGACATGAGTGGCTCCACTTTCTTATTTTCCATCTTTCTGTCTGCATTGATACCATGTCACCTTTTTACACGTCACATCTGCCGTTGCCATCCCTCTGATGCTGAGCCTCTGAGGCTGTCATTTCTGTTGTCTGACATTTCTGATTACCACTCAGTCTAACAGTGATGCCAACCCCTTCACCCTCTCTGAATACCACAGGTGATGCTTGCTAGCACCAGAGCAAACAACACTGCTCACCAAAACGTGTTTTAAGAGAGCAAAAAACCTTCTGCAGCAGCAGAGTAAGTCAATGAGTTTATGAGGATTGTTCTAATTTCATTACTATTGCCAGATAACAAACATAGAAGAACACTATTGCCCCAAATGAAGTGAGACTGTCTTAAGAGCTGGGACAACAACCAGGCCTCAAGAATGAAATGACAGATTTGAGTCCACTATTAAGCCTGTTACTGCCCTGTATCTCTTCTAAGAGTAGTGATCCCATGGATTCCATATGATGCCACACAAGATAGGACACAGGAAAAATTTACATCAAGAGGAGTTCAAAGTGATAGTCCACAAATATTCTTGTCCCTTCTGTGCAAATGAACAATTCTTCAATCTAGGCCCTTGGGGACATGTATTAAACAAATTCGTTGCAATGCTGATGGGTCATGCTCTTGCTGCAAAGGCCTCCTCCATTATCTCTGCCAGTGAACCAAAACAGCAGGGGGTGGAGTTGGTCTCTACTCTGCTTTGCAGGTGCATCTGCCAAGGGCTGCAGGACAGCTGGACGTTAGCCCTCACCTGTGAAACTGTGGCTGCCCTAGACCGGGTAACTACATGGTAATGTAGGTCCAATCAGGGGCCCTCTAAGTTCAGGGACTGCCAGAGAACCAACTGTAAAGGATCTCTTAAACTAAGCAAGATTGCAAATGTTACAAAGCTAGGAGGAGCTGTTGACTCCCTGGAAGGCAGGGAGGCCCTGCAGGGAGACCTCTACAAATTAGAGGACTGAGCAATCACCAACCATATGACGTTCAACAAGGGGAAGCTCTGCACCTGGGATGGGGCAACCTTGGATGTTCGTACAGACTGAGGAATACAGTCCTAGAAAGCAGTGCCTTGGAAAAAGATCTGTGGGTCCTGGTTGATGACAAGTTGAATATGAGTCAGCAGTGCCCTGGCAGCCAGCAGGGCCAACCGTGTCCTGGAGGGCAACAGACACAGCATCACCAGCTGGTCAAGGGACGGAATTGTCCCCCTCTGCTCTTGCACTGGGGCGGCCTCACCTTGGATATTGTGTGCTGCAATATAGGAAAGATCATAAGCTCTTAGAATGTCCAAAGAAAGCAGCAAAGATGGTGAAGGGCCTTGAGAGGAAGCTGTATGAGGAGAGGCTGAGGTCACTTGGTCTGTTCAGTCTGGAGAAGAGGAGACTGAGAGGAAACCTCGTTGCAGTTACAACTTCCTTGTGAGTGGGAGAGGAGGGGCAGGCACTGATCTCTTCTCTGTGGTGACCAGTGACAGGACCCAAGGGAATGGCCTGAAGATGTGTCAGGAGAGGTTTAATTTGAATATTAGGAAAAGGTTCTTCGCTCAGAGGGTGGTTGAGTGCTGGAACAGACTCCTGAGGGAAGTAGTCACAGAACTAAGCCTGACAGAGTTCAAGAAGTGTTTGGATGATACTCTTACACATGGTGTGATGCATGGGGATTGTCCTGTGCAGGCCTAAGGGTTGGATTTGATAATCCCTTTGGGTCCCTTCCAACTCAGCATGTTCTGTGATTCTGTGTGTACTCTGCTCACGTAGAAGTTTGTTGGGATGGCCTCAGAAATAGTGGTCATGGCTTTTCAAATGGCAGGCTCCCAAAACTGCACCCAGGAAAGCTCCCAGGAGGGTTTCAACTGTATTTCTTATCACGGTGAAGTTTTGTGCACGGTGGTGCTGCCTGTATGTCCCAACGGTGACATGCTCCCAGCCTCGTGGGCCCACCTATCAGGCACTGAATCTCCAGTGAGCCAGGAGCAAAGACGCTCTTGGAAAGTTTTGTACTCCATCTTTTCTTCAGACAAAAAGTCCAGGAAAGCAGACTCAGTTAATTCAGGGTGTCCTCCCAAGCTAACTGCTTCAGCGGCAGGATACCATTCCCCCTCAGGGTGACTGTGGTTGCACTACCTAAACTTGGAGCTAAGGTTTGGGCAGCAGTCTCTGTGGTATCACTCCTAGCTGAGCAAGAGCAAAAATAGAGCATTTTATCTGGGTTCTGTGTAACGACACTCAAACCCCAGGAACTAAGTAATTTCCTTTAGGTAAGCATAGCTTATGCCTATTGTTTCAATTGTCTTAGTAAATGTGAAAACAAAAAGCACCAGTGTGTGTCACTAACTGTTCTATCATTTGTGACACTCAGGAGTGGTCTGAGAAATAAGTTTCAGACATTTACTTCAATCCACATACCAGGGAGAGACTTCAGCACTGTGAAAGGAAAGCACTGTAATAATTATAACGTTATCTAATCTCTATAGGATTGCTTTCCCTATAGGAGTGCTTTCTAAGTACAGCCTGAGAAACACACATTACTGAAGAGAGAACAACTGTTCTAATTGTTACACCTAGTTAGAGGGTTTTATGTAGGGAAATGAGAACAGTCCTGAAGGAACATACCACTTCTGATAATATTACTTGCTGAACCTCTAGGCAGAGCGTCAGACACCGGAAATGACAAGATAACATTATTTAGGGAGTTATGTAAATCTAACACTTCCTAATGTAAATTACTCAAGATAAGCAGTCATGTTTTATTTCTGTGCTAAAAAGTCCATTTAAAATTGTTCCTTTCTGCCTTAAAATTTCTGCTACCAAATCATGAGCATCCTTTATCTTAGAACAGTTGCCCAAATTAAGGAAATATTTTGGGTAACTACTGACCTGGAAGTATTATGTAGAAAACACTTAGCACAAAGACTTTACTGACTTTCCACTAAATTATCCAACACATTTTAAAGACTCTTGTACCATTTTGGTAAATTTAACCTCAGAAGAAGCACACTTGACTAGGTATGAAGGTCTCCACAGGATGAGAATATTTAAGTGCTGAAGTAAATCCATCTCCTGTACTGATGTTGAAGAGGGTAGGGGATGACTCAGAGGCTGTGCTCATCCCAGTCTGTTTTTGCCTTGGGAGTTATTCCAATGCCTTGAAATAGGTGTCCAGTGTTACTTGCAGCACCTTGTGGTATTCTGAACATTCAGATGAGAGAGGCAGACATGATGCAGAGCTTGCAGGAGTCCTGTGTTTCCAGAGTGGCAGTTGAAAGTCAGACAACACACACTAGACTCTGGGTACCTTCACCCCTATGCTGAAATCACTTGCAATACTATAAACTGAACTGGTCACTTACAGAACCAGCACAGTATGAATGAAGAAGACTGTCCTGCTTTGCACTAGACAACACTGAACCATCATAAGGGATCTAACCTAGTATTTTACATGTGATTCTGCCTGCGATTCCCAATGACTGAGGCATATGCAGCTAATACATTAATACACTAACACCTAACAAAGTAACAGTCCCTGACTTACATAGCTAGCAGTAAAGGATCTGAAATCTGATCAGATCTGAGCTCTAATTAAATGTTCAACTTCAAGAATATAAAGGTATAACATGACTAATAAAGCAAAAGACACAACTGTGGGTTCTGTCTATCCAGTGCTATTCCACTCCCTCAGTGGCAGCAGTGAAACTATCTCACATTTGAGTAAGCCCTGCTGTACTGACCCTTGGGCAGGACATGTTCCTGTGGGATAAACAAGAACTGTAACATAAATCAACAAATTGCTTCTAAATCAGGCTGCTGTGGGGATCACTCAGCCGTAATATCCCCCAGATGCTTCTCTTCATATAGCCAAGAGCTGCTTCAAGCATACAAACAAAGCTAGAGCAACTTGCGTCAAGGCAAGCACATATTTGTGTCTGCCTCTATCCCTGCACATGGAAACTGAATCACCGGCAACAAATGGATGAAATGTATGTCAACAGAAGCCCAAATAGCTCTGTATAAGCCCCTGCTTATATAGTTATGTTCAGACTACAACTGTTTCCACAATAAATTGATAGCCTTGCTGTCATGGAATAAAATCATAAAATATCAAGTTGGAAAAAGCCTTAAGGATCATCTGGTCTAACCTTTCTTGGAAAAAGCATAGTGCAGACAAGATGGGCCAGTAACCTGTCCAGCTGAAACTTAAAAGTGTCTGATGCTGAGGAATCCACTACTTCCCTGGGGAGACTATAATTTCTGATCCGATTGTCAAAAAAAAAAAAAATGTTCTCTTGTGTCTAATTGGACTCTCACCAGGAGTAATTTGTTACCATTGCTGCTTATCTTTTCTACGTGACTCCTTGTGAAAGGAGAGTCTCCATATTCCTTGTAGTTTCCCTTTAAATACTGGATCATGGTAATAAGGAATCCCCTAAGCCTTCTTTCCTCACATGTCAGGCTTTCTATTCCTTTGATCAGGTTTGTGGGCCTTCCCTGGACCATCTCTAGCCTGTCTGCTTCTTTTTTGTAGCCCCAAGTTCATCATCTCAGGGTAGGGATGTTGGTTACTTGGAAACTGTTAGTGAATCAACTTTAACAGTACTTGTGCTTTTCCCCTGTTCTGTATAATAGAAAAGGTCTAGCAAGACAAATTAATAGAAGATTAAAATAATGCCATTTTTATAATAACGAAAAATTATTCTTTTTCTCAGTGAATTTGGCTGATTTACTGCAAGTCAATTCTAATATTTTCATTTAATAACTAATATTTATTTGATCTATTAAAAACTGAGGATTGACCTCTGTACTTGTTTTACTTCCTTGTTAGAAATATCAGCTATTTAAATATCAACTGAATAAGTATTAATAACAGAAATACCACACTTAATGGCAGTGTCGATTGCTGGTGGGAGCTGGGAAAAAGCACAAAATAACATGTATTAAGTTGTGTTCATGTACCACCTTTAGTGTGTTCCTGGTGTTGTACTTTTGTAAATCAGTTCCAAGTAGAGGGCAGGAGTATTTCATTAACCAGGATAAAGCTTCCTCAGTCTATGCTAGTATGACATGAATTGAATCATCACTACTCTAGGACTTATTTCCTTGTGGATTCGTTGATGTGCCTTGACATTCTGTGTAGGTGTTTAACACAGTCATTTACTTACTGTTGCTCACATTTATTTA
Source organism: Hafferia zeledoni (assembly GCA_035583235.1). NCBI lineage: Eukaryota > Metazoa > Chordata > Aves > Passeriformes > Thamnophilidae > Hafferia > Hafferia zeledoni. The sequence goes on along the minus strand of JAWWEV010000095.1, from coordinate 40,565,472 downwards.
CTACTCTTCAGCTTAACATCTGCATTGCACACTATAACCTTCATCACGAAATTATCACTGACAAAAAATATGCATCCTCAGAGGCACACTCTTTTTGGAGATGAGAAACACCTCCCAGTAGAATGACATACATTTCCAAGGGAACAATTGAATGTTGAAGGCTTCAGAAATAAAATATTCACAATTTTCAGCTTTGTTTGGACAAGTACCATAATTAAAGCAGAAAATAGAGAACAATTTCAGCAGCTGAGATTTTAAGTAAATCAAGTAATAATGTGAAATTTGAGGTAAGCTCATGAGAGCAGGTAACACTTATATTTTGGAAAAGAGTATCTTCCATCGGTTGGGAGGTATTAGAACCAATACTTTTATTTTGCATGTTACCAAGACAACATAATCTGACATAATGAAATGGAAAGAATCAAGGTTTTTATGCATTCTTGGCCATGATTCATATTTCCTGCATGTCCTTCCACTACTTATGGAATATATTCTTTCATTTCCAACTCTTCCCTGTTTTAATTTTCCTTTCTTGGAGTAATGGAGAGGTCTTTTCAAACCCCTTCTATTGTTCAAATTAGTATTAGACCTGAGGCTCAGAATTCAGTACAAGGTACAGAGCATGCACAATCCTAGGTCAAGCCTCGCGTTGCAATGGCTACAATTTCTTCTAGAGCTAACCTAATGCTCCTAAAACCAAAATCATAAAGCAAATGTCCAAAGAGCAAGACTGGCAGATTTTTTTTATTTGACTCCTACTTTGAGACAACTACTGTTGTTGTTGTTGTTGCACCTTTATTTATCCCTAAAGAAACAGACATGTACTGTTAAATTGAATGTTAAAGTTTTCAAGTAGTTACAGAATCTGCAAAGCTGAATCTTCAGAATACAGTGAGGCACACAGGAGATGGCTTTTTTTACTGTTGCTATTGCAAGTGAAGGTAGAGCCAAAGAAATGGTGGGTCAGAGGCAATGAAAGCCTGTGTCATTGCTGTGTTTCCCTTCTGCCAAACTAACTCTCCCATTGGGAAAGTATCCTTACTGCAAGTGGACAACTTTGGAAATTTGTGCTGTGAATAAGGCAGCATCACCACCTGAAGCTCTATGAAACTAATAATATTTCTATCCTCCACAGGGCCTGAATCCGAGGAATTGTTCTATTTTTTAGAGAACTGTGCAGAACAGCTGAAGTGGGACATATTAAACAAACTTGATCTCAAAAGAGCAGCATTCAGCTTAGGACAATAGCAATGCACAGGGAACACATTTGTGTGGTGATCTCTTACTGTTCTCTGCAAGCCCGAGCAGCAGTGTTCCAGGTAACCTTGCGATTCACTACCAGGAAGTAGCAACTGCCCTCATGATAACTCCATCCAGAAGGACATTGCCTCATGCTTATCTCCTAAATAAAAGAAAAAAAGGCAAAACAGACTTTTGGTCACAGTAATCTGTGAGCAGATGTCTGTGCACAGACAGTTTGTACACTAATGCCCAGAATTAAACTAAGCATGAACTTTGGTTTGTATCCATAAAGCTACAAGATTGCTTAAGGGATTGAAATAAATAAATGCCTGTCAGAGGAGGCTACAATTTATAATTTGTAGCTTTAATGGTGACAGCAGGTTTCAATTCAAAAACTTCTCTAAAGAGAGTGTGTTAGTTTGGACACTGTTGACTGTCTCCTGCAGTCTGTGTGGGGCATGCAGTGCAACAAAATTCAGCACGACATCTTACATGGTGGAGGAAATGTATGTTTACAGAATAACTAAGCTAATATTACTAACTACCACCCATTCTCTCACAGACTTCATTCACTGTCTTACTCTCACATACTCACAAGCACCAAGGCACCAGTGCTCACATGGTTTGTCCAGGTAGTCAAGCCTTCACCATATTTCTGGGAAACTTATTTCTGGTGAAAGCAAACCTGACTCTGGACAATACTATTATTCCCTGTACAAGTAAATAGCTATTACAGGAAGGTCATTTGCTTGAGAGTATCACTAATTGTAGACTCCATACTCTGGCTCAGGTGCATATTCCTAGCTACATTTTTACCTTGCTTTGAGGATTCCAGAATTTCCATGTTATCCCATCACACTGAAATAATTTTTGAGTACTTTCTTCATAATGCAAGAGACCCTTTAAATCTGGTGTACAGGTCTTTGAAACAGAGTAAAAGTCCTGAACAAAGAAAATGTCATTTTAACATTTGAGGTAAAATAATTACACACACACAAAAGGCACAACATTAAACAGATTAATTAGACCTTATATGAAATTTTTTTGCCATGAAAATTCTTCAAGGGCTGAGTTGTTACGTTATCTGTGTATTGGTTAAACTCAGCTTTGGAGTGGTAAGGAATGGGTTGCAGATCTCAGGGTGTTAAATCAATTTGGAAAACAGCATGACTGAAAACAGATGGTGAAAAAGCCGATGAAACAAAAGATTTCATACCTTATGTCTTGAACTTGGTTCAGATGCAAATTCTGCCTTATCAGACTGTGGGATTTTTATCTTCCTGGAGGAGATGACATTTACCTGTGGATTTGCCTTCTTGTTGGTTTTAGCTGATGAAGCATCATCCTCTATTTTGAGTGATAACATCCCATGATACTTTGTTTTACAGGATTGCAAATTCAAGAAGAACAGGAGAGGGAAAAGAGAGGGTTAGTACATACAAGCAACTCTTAAATAAACCGACTAACTAATAATAATAATGAATTATAATAAGTTGTAAGTAAAGAGAACATTACATCAAAGAGAAAGATACATAGGAAAATAATGTATTGGTCATGACAAATTATAAAGAGTGATAAAGCCTGGAAAAGAAATCAGAAAGAAATCATAGAAATGGCTAACCAATACTCATAATACTCTTACTTTGAAAACCACATCTGTTCCATTTCTAAATACAGATGAAGGATGAACCTGAAAAAGTAGAACAGCAGAATGAGATAGGCATATTCATGCATTATAGAAACAAAAAAACTTTATGCAAGATTTACTACAAGATCTAGGTTATAAATCATGCAGAGCATGTCTTTGTTTCCCTTTCAGAATAGAAATGGATCACCTCTGAAAACAACCATTAAAAAGCACAAATTATAAATATCTTTCTAAACAGATTCCATTAACTTTTAAGGTTACTATAGCAGAAAATTATTAAACCATCTAACTAAACCAATATATCTTAAGCAGGAAAATTGGTGGGAAAGGTTTAAATAACTGTTCCATGTTTAAACTAACAGTATTTTCCGCTTTAGGACTTCAGTACTGGATACACAGTTTCTATACATTTGCTGGGTCCTCTGACTTCTAACTTCCCCGTAATTTACACAAGATTAGAAGCTTCATAATTGCTGAAGTTGTTTGATGCCTGTTTCCTTCCCCAAACCTTATTTTTCTTCCTCTCTTGTATATGTGGATCCTCAAAATCAGGTTGGATCTTTGGGGTTTTTTCTCCTTTGCAGTATTTCTAAATAGCTCTGAGGTCTGACTCAGAGCAGACTCTGGTAGCTTATAGTTATTGTATAGTCAGGTATAATCACTATGAAAATAAGGCCATTAAATGAAGATATCACATGATAATACATTCACAAATCAGTCCATCACTGAACTACACAAGTGTCTTACTATTCTGCCATTTCCAGTCACTCTTAACCTGGTCCTTGACAGATTCGTCAAGCTGTGCTCCTGCCGTGGGTCCCCTCCATGCTCTCTCATCCCTTTGGAAGGAGGCAGTGGGATCCCTTCCAGGGAAACATTGCCAGGCCTGGAAGGTGATGAGGAGCCTGAGGAAACTGGAAAGAGCGTCCCTCTCTCCCAGAAGTCATGCTTGCTTTGGCCAGAAGAATGGGAATAGCTGCACTGACCTGAAAGCATAAAAATGGCAGATGGTCAGTTCTAACTGCCTGAGCAGATAACTACTCACATTGATATAAGCACATAAACAGCTTGTCATTAAAAGTTGGATGATTCTTTCACTTGAAGTAGTTGATTTGCTGTTTGTTCAGTCATCCTTGTTTCTTGGATTAACTATGACTATGATTGCAATTCTACCTATATATGTCTGTTTCTATACATGATAGGTCAAAATTTCAACAAAATATCTGCTGGAAATACCTATTTCCATGCATATATTGGGATTTCCAGTGCTGTTTTTTCAGTCATGGATAGATAGGTAACTTTAAGTACTGTAGATGATACTTCCATCATGCCCAGACAATTTTCTTCTTGGAAACCCAGGACACTTGTTTCTACAAATTCATTGTGTCAATTGACTCCTGATTTACATTATGAATGTTAAGTAGAAAACAAGTCTGAAATTTTATGAGGATTTTGTTATAACATGAAGCCTAACTCATTGCAACACATGTATTTAAAATATTGTTTCACTTAACACCAGAAGAAAAAACACTCATTGGCTTCAGAGGTCTCATGTACTTTGCTAGTTATTTCTGATTTTTCTACAGTTTTTCTATTTTTCTGTTTCTACAGTTGCTTTTTTTTTTTTTTGTATATTTTAGGCACACCACATCTGATCACTGAAAAACACAATAATAATTAAGCATTAAGCATTGGAAAATATATTGCTAAGAGTTGAGTTCATTTGGTTAGGTTTCTTTTGTGAGAGGAAAATCAATCTTTTTCAGAGGTATATAACTGTTAAACAAAAACTGGGAGAAAAAACATTCTAATGGACCTAAACCCCCATTTTTTACCACTTTAATAAATGAGAACTGAACTCATGTTGTTAAGAAAAGTGTTTTCTTTCCTGGCACATTTCTTCTCATTGCTGTCTCCATGCTGTGTTTCTTAAGAGGGTGCACATGATTCTGTGAGAGAATAAAGCATTTGCTACTGCCAAGCCTGTTTTCTCTAAAAATAAATTAAAGTCATTTGATTTAAAGGTGAGTCTTAGGAGCACCTTGTGGTTGAAAACTGGTACCTACTCAGACAAGGCTGTCCCACCACCTTAATGATGAGGATCAAACGAGAGTACCTCCTTTTGAGTCCAAAATTTTCACTGTAGCTTTTGTCCGTGTGCCAAGAACTGCATTCACAGGAGAGTTCAGAACTACTTCAAAGACTTCATCATCTTCCTCTAATCGATCACAGGTAATTGCTATATTCCACGTCTTAGTTGACATTCCTAATAGAAATAAACATTTTAATTACTCTTTTAAGTGCTATTTCAATTAATCAGGATGTCAAAGAAATACATTAATTAATAAGTCTGCAGCTAGAGTGGAGTGGCTTGTGTGTGCTATTGTGCTCCTACCAACTGACTGGACTCCTACTTTTCTTCCAAGTAATATTAAGTTGAATTTGTTCCTGGCAATGATGGTGCAGTTCAAGTGCACAGACTGTAAAAAAAAGCTGTTTTAGAGGTACAAAATGGAACTGCAGTAGATAGGCTTAAGACTTCCATTGCAATTTTCAAGTGAAAATTGTAGGGGTTGTATCTGCCTAATTTTGGAGACGTAACAGTTTTTTTTAAAACACCTGCAAATGGATCAAAGAGTGTGTTAGATTGAAGCACAACCTTTTAGGAAGATTTTATACTTGTTCACAACAGTTTTGCTTGGTTCCTTAACTTTGGCGGGTAACTTCAAGCTTGCATTATGTGAATGAGAAAAAGTCTTGGATGCCTTGAATAACTTCAGTTGTACTCAGTTTTGTTTAATTTTATCCTGTGTCCTGGGATTCACTTATCATGACTGAAGTCTTTAAAATATCTCATAGCTCTGCTCAGGATGAATCCTCCCCAACCTAATTGTAGGGAGGAGTCATCATTTTAGCACTTTTGATATTTTAATTGATGTAAAGGGACTGTACACCATCTCATCCTAAGTAAAAAGGACCCTACTTCACAAAGAAAGCCCACAGCACTTCCAGAAAATGAGCCAAAGTCTCTTTGACACCTCTAGCTACCTCTAGCTACCTCTTTGGCTCCTCTAGCTACAGATATGTAATATATTTCACTCTCCAAAGCAAGAGTTTACACTTTCATAATCTGAATTAATTTTAGAGTTATTCTGTGCACTGTTTCATACCTGGATCAAACTGAACAAGCTTGGAGGGAGTCGCTGTAAAGTCCTTTCCCAGCATAGCAGATACTTCATTGACCTGAGAAGATATCAAGCAGTAAATGCTATGTTGTGACCTGTTTCACCAAACCGACTGCATTCTGCTGTGTGCTGAAGCTGCTGTGAACCTCACTAAGGAGTCTCAAACAGACAGGTCAACCCATGCATGTGCTCAGGCTGGAAAAATGATAAAAGACCTAAAGAATAAACATTTGATGTGCAACTGGCATTCTGCCCTTGCTCATGGCTAAAAAAATGCATAATCAAAAAAATTTGCTGATCTTATAATTTTGCCTCATTCCCTCTCAAATTGCTACTTGACAGCATGAGGTAACACAGCCATTTACCATGGCTAGTCACGCTGCCATACCTGGCCCCTGGACACACACATCCTGTCATCTCAGAAGAGCAGCAACAGCTTGGTCACATTTTCCTACTTAGCCCTTTGTGATGTCTTAGAAGAAGCGTTTGCATGCAGAGTTGTCTGTCAGCCCCAAAGACTCATTGGGGATAAACATGAATATGACTACAGGAATATCCTGAATTTTCATAGGGAGCCACCAGAGGACTTCAGTTTCCACACTTTACTTGATACTGGAATCAATTTCACTGGCCTGTTTAGCCAAGTGATAATCAGAGTAGAATCACTGGAGTCTGTGAAGGATAGGACAGGATAGCCCCTGATGGAGTCAATAGCAAAATTCCCACTGACTTCAGAAGAAGAAAAATTAATTTTTTTTTCAAATTAGGGCAATAATCCTGAGAAACTGTGAGTGGAAAAATTAGTATTTCTCTAGCATGTGAAGCTGGTAAAATCCTTGAATTTCCATTTTATGAGGAAAGATAAAAATTTCTGAAGGCAAGTTGCACAAAACCTGTTTTACAAAGTTATAACCTGCTTTCAGTCTAATTCTTTTGACATAAGACAGAAGCTGTCACTGAAGATACAGGGGCCTCCTTGGGCTTTTTCCTAGGCTGAAGGTAGTATGGGGAGAAATGCGGAAGGCTGCCATGGGCATGTTGTTGAAGCCCCTGTAGTTTGAGGGCTCCTCCAGCCTGAGCAGGAAAAAAAATGTCCCAAGGCCCCACATTGTCCAAAGCCTGGATTTTAAAGTAGCACGTTCTGGAAACAAAGCTTCTGAGCACAGTGCCAGAGGAAACCGCCTGCTTTGGTTTTCCATCAAAACTGAAATACTGCTCCAAAACATCCAGGTTTGGTTAGTCAGTATTTCTATTTAAAACTCAGGAAGTTTTGTGATAAATATTTCAGCCATCTCTTGTAGCAAGAACAATATCCCAATAAGTCTGGATTTAATTACATGGCCTCTTTGAGGATTACTGAAATACTGTTTAAGTCTGAGGAAGAAATGAACAGGCTACAGTACTTATTTCTAAGTTTCCCTTTAGGATGTTGGCTTTTCATTTTACCTTCACAGTTATAAAGGCAGACTCTACTGAGTGTCCTGCCCTGGTGATTTTCAGAGACACCATTCCTATGCTCTCACACACTTCATATTCAGTCTGTTGCATTTCAATCCGAGACCACCTTAGCTCCAACCTGTGGGAGAGGAAGGAATGCAGGTGTGAAGCAAAGCCACCTCCCCAGCCACTCTTGCTGTGTGAACAGCCGTTTCTCTCCGACTGTTGATTTAGCCAGTACACAAACTGAGCCTTTGTCTCCAGATCAACACATTTGTGTGATTTATCTGATTAGGAAGAAGCAGTAGTAAATCTTCCAGGTTGACCCTCATGTACCCTAAACCAGGCCTGAACCTTGTCTGACAACCAAAGGGGTTCTGCAGCAACTTTGAGAATAACAGTTTGTTCATAACACCAAATAGGCCATGACAAGTTATCACTCTTTCTTCTGGTTCCCATTAACCTTCTAGTTTTATTATACTCTCACTCCCCAGTATTTTCACTGTAATATCCCCCTTACTGCCCACCTTCCCTCATCTATCCTCTAAGTCTCCTCTTGTAGTATGTAGGACTCTAAGATTTCACTGCCTCTGTGCGAGGACCCTCCCCACTACCCTTACTTTAGTAGTCTTTATACTTCACTCTTCAACACTTCACCCTGGCTCAGTCCACATGTTTCATTCACTGAATTTTGGAACTGTTTATAGTGGGACTGTAACTGACTTTTGGCAGATTGTGTACTGTACAGCTAGTCAATAAAGATTCCGCCTTCTTAAAAGCTGTGATAAAAATTAGTCAGAGTCAGAGAGGAATGAAAGAGAGCAAAAAGAAGGAAAATGAGCTCAGCTGCTTGCAAAACAATTTGAACTTTTCTAAGAGAAACTACTAGATCCTCCATGGTTGACTATCTCTAACAGCAATGGCAATTTCCTCTTGTCCTCCTCTATTCTCTGATACTAATTTTGTGGGCAACCCATTTAGAGTCTTATTTGCTTTATTTTTGCTAAAGAGGATGGATGAACCAGATGTAGTCCAGTAGCATTCAGATAATAACTGGAACAATGACAACAAATCAAACTTGTATTTTGGACCAGTGATCATTAGGTGCTGGATACTTTAAATAAAAGAAAATATTACAAGCTTTTAAATCCAGTATTAAAATATTATTTTTTCACTAAAAGGCAAATTCCCCTTTGATTTGCTAATGGATAACTTTACTGAAACTCCTATTTTCCTTTAAAAAGTGCTTTTTCTCTGCTCTCTTCCTAATGCTGTGCTGCATATTGCTATTCATATATAAGAAGTCACACTTTACCGTGAAAAGTGGCATAATATAATGGTAGTTTTAATATTTCTTCATCTGTAAGCCAGCACAAAGAAGCTGGGCAGTGCTGAGGATGTCCATGTTCAGACGTGTTTGTGTATGGGGACATCTTTTGGCACAGCACATAACTGCTGAAGTGCTGCCTCCAGCTCTGCTCAATTCCTGTCATCTGTCCAGCCTACCAGGAAGTGCGTAGCCCCCGGAGCCAGCTCTCTGCTCCATTTCTTTTGCCATGAGTCCTGGTTGGTGAGTAGCCAGTTTAGCCCAGGAAAACAGTATTGGTTATTTTTTCTGAGTTACTGCTGATTAAATAAGTTGGTTGAACATTTAGCCCTATTTTCAGAAATAAAGATAAACATTGCCTTTGCCAAAGAGCTACGCTGACTTTAGGCTTTTATCATCAAGTGCAGTTCAGATAATATTCTATTTTTTCTATGTGAGACTTATCATGTGTCACAAGGTAATTTGAATAATACGCCTAATATAAGCAGTGGAAGACAAACTAAATGCTGTGTGCTCTCCACCTTCTTTCACTACTTTTTTGCAGAAGTATTTCTCTCAGCTTTATCACTTAAGAACATCCCCTCCATTGTAATCTTAAGCTTCTGAAAAAATCATTGCCATATGCACAGGGCAAGAGTGATCTGCAGCTGCAGTACCATGTTGATGAAGCAGTAGTCCCATCCCTCAGCACCCATTATCTCAGATCAAACACCCAACTATTCCTGTGAGGCCACAAAGGTGCTTGAGAACTATGATCAACCTGAAACTAACCCCTTATATTTCACCTCCTTGAGGGGAAGAATCCTTCTCTACCTGCACAAAGATAATGTCAGTTTGAGGTGTAGCGATCTATGTTCATATCTGCATGGCTTCAAGCCCAGCACCAGTTCATTTCCCCCCAGGGTGTGACGAGCAGCATGTACCACAGCATGTATCACCAAGGATTGCAGCTACCTTTGGGGGACCGCTGAGTTTCCTCTGGCATCTGTGACTTGAAACTCCAAGCTGTCTGAATTCACTTCCTGGGATGGGTTGATGACATAAAGTATGATTTTGTTGTTTAAATCTTTTTGGCTAAACCCTTCCTGAATGAATCCACCTGGGAAAGATGAGTAATATGCAGGTGAACCAAAAGTCTCTTAATAATAGATTATATAGATTCTTTCTTTTTGTTGAAAATCTAAACTTACAGAAATTTGGTTTTATAGCTAAACAGCAACATCCCAGTCCATTATAAGCCCCAGACAGTTTCTTTGTGTATGACATATTTATCAAAAGGCCAACTTTACTATTAATCTTTTTTTTTCTTGATACAAACAGAAAATAGTTATTCAATAGAAGCTAGTAAAAATCATCTCAAACTCTTTGTGAATTCATAATGAACATGAGACTCAAGTTTCATTGTAAAAGCTTTCTTACTACATTCAAATTTTGCATGAAATTTGCTAAGAAATTTTGATTCTATCAAGCAAACATTAAAGGAGTAGGTTTTGGAGCCTAGTCTGGTAGTCCCAAAATATGGAGAATATAGAAGAAATCACCTGTTGTTATATTTTCCAGGTAGCCATAATGAGGACCTTGCAAAATCTTAAAAATTATTTTGTCATCTTCTGTATTTGGGTCAAATGCCTTCAGGGACCTTGCAGTAATATAGATCCCATAATTGCCATTCTTCAGCAGTTCCACATCAGAAAAGCAATGGAGATGAATAATTTTTGGTGCCATTTTGTTCAAATGATCCACCTAAATCAAAGTTAAACACTCATTTTACAACATCAGGGCATTCTCTGTCCTACTTTTGCTAAAAGCACAGTAGCCTGCTCAAGGTGGCAATAGCCACTTCGGCTCGCAGTCTGCTGCGGACATCTGATTTCCAGTTAAGTTCTGTTTAACAAGAGAAGTTTCCAGGCCCAGATTGTCCATCACTTGCCACATGCATCAGGGTACAATACAAACTGGGAAAGGTAACACAAATTCTCTGAACTTCTGCCCTGATTTACTACACTCCCCCATAGTCCTTCTCATTTTTGCTGTAATAGCAAAAGATAACTCCACCTTTCACAACTTCTGATGAATCTGCTAGCACTCCACAATGGTTGTTGCTGCTCCCACATCTCACCCTCTGCTGAAATCACACTCCTTGCCCATCATATAGCTTGAAACTTTGTTATCAGGAAATGTTGGCAGTCTATTCATTAGTATCTGTTTTGAAATATCCAGAATTTTGACATAAATGCAACTAGGCCTACTTAGTATACTGAAACATGCCACACATGAAAGAAATCATAGCAAATACATCTGAGCTATGACAAAGTGTAAAGAACTTAAAAATGGGGGAAATGAGAAGTAAACAGATTCTAGTAAAGAAAGGAAGAATCAAAGTAGGCATCTTACAAAGACTCTCAGATAGAAGACAAGCTCTCCAGTTGTGGAAGTAAAGTGGCTGTAATTCAAGATTCCTGTGACATGAAGATCAAGAGTTACCATCACAGTCCTCATCTGCAAGTTACGGGGTCAGGCATGAAGTGGGAAAGCAGGGCAGGAGGAAGTTCAATCCTTCTCATATTAGGTCTCAACTATATATTTGAGATTTCTATGTAAAATATTTTAGTGTATATTAACTATATAAGTATCTGCTTGCTCATATTTTTCCATTGTATCAAGTAGTATATTCTCCAGGTTAATTATTAATGGAACACAGGAAGCAAACATTTTAGCTGATAAATACTTCAGTTAAATAATAGACTGCAGCAAGTATCACTTATCATTAAAATGACTACATTTTTGAGGTTTTGTGCTATTTAAGTAGGCCTGTGGTCACACTTGCCTGAATGGTGAATGCCACTGGCTCAGTCTGCACCCTTCCATTCACGATGAAGCCTTGATTAGTCCTATCTGTGGCAACAAATGTAAATCTGTCAATCTGGGAATCCCCACCCTGGTGCTTGTATGCAACATTCCTGTTGTCCACATCTTGCTGTGTGAAATTGTACTGCAGTAGCACAACCCCACGATAATAGAGATGACCATATTGGGGGAGCAGAACCAAGAGGAATGTAAGGTTTTCTTTGGCAGTGTCTGGGTCAGAAAGCTGCAGGACATCAGGAGAGAGAAGTGCCATGGTGCCTTCCATTGTTCTTAACCCCATATTCCTAGATAGTGTAGGCAAAGCTTGGTCAACTGCCTCCAAGGAGATCACGAATGTTCCATGTTTAGTCCTCAGTCCATTGCTGATGACGAATCTGCAAAGAGAGGCAAGATAGTCTTCAGCATCTGTTCTTGATTTACTATGTACTGAAGTGAAATGATAGTGCAGACTTTTACTACAGGACATGCCTGTGTTGATACAGCAAAAGCAGTGGAGCTGAATTGAGTTCAAACCCAGGCAGTAGGTGGAGTGGATGCAAAACCTTAAAAAATAAAAGTAGATAGCTAGGTATATGACAAGAGTTGCAATGCACCTCAGTACATGACAGAGGAATGTCTTTGAGGACCAAAACTCATAACAGAGCTCATCTAATCTTCTAGCTCTGATACAGATGGAGCAGATCTAAAATGATGGGCTGGCTGCGGGACTTCCTCTAGCCTCTGGCACACATACACATTTTACACATCCTATGTTCACTTGGTTACCTGGCAATGGCACCTGCCAGTGAAAGTATTGGCTTTATCCACAACTTATAGAAGGAGGTATGCAAAGTGCATGATCTGCCTGGACAAGGGTATAATTTTGGTTTGGGTTTGGGTTTGGTTTTTTCTGTTCACTGTTACAAATCTTTTCTACCCGATAATGCCAAAACTATTTGAGAAACCAAGATGGAGAAAGATTCATCCTTATCCCACTTTGTGGGTTTGTTTAGGCTCTAACTGTATCTGTAAATTTCTGTACATTCAGAGGAACTTTTTATGTTTCTTTAAAAAAATCAAGTACAGTTTCACTGAAATACTAAGATATTGGGCAGAATTGTACAAGTTGCTAGGGTAGTTTTTAAAATGTAGAAATCCATACCATATATTTATCAAAGACTCATGTCTGCAAATTTCTTATTCAATGCTGGGAATTATTCTATTAATAGCAACATAGTTTCTTATTTCTCTCAAGAAGTAATGTTTCTGTAGATGCGCTAGAGATTTGATTATGCTCAACAGTTAGATTTCCTTTCACAAAGAGAAGAAAGAAAAAGGTGCCCAAGGCTGGAGAGAAAATCTGTTGAAAGCTGTGCTTATGTTGGCTGGTGTAGAGTTGATTTTCTTCATAGTCACTAGTATAGGGCTGTGGGTTTGATTTGTACTTGAAAGAGTGTTGATAATATAAGGATGTTTGCTTTTTGTTACTGACAAGAAGTATCAGAGCAAAGTAGGTTTGTAACAGTCAGAGGAGGCAGAGACAACTCAGGCAACTGTTTGATCAGAAGGGACAAAGGACTTTATTTTTAGTTACAGATTCACTTTTATCTACTCTTGTATATAACATTCCAGCACACTATTGGTTAGTAGTTCACTAAACATACATGGAAAGATCCTACTGGTTACAATGTATCATACATTCGACAGGTGGCTCTCTGGTCCTTAAGGGTGCATTCATTAATCACCTCAGACCTCAAGAGATACACACACACACTGTCATCCCCTACAAACCAGCATTTTTACAACCTCAAGACCTTTTCTGCCCCTCACACTGCCCTGCCAGTGAGTGAGCTGGGGGTGCACAAGTTGGTATGGGACATAGCCATGACAACTGACCCAAAAGATATCCCCAGAACATATGATGTCATGCTTAGTGTATAGAGCTGGGGGCAGAATGAATGGGGAGACATTTGGAGTGATGGCATTTGTCTTCCCAAATCATCATTATGCATGATGGAACATCCCTGGGGATAGCTGAGCACCAGCCTGCTCATGGGAAGTGAAGAAATTCCTTGTTTTGCTTTGCTTATGTGTGCAGCTTTCACTTTATCTATTAAACAGTCTTTATTTCAAACCAGGAGTTTTGTTGGTTTTATTCTTCCAGTTCTCTCCCCAATTCTATGAGGTCGGGAGTGAGCAAGCAGCTGCATTGGGCTTCATTGTGGGCTGGGATTAAACAACAGCAGAAGCTTACCAGCTGGATATGGGCTTGTGGTATAAAAGTGACAGCATATTTTGCAGAAATTTATTAGCAAATTTAGTTGTGGATAAAAATAAAGAGAAAATCAACCTTTTAGTTGTCAAAATTCATACTAGACTTCGTTGTCAAGATCATTAATATAGTATTTTTTCTGAAGGGAATTACATGGAAGATTGTCATGCCTGCAATAAAAACTTTTTAAGGTATATGAAACTAAAAATTGCTTTGAAAATATCTCACAATTCTTCCCCTTGAATCAACAAATAGTACGTATGAATTACCTGTCATTCTACATAAATTTCAGTGATTATACCGCACACTATGGGCAAAAACATTTTGGGAAGTGATTTTCACACACGTTTGTTCTGCCTGAGCCAGAACAGAGCCTGCCTTGCAAAGAAGTTTGCTTGTGGTAGTGCGGGACAGTTGTTTCAGACCATATGAGGGCCAGCCCAGCTGGCTGCTTTCCAGCTAGCACTCTTCTAGCATACATAAGTGAAATGAAGACTGGCTAACATTTAGACAGATTATCTGTTTCCTCTGGTTGTCTTGACTGCTGACCTCAAAGAAGTATTTAAAAAAAATTAGGATCAACACCTACTGTTGTGTGCCTTGGATGTGATTTTCAATAGGTCATGGTGCAGCTTACTGTGTCATGCAGACTGTCCATCTAAAACTCCTCACATCCTCCACCAATGCTGCATGATTAGGGCTTCATCAACTTGTAAACTGGCAGTATGCCATGAAACAGATGGGAATGAGTACAGGCAGACTAGGGACTATATAGCAGTTAGAAATATGTTTACTGAGGATGATATTCCCAGCTGGGAACCTAGAGACATCTGTCTGCACTGACCTAATGCTGTTGTGCCAATGGTAAAAGAGTTGTGCTATCAGTAAGCTAATTGAACTCCAATACAGAACTAGAAAAATTATGATAAATAATACGCTAAGGGGGAAAAGGAGTCAAACACCTTTAGTCCAGACTTTAACCTTCTCTCATAATATCTAGAAGGTTGCAGTGGAAGTCAGTTTCCTCTCATTTGTTTGATGGCAGTAAAATCATTTGGATGATGTCACAAATTGTGTTTAAGCGAAAGACAGGTAACTCAGTTCATGAAACTGAAGATTCACCCAGTCTTCTACAGAATAGCAGGTAGGAACAAAACTCCTAGTTGTATACATCAGACTGAAATTTACAACGCACATTTCATTCACCACTCAGTTTCACAGGTGATGAAACTGCCTGTGCCCAAGATGTCCTTTTTCTGTACTTTAGGAGATTTTGTTTGTTTATTTCTGGTTTATGTCTGCTTCATTGTTTCCTCAGAAATGGAAAACAGCCTGTATTCTCCTCATTCTGATGAAATTTATTGGACAACTCCCAGGCACAGTTTGGAGGACATTACATGGTTTGATTTCGCCATTACCAACATTTCTTTCTGCAGTTTGATGGCAATGGAGTTGGCTATAGGATCTACCATCTGTCATGGCATTTAAAAGATAAAAATGGAATCATAAATAGTGCCAACTCATTACAAAATCGAACCAGCATGTCAAAATGGAGGACACTAGCATGTTCTTTTTGTATCCTGCTGCCAGCCTCTGATGTCAGATTGCTAATCACTTGAAATCATCTGTCCAAACAAGCACTGCCAAATCTTTCTTCCAGGCCAGCAGCACCAAACAATATAGGTAAATTTATGTCTGAAGTACTTTAGTGGGAAGTAAAAATCTGGCCAGTTAATTCCTCCTCGTGCCATAACTACCCCTATAATTAATGTACCCATTCCTTGTTGAAATAATAATATAGTAATATTCTGCCAGGATATTTATATGTCTACAGAAAACCAAATTCTTTTCCAAACGGTAATAGCTATTGTTGTGATTAAAATAGTTATTAAATATCAGTTTTTATTAAAACACCATAACCTTACTTTTTTAAGTCTGCCTTTCTAATTTGGTTGTTAGTCATCTAAATAGAAAACATTGGGTTTACTCACATTTGAAATTTCCCTAGAATTGTTTGATTTGCTTTCATTAGTGTAATATGGAAGTCATAGTGACACAAGCCACATAAGCCACTACTATGCTGCCCAAACTAGGGTTGGTACTGTCTAAGCTAATTCTAGTTTTGGTCAAAGTGTTTCACAATACAGAAACACAAAACCAGGGAGTATTTGCTCACTTTTTCTGTTGTGAGTGCAAGTGGATCAGACAAATCTCCTAACTAGAACTTCTATCACATTGACTTTAGTGGAAGGGGTAGTTTAAAATGTTTGATTTGAGGAAAGTTTCAATTTTAGTTTTTCTTTAAGTATGGATGATGTCACCTGAGCCGCCCCAGTGTCACAGGGAGGTTTGTTTGAGGTCTCCATGCCCTACTTCCTTGAATTCCCTGCAAAAAAAGGTCTTAAACGGGATTATGCAACATGTTCTTCAATCTTCATCATCCATCATGGAAAAAGCCATTCAGATCAGGAATCTATTCATAAGAGAGTCTAAAAAGGGCTCTTTTCTGAATTGCAGCTCTTAGGAGCTGAATCTTTAGTTTTTCTTAGTCACAAAGAAAAAACATAAGCTCCTAATTATGAATTTTACAGTGAGTCCATTTTCTGTCAAAAGCTGTTTTCAGAGTGTAAAAGTAAATACCCTTTTTGCTGGAGTAATTCACTTCAATGACAAAGGTGTTGCTTAGGAAGCCTGGAAAGTGCCTTCTCGAGAGTGGGTAGAGGTTTGGGGTTTTTTTTCCTGTCCCTTCTGCATTCTAGAGAAAGTTACAGGCTCTCTTTTTCTCACATGCAAAGAGACAAGCAGATGCTGCAGACCTCTGCAGCCAGTGGGGGAGCCAGGAGGGGGCAGTGATGATAAAGCCCAAGAATGAACAGGAGGTTTTGCTCTTTCCCAGGCTGTGCTTTGCAGCCTGATGCAGTTTCCTTTGTAAGTTTTTTGTGTTCTCGACTCTGAAATAAAATTTCTTGGATTCTTTCCACTGCCTTGGCATTTTTGGAGGGTACCTGCATATATCAGTGTTAACAAGAAGTAAGCATTTTTCCTTCAGAAATATTTTCCTTGTATCTGTGCTTTTTCTTTTCCCTGAATTTGATCTCTTTTACAAAACTTCAAGACTTTGAGTAACAATACATCTACTCTTTTTATGATAATAACTCATTACATCATTCTACTTTGTAACCAAGAGAGGTTCATTTGAGAAAACTTGAATATCATTAGGTTGCTGAACTGGGCCTATAGGTAAACCTATAGGTTGGGTGCAAAAAATCAAATGTCTGCACAAATTTCTGAGCTTTTGTGGTGTCAAAATAGATTAAGAGGACTGGTTTTCATTATGTTTAAGAACTATTTATGGATTCAAAAAGCCCATAACCTAATGAATATGACAAATAAATAGACAAGGAAGCTCTTATTTCATATCTGAATGGATCAGTTTTACCACATCCAGCTGTAGCAAAAAACAAAGGAAAATTCCACAAAATATGTTCTTAGTCCTTCTCTCCCACTTAACAGGTGTGGTCTGGGTGTTAAAATAATATTGATGCTAGTATGATTGATTGAATATGGCTCTGGCTATGTTTTCAGGATTAATGAGGAAATGCATTTGTTAGCAAAGCAGTCACAACTATAATGTATTGTAGTAGCAATATATTTGCTACACAAATGTTGACAACTCACATAGAGATTCCAGCTCTTTATAATAATTTGTTTGTTTGGGGGAGGAGGGGCATTGTTTCTTTTGTTTTGTGTTGAGCAGGTTTTTTAAAATATCCCTAAAAATTCAAAGGGAAGAGTTTGGGATTTGGGGTTTATACCTTACCTGAATGTATCTTCAAGAACGTCTTCCTTCATGTTGTGAACATAGCAGACAATCTGTTGTGCTACATCCATTTGACTGAAATTTGTAATAGGGATGCCAGGATAGCTGATATACTCTATTTGTCCATACTGAGGTGGGGAGGTTATCACATAAAGGAGCTCCTCTGGCTTGCCAGTCCCATCCAGTGCAAGGAGGACATCAGTTGTAATGTAGCTACGATCTCCCTTCGGCACTCTGAGGAGTTTCATAAAAACAGCAATGTCTCCTGAAAGATAGACAAAGAAACTAAAATCATCATATTGAATTTGTTGATCCCTTGGGCATTATTTAGACACCGAAAAGCCATCACAAATAGAATAATTGTAAGACTGTAGGATTATAGTGAAATTCAGCCTGAAAGTGACTTCAAAATGTCTTTAGTCCAACCTTCTGCTCAAAGCAGGGTCAGCCATGAAATCAGCCATAACCACATTGCTTGGGGCTTTATCCTGTTGGGGCATGAAAACTGCCAAGGATGAAGAGAGCACTACCTCTTTTGACCCTTGTTTTACTCTTAGCAGTGTCAGGTTTATCTTTAGGTTTCTAATAGAGATGCAATAAAAGAAGAGAGACCATAAGACTATAGAGTAAACAGTCACAGAAAGCTCTGTTTCTCTGTCTGGGAGACAGCTGTTTCTGAACAGTCTTTTGCCTGCCCTTTTATTTTCTTGCCATTTTTCTGTGCTCTGATTTACTCAGACATAAAGCTATCTTCAAAAGGATATTTTCAGCTCTATTTGAAAAGTAGCTGAGAGTCCTGGGAAGCAAGGTCCAACACATTGCTTTCAGCACAGTCTTTTGAAATCCCAGGACCACTTTTTCACCAGCAGGAACATCAGCTCTGACCAACAGTGAAATCCAAGCAGTTAGACTTACAGGATCTACAGGGAGGGTGGCAGGGGCCTATACGCTGCTCAGGAAAGGATCAGGATGTGTACTCATATATCTTTGTTTCAGAAACAGGCACTGTAAAATGTCAACTCTGTTAGACCCTTACCTTTTTCCTTGTCCTTGATATTTATGTAAAAGTCCACAGCTGGGGATCTGTTGTACCCATCCCAGAGGTAAAATGTAAAGCTGTCTTGGTTCTTGGACCCTAAAGCTCCTGTATGAACATATCTCACAAGGTTCATATCCAGCTCTTCCTGAGTGCACTTCATTCCAATTTGGAGAGTCATCCAGCCTTGTCCTACCTAGAAAGAATAAACATCCTTCATTAAACAGACAGTCTCCCAGGCATCATCCGCAGTTAATTGTGTTTCTTTGTAGTTATGTAGACTGTTAGTAGCAGCTACCTGGCTTCCCTTCTAAGCTGTAGTCTCTTTCCTGATAGTAGGATTTGAAGGGCAGCAGATAGCTGGAGTTGTTTCCAAGGAGCTCTAACACTAGAGAAGATACAGTGATTATTAATAAAATGGATTAATGTGGAATTTAACCACTTTTATTCCAGGAAATAAACTCCTTCACACTTCTCAATAAGACACTAACAAGAGGAAAATGAAATGGTTCCTGACTCAGCTTATGGGTTTTTTTTCTTAATTTCACAAAGCTGCTCTTTGTTCTATCCAGAACCAACCCCAAAATGATATCAGGAATTAAGATACGGGGAACTTCAGGGTAGCACAGAAATTGAGAGTCCCAGAGGTCCTCAGCTGCAAAAAAATCAATTATCCAGTAAAATTTCCTGCTTTTCTGAAAACAGCACAGCACCCTAAATTGGACTGAACCAGCAGAATTACTATCTTTGCAGCAAAGGTTATCAAGGATAGAGAGCTCAGATATAGGAGAGTACCCTACATGTTCAAACTGACAGACTCCAGACAATAGTTCCCTCTCACCTCAGTATGTGACAAATCTCATGTGATCCACAGATTGATGTAGGGATCCAGAATCAAAACACTTTCTAAGCTCATGGGGTTTAGAAATGGATTTTTTTCTTTTATATATGCATGCAATTTAAATGCAATTTAAATTTCTGTCTTTGTTCCTCTGGCTTGTCTTGGGTCAATAAATGATTATCTCTTCTTCTATTTCTAATCTTATTTTTTTGCCTTTCCTCTTGCTATATCCTTTCCATCTTCTTTTTCCCTTCCTTTCCCCAATCCTTTTTTTCTAACTCATGAGTTATTACTCATTCTTCCACATACAACTTCCTCCGTGCTTTCTGAACCCT
This sequence comes from Hafferia zeledoni, assembly GCA_035583235.1. Classification (NCBI taxonomy): domain Eukaryota; kingdom Metazoa; phylum Chordata; class Aves; order Passeriformes; family Thamnophilidae; genus Hafferia; species Hafferia zeledoni. The sequence continues at coordinate 40,545,482 of JAWWEV010000095.1, read as the reverse complement.
GAAGTAACTGAAGTAAAGCTTTATTTTGTTTTGTTTTTTTTCAAGGACATTCCCCTCTCTCCTCTCTCCATTGTCATCTCAGACAATCTGCTGTGCTTTTCACTCTACATCTGGGACAGATCATTCTTTGATTTAAACACTCCTTCAATAATCAAACTGGTCACAGCTGTCTACATCAAATATGACAGACATTTGGGAGAAAAGGAAGACAAACCTCATTCTAGCCTAAAAAGAGAGAGTTCTGTCCATGCCTGCTTTTTGCTGAAGTACAAAGACTAACCTTGAGCTGAAGCTGACCATTTTCTGGAATTCTTTCAAATAAGTAGTAAATTTTCTCTCTGGGAGTATCTTTATCTTCTGCTGACAGAACAGCACTAGAAATTATTCGCGTTTCACCTATGTTCACCTCTATATCATTCTTCCTGCAAAAATGAAAAGTCACGTATTGATGCAATGAAAGGAAACTTTTCAACAGGTAATTTCTCTGCCAGGAATATCGATTACCCAGACTCTAACAGAAATGACAGCTGCAGAAAAAAACAGAAGGAGAGTGCTTATTTCAGTTCAAAACAGAAAAAAAACCTCCCAGTGTAGACAAGCTTCTCCTTACAGTGATGAAAAACAACAAAGCAGATACCTAGACCAAACTCGGATTTACCACAGCTGTCTTATTTCCCTGGGCCCTATCCTGTTTACCTTCATACAATTTATAAGAAATGGACAATGTAAACAAACAAACTGCTTTATACATTATTGCCACCATAGACAGCAGAAATACTGGCTCTAATGTTCATTAGGTAAAAGACTGTCTTTCAGATAACTAGTCTTTCACTGGTCATCTTTATTTATAAGAGACACAATGAAAGTCTGACTGGCTTCTTCTCTATGCTCCTTCTAGCACCCACATCTCATCCTGAAAAGATCTCAGGGTGAATGTGTGAAAGCTTTATATTACCCAAGGACACTCTCTGCTACAAGATGCAAGCCAAGAGGTGACAGATTGAGTGTTTAGAAATCAATGTGAATAAAGAGGCACTGTTTACCAGCCAAAAACATCCCATCCCAGATTCTTCAGTCTGTAACCAATAGAGATGAGAACTGAATATCCCTGAGGTAGAAAGGGTCCCCAGATCAAAAGGTGAGAAAAAGCTTACAAGTGTTGACAAATGTTCACCTATAAAATACTGCAGTGCCATAAGGAAGTTTGTACCCCACAGCAAAGATGTGGTGACTGAATGGGGCAGCTAAACCACTTTGGTGCCAAACTGAATGTTTCCTAAAACCATTTACTGGCAGCATACCTCATCTCAGCAGAAGAGTAACAGGCAAGAGGCAGTAACTTCATAAAGAAATAGCTATTTTGTGAGTAGATGCTCACTCTGTGCTACTGTTTACCACAGAAATAGCAAATGGTGAGACCTAACATCTCCAGACAAGGCAGCAACAGTTTCTGGATCTAGCTGGGCAAAACTAAAAACACTTGACTTCTTGCATTTGATCATCTTCTTTCAGAGAGAAAGGGTGGAAAATGACATCAATCTATAGCGTGTGAGGAACAAATAGACAATTATCAGTAATGGATACATAAACTATACTCTTTATTCTAACTAAAAATTGAGATTTTCTCATATTAACGTTATCTGGTCCCCAATAATCTTTCAACTTAAAAACTAAAATTTGTTATGGTAGGAAGCTTTATATGGTAAACAAAATATTAAAAAGTATTTGCAATGGGAAATGTAATTCTGATCTGAAAGTAGGCCAAATATTCTGAGGGATCAGAAATTTGTGCTTAGTGACAGCCTGCTTAAAATATTGTGAGGCATTTCTGAAATGCAAACTTTAGAGGTTCAAAGATAGTCTTGACATCTTTGGGCTCTCAGCTTCCCATCAGCCTGTCTGGGGCTGGAAAACAGTCACAAAGACAGAGGCCCTGATGCTTTGTGACAAGTTATCAGTTAAAAAAATAGGGATCCCAAGAGACAAGCTCTTTTTTAAAGTGCCCACAAGATTTGCTTTTCTTGCAGCAAGATGTCTGTCTAGAAATCATCTGCCAGCCATTTTCTGATCATGTCAAATTCATTTTTGACTCCAAGTTTTGAAGCATAACCTAAGTTAGTGTGTAGCTTTTCAATAGCTGAATTAAGGCTGACCTTTATATTATAAAAATTTATAACCAAAAAAGAAGACAATTATTAACCTGAAAGTCTTTTCCATGCATCAGCTTTGTGGACTATTTCATGCCAAAATCCAGACCTGCTTTTAGAGAGATGTTTCAGGCAGGTGTTTGTCTCAGCAAAGGGGAAAACAGTACCGTGGTGGTCAGCATCCAACAGAGGTGCAGAAAGATCAGAGGTGTCTGGCAAACACCTTGAAACAACTTATGAAAAACACAGTAAGCATGTTCTTCCACCACCCTTTTCCATTATTTTTGTCACTATTCATTTAATATTTAGCAACATTAAATCATGCTCTTTTTTTTTTTTTTTTAACAGGCTGATAAAGACCTATATGGAAACATCTGTATTGACATTAGTCTGTGACTAGTTATGGCTTCTTCTCCCCATCGGTCACTGAGGTCATGGTTTAATGGTGAACCTGGTGGGGTGCTAGGTTCACAGTTGGACATCATGATCTTAAATGTTTGTCTTTTCCAACCTTAAGGATTCTATGATTTGCTGTTTTGATCCCTTTTCCATCATTTTGTTTGAACACCTTCCTCTGTCAGAGATGGAAACATGACTTACTTGCTCAGCACTGGTTTCTCATCATTAACTGGAATGACGTTTACTGAAATGGTTCTGAGGACTTTATGTTTTCCATCTGATAGCTGGATTTTAAAGCTGTCAGTGAGGTTTTCCGAGTTGTCATGCAGGTACATCAGCTTCATTCCTATATGGTGTGGGAAGGGGGAGAAAAAGAAAAGAGAAAGAGAGGAGAGAGTCAGAAATAGAAAGAACAACTAAATCTGACTCCTGCAAAATATCTCACATCATTTCAATCTGCTTCCATCACTCTTCTCTCTCCCTCCCCATATGTCCTTGTCACAGTAAACTTGATTCAACTTCCAGGAGTTTAGTGAGCCACTGTTGTTCACTAATCTAATAACATCATATTGACTCAAAGTTACCAGCCTGATCTAAGTAAGGAGTGACTCTCTTCCAAAAGCTGTCCCAGTCAATCTGAAAAAAGGCACATTTCTTTCTTTCTCCTCCTCTCCTCATTCCAAAGCACTTTGACAAGGACCATAAAGAGGGTGAGACTGTCAGGCAACACTTTTCTGTGCTAAATATTCCTCAGGGAGCTTTAAAGAAGCCTGGGGAAAGGCAGCTGACCTTGCATCTGACCATGTAGAGTCAGAAGTTCTAGTCTGGAGGTGGCTTGTTTACCATTGTGGACTGAACAAATGGAAAGAACAGACAAGGAAGAGAATCAAAACCAGGACTTGGGAAGGCTGAGGAATTTGGGGTGGACACCTGACATTTCTGAATGTTAATACCAGACAGGTAGAGAGACAAAAAATCTTTCTTGGTTTTTGAGGACTAAACTGAAACTTGAATGGCAGTACTGAATTGAGGTCCCTCTTTTATTGATTCCATGTTTCACTAAGTAACCATAGTTTGGAAAAGTCCATTACATTCTTGGCAGTGTTAAATACACCTTTTGATTACGTGTACTTGAAAGAGATTTTCTGCTTCAAAGTAGGTTGACTGCTCTTGCTAAGCTGTAGAGCCCCAGTTCATACTTTTTTTGTTAGACATATGGAGGTATATCATAGCTTTTAAATATCTAAAGGAGGCTTATAGGAAAGATAAAGAGATATTTTTTTACCAATGCCTGCAGTGGCACAACAAGGGGCAGGAGTTTTAAACTGAAAGGGAGGAGTTTAGGTTGGTCACAAGAAAAATATTACAGTAAGAGTGCTGAGATACTGGAAGAGTTTGTCTAGATTAGTTGTGGAGGCCCTTTTCCTGGAAATGTTCAAGGTCAGGTTGAATGGGGCTTTGGGCAACCTAGTGTAGTGGAAGATGACCCTGCCCATAGCAGGGGAGATGAACTAGGTGATCCTTAAAGGTCCTTTCTAACTCAAACTATTCTACAATTCTGTCATCATTTAGAGAAATACTTAACTCCATGATCAGTTAATGTGTTTTAAAATCAGACTTACTGTCTCTATTTTAGGTGTTGTCAAACATTTAGAATTCTGTTTGATTATATGTTACATTATTCCTTTTTTTTTTTTCAAGGCAGATGGTTTCCTTACTCATATTACTACCCTTTTTGATACATGGGTCTCTCAGGATGATTTTATTGACAGTTACTAAAAACAATAGACAACAACAGCATTAAATATGTCAACTTCCATTACTAAACTTTATCTTGAAAATACATGTAAGGTAAGTGAATAAATAAGTGATGAAGGTTTATTAGTGAACCACTTGCCTCATTAAAGGAATGAAAGACCAATGTCAGAAAAACGCTGCACCTACCATTTTTCAGTTGCTCCATGGAAAAGTCATGAACAAGCAACCCATGGCTGTGATGATCATAGTTAATTAACTGTTTGTAGTGTAGAATATCATTGCCATGAACTCCATTAATAATGAACCCATGCCAGGGCCTCTGTACCACCCTAAATACCAAATGGTCTTGAGGCACATCTAGATCAACTGCATTGATAACAGACAGATCCAGCTCTTTCATCTCCCCTTCTTGAACCTAGACATGAAAAAAACACATCCAGTACTTTTACATAAAAAGAAATAATAGAACTTTAGCATCGTTTCCTAAGTAGGGTATTTTTGTGTAAACGTGTATCTCTCAGTTTTCTCTCCCTGCTTTCCCAGTAACTTTTTGACTGACTACTGCTTTCAACCAGTTTAAGAGACATAGAGAAGTAAATGGTTACAGTGATGAAAATGGAAGTTTACATAAGGAGTTCATATCTGCCCCAATTAATAGAAAAGGTGTTCAATAAGTCAATGTAAAAGCAAGCACTAAAATATGTACAAAGGAGAAAACCTTTAAATATATAAATGTATCAAAAAATACAGAAGCACATAAATTTAAACATATACATGCACTTTCTACTTTATAATAAAATTAGCTTAAACTGTCATAGCATGGTGTTCACAGAGCTATTAATAAGTAAACAGGGGGGAGAGGCTATGCCAGGAATATAAAAAATACTTTATAAGAAAACTGTGAAAGCTCCTGAGAAATCATAAGAAGCATGAAGATCTTTCTGCCTTCTAGATTACTTTTCTGTTTAAGAATTTGAGCCTTTTTTTTTTTTTTTTTTTTTTTTTTTTTTAATAATTTTTCCCATTTTTTTTTTTTTTTTTTTTTTTTTTTTAACTGCGAGTTTCCAAAAAGAAATATGTTTCTGTCCCACAAAAGCTCTGTCTAACAGGTTTACATAGGGTTTAACTGGGCTGTGTCCTGAACTAGGCTGGACTACACAAAGGGAAAGATGTAGAGGAATAGGAGTCAGAGTAATGTTCTTAGTTATGTTCAATAAGTCTTTTCTGGTTAAAATAATTCTATGACAGGCATTTGGCTCATTTCCTTACGGTAATATTCCTGGCTATGAATTCTGGGAGTTCATCATTGGTTGGGATGATCAACACAAAAAATGGAGTCTCTGCTGAGCGATGCAACCCATCAGTGACATAAATTACAAACTCATCTTGTGTTGGCTCCATTCGCATGTGCCTGGCTTGTACATAGTTTATATTCATGGCTTTCAGGTGCTTCAGCTGAAATGAAGCTAGAGATTATAAAGACAAAATGAGTTAGTACAATCTTTTCCTGCCCTCTAGTCCTATATATCATTAAAAAAAATTGAAACTGTCTTTTTTCAAAGAATAAATAACTTGGGTAAGTTCTCTGTCATTTTTTGGCTCTAAGGGTTACACTGCACATGTTATGGCAGGCCATATGCCCTTCCCCAAAATAAAAATGCATCATTCTGCTTCTGGTGGGACTGTGTAGCTTCATACTTCTCAGTTCCATCTACAAAACTGAGCCCACACAAAACCAACTCAAAATAACAGGTAGGAAAAGATCTGAGGTACAGGATTCCTTGGAAGTGGTAGGTTAATAGATAGACCTGATGGTATTTTTCAAGCTAAGTGATTCTATGATTCTATGATTCTAATTACACTGTTATTTGATTGATAGACCAGGAAAATGGAGACCAAAAGGCTCTGTGACAACAGGTTTCCAGATGAAGACACTGGTAAAACTGGTAGTGTTAGAAAGCATGCCACAGTCCATTCTACTTTGGGTGAAACTGCCTTACAATGTTTGAAAGCAGATAAGGGAAGAGACCCAAGTAAACCACTATCTCTATCACTTTTGTAACTTTGCCTTGGAAACTAAGATGGGACCCAGGCTACTACATTTAACTGACACATGTATAAGTGAAGAAGACATGTGGGAGATTTTCATCAGGGAATGAAGTGAGAGGCAGACAGAGCAGATTATTGTCTCATACTGCCACTTCTAGTGGATGGTAGCTGACATGCATAAAACAAGGATTGGCTTGTTTACTTCAAGTGCTAATTCTTCACACTTGCTGGGTTGCAGTCTCCCTTCGAACTCCACCCACACAGTCCCACTGCTCTTCATTTATCAGCACATGCCTTCCTCAATAAGCCCATATTAATGCACACACCTACAGCTGCACCACCAGATTCTACTGTACTGCCTTTCACAAGCCTTCTGCATTTCATCTGCTTCATTAGCACAAGTTGTTAAGGCTTACCTATACTTACTCCAACATTGCTCTTCTCAAACCCAGGGGAAGGCAGTATATTTTCAATGTAACCAAATTGGGGAGGAGAAAGCAATACAAACTCTAAGTCATCTGCAGTGGTGTCAGGGTCAGTGGCAAACAAATGGTTGGTTGTAAGGGCTGCTGAGGAGCCCTCCTCCACCACAAAACTTGCACCTGCACGCAAACAATGTGATATGCATTATTGCTTATTCAGCTCATTTTACTCTTGTTTTTGTTAACAAGAGAGGAAATAATAACTAAGGGGGAAAATACAGCAAATACTTAGTTACTGGTGGGCTTTGGTTTAGTGTTTTCTTCTCTTCTTTCACCAGTAACTCTGCTTTTGCCATCACAGAAGTAGAGAAGAAGGTGATCATGAAATTGTTTTACTGGTAAGTTACTAGGTATGGCTATACACTGCTCAAAATTAGTTGCCTTTGTTTGTCAGAGCATTAATTACATGAGAGCTGTTAAGAATTGCTCATAATGAACAATTTTTCATACATCACTGCTTAATTTCCCTTCTGGGACAATGCTTCATTTCCAGAACATTACTTGGATGAGAGCCTGTAAATTACAAAACTACTCATACATATGCTTAAATGTTCTCTGAGATACATAACATACACCTGATGCTTATAAACAAATGCCACTGAAAAACAAAACCATATGGCAAACGTACCTTTAATATGTATACCACAGACCTCATCAAAAGCTCAGGAAATCAATGGAGATTTTATACAATGGGCTATTGTTGGACTAAATGTGCATTATCAACTCTATTTCCATTTTAACTGGTTGGGGTTTTTTTTAATTCTGAAGAGTTCTAGTGAAAATGTGACTTCATAGCTATTAATATATACCTATTTTTGTCTTTATTCTCCAAAATAATTAAATATAGGTAATAATGATTCTCTCCTTTTATATAAGGCCCAAATTTGTGCTGTATACTTTACATGCAAGGGTAGGTAGATATTTACATTTATGCTTTTACACTGTATAAGCCTGATAATTGTTGGGCCCTAAGTTCAGTTCATGAATGGATATTGATCACTTTTACCTAGACATAGCTTACAAAGGCTCCAATGGGCATGTAGAGGGGAAGTGGAGCAGATCTAAACACTCTCATCTTTAACCACATGATGCAGCTGAATAGCAACAAGGATTTACTCAAACTGTGATTGGGTGGTTACAGTATACTAGCAAAATAAAAAAAATTCGGATCCAAAACCTTTATATGCTGATCTCAGCTGAGTCTTTCTAATGCTAAAAAGCAAAGAACAAAAACCAACCCCGAGTCTTTAGCCATTACAGTACTGCATAGCCCACTTTATAACGCTATAGTGAGAGGAAGCGTTCACCAGTTGCAATTGATGGAGGCTGGTTGTCCACTGGAAGTACAGTGATGTTAAGGTCATATACAGGAAATGAATCATGATGTGAAACTGGGGGAGGAAGAGGTCCATCATAACAGCAGTCTTTCACGTCTAGGCCAGCTTCACCATCAGAGATAATTAAGGTTAAGATCTCCATGGAAGGAGTCAGGCCAATCTCCCCACCTGGAAAAAAATATTGAGGTTCAGAAGAAATGTTTTACTGAAGCTTCATGAAGAATAATATTTATCCTGCAAGGACACTGTTCAGTATTCAAAGTCAGAAGGGAAAAAAAATCAAGACCAAAATTACTGGAATTCTTGATTCTGGCTGGTGGGGGTGCTGTTTGTTTAGGGACTTGGTTTGTTGTTTATAATTAATTTTAACCAGCTCACTTCTAGTCTATAATAAGAGGATGTAGAAAAGAGAATAGGTATTATTGTTATTCCTAAGAGTTATGAAGTTATTATTGCAATGTTGTGATAATAAATGACATTGTAATAAAATGCCTAATAG
>JAWWEV010000095.1:40502832-40526867 GCA_035583235.1 Hafferia zeledoni | reverse complement strand
TGACGGGATCGGATGGGCAGGGAGGCATTTAACTGCCGCGGACGGTCCTCTACTGAGACTCGAACTCGTGACCTTGGTAGTCAGAGACCGGAGTGCTCACCATTACGCCACGGGACCGCCGGAAATTGCTATATGACTTGTATAAAGGCCGCATTTGTAGCTTCATCTGAAAAGCTGTCATAACTCAGTCAACATATTAAATAAAATTAAAAAAAAAAAAAAACCAAAACCACCAGATATTCCTTTAAGGTCTGAACATTATTTGGTGTTTACTAGACAAAACAAGAAGCAATTGCGAAAATCTATGGTGGTGGTTTCTTTGCATGTACCTATGCACACATATGAAAGAGACTAAGACATAGTCACTAGAAAAGGAGTATCCACCCTTGGCTGATACATGGGAGTCTGAAAAACTGTCAGATCCAGCATGCAAGGATGGTACTGCAACCAGGACATGGGCCCTGCAGACGCAGCTGGTCCACTGCTCTGTGGCCTGCAGCTCACCCTCTAGCTGGTTATCTGTAACATCACCTCTGTGGCTGAGCCCGCCTATCACTGCTGACACCACATAGTTCTTGGTAGTTCTACAGGAGGGTGATCCTGAAGACAATGAACTCCTTGACCATAGTTTCCTGAGATGAAACATACTTCTAAATAGTTTCTGTTTCCATTAAATTATGAATATCAACTTCTCCTTTTCTTTAAATAGTTGGTTTATCTCTCTAGGTTATGCATTTTACATTAAAATATTTAACTATCAAAAACCCAGCATTGATAGTGGCAGCATGTTCCTACCTTGCCAAGAGCAGAGAGACTTTCATTGTATAACCATTTTCCCAAGCCCTGTGGCAACTCATGGGCTGCAGAGCAAAAGTATTGATAATGCAGAATGCTAATAAATTGGAAGTGTAATTTAATTACCACCTTTTGAAATAAACCTTAAAGCTGCCAGTAAGTAACAACTGTATTCAAATGTCATTTGTATTTGCCAACAAATCAAAATCAGTTGGCATTCTTTAGAATCTGCAAGCAAAAATGTTAGAAGTGAAAATGTAGTGACTGTATTTTACCTGTCATGCTTCTCAATGAAAGCATAGCTGATTTCTTTAACATTTCAGCTTTGGAATGTAAACATACATTAGGAAAGTAAAGGTTCAATGCTAAATTTTTTTAAATTCCCTATGCCTAGCACATTTGTATTAAGGGAAGGCAGTCATCAGAGGGAACAGTGCTGTTGTGTTGTCATAGAGGAAAAGTTTCCAGTCTCTGGAGTTGAAATTACATACCTCTCACTGAGAGCTGTCCATGCTGTAAGCCATCAACGGTGACCAAGCGAACATTTTGAATGTCATCATTGTCTACAATTTGGAAGTGTTGCCATGTGATGGGTCGGGATTGCCCCTCTAGGAGACTGAGGCCTGCAAAAGAGCAGAGTGCTGCGTCACCAAAGCAGCTGTGAGATTCAAGGCTGTCAACATCCAGCCCTTCTGAAGGTGTATATAGCCAGGAATAACACCCAGAATGTTTAATTCCAGCTAGACACCTACCTGTAACAAGCATTCCAGGGAAGGTTCAGAGTGGATATAAGGAAAAATTTCTTCACTGAAAGAGTGGTTAAACACTGGAACAGGCTCCCCAGGGAAGTGGTGGAGTCACCATCCTTGAAAGTGTTTGAAAATCAAGTAGACATGGTACGTTGCAATATAGTTTAGTACACATGGTGGTATTTGGATAAAGTTTGGACTGGATAGTCTTGGAGATCTTTTCCTGCCTTAATGTCTATGATTCTATGATTTTAAGGCCAGTTAAAAGCCTGCTAACAGCTTTTAATATACTTGCTTTAAGTAACTCTCTTTAAGGAATCTTTCTCAGGGAAATTATGTATTCTGGTGTTGCAGAATACACCTAGTGCAGGTAGCTTGGTGTGTGAGCTGCACATTGTGCCCTGGGTGGGGGGAAATGGGTGAAGTCCCAAACAAGGAAACTGTGAATGGGTACAGGCCCTTTGTCTGACAAAGGGCAAAGAGAGAGTGGCCAGACCTGATGAATGAGAACAAGTATCACCACTGGAACCATTATATAGACTGTGAGGGTATAAAAACCCAAGCATTCCTTTGTTCAGGGTCCCTGCATACAGATATCCAGCTTGAGCTGTTTTTGTATTGTTGCACCAAGTTAAATTACATAAAGGAACCAGACATCTGAGATTCTGCTACAGGAAACACAGGATCAAGCCAGCAAGGAAAACTTGTCTGATAGTGTGAATGTGGTGTGTGCAGGGAGTCAAGCGGGGTACCCATCGTCTCACTGAAGCCACCCACTGCTAAGCAGATTTGGTCCCAGCAGTGAAAGTCTTGGGTGGTGCAAGTGGGACTCACAGAGAGGGACATCTGAATGGTCAGACAGGAAAGTTTCCTTAACATCTGTTCCAGTTACCCAATAAACTAACAAGGCACATTTCTGAACTTTTGCACAGACCTGAGTGTTGCACTTGAAATCTCACAATGCCTGAAACTGAGCACTCAGCCTCCTTAGTGAGTCTGCATTTAAAAAACAGATATTGATCTTCAGGATGGAGAAGAGTATTCCTTCATTTTACCCCAACAGTCATTTCAGGTGAGGTTTCTCTGGAAGGACGTGAGGTACCTTCTTCTCAGCTCCTTCCCTTTTCTACAGTTTGGAAACTGCACTTTCTCTGGTGCTAACTTCATGACTTATTTGATCTTATAACTTTGCCTTTTGATGATTAAATATCAATATACATTTCACTCTAAATGGGAGACCCTGTCCCTTTTCCAATGCAGGCACCAAAAATCTGTTTGAATTAGTCATAACTCTGTAAGATTGTTCATTTTTACACACTTCCACTTTAATCAATACCCACAAGCCTTGGTCTGTGCCGCATGCGACCCTACTACCCCTGTTCTATTATGTATTTGTCCCTTCTACTTACACTTTTTAATGTACAGTTTATTCTTAAAGAAAATGCTTCATAAAGACATCCTAGTTGTCCTGTAACTCTCTTTTTCCCCTTATTTTTCATTCCAGTTAAAACCTTAGATCTTTTTCAAGATTTTGTAACATGTTCCCTCGAAAATGGGTAAAAGGAAAGAATAAATTTATGCTCCTTCAGTTTAATGATCTTTCAATTTCATGTGTAAATCTGAATTATAGGGCTTTGTCAAATGTCTGTGACAAAATGGTATAAACTTTGTAGCAAAATAAACTGAGCAAAAGAGATCTCACCTGTATTCCATGAAACCCGAGGGGCATTTGTATCTGTTGTTCTGATAGAAACATGGACCATGATTGGTAAACTCTTTTCAAAGTAGAAGTCATGAACCTCAAATTCCATCTGTTGTGAAAATAGACAAACTGTTCATTGAAAAAAGAAAACCAAATGTACCTCAAAACACATATACATTACAGGCTTCTGATGTTAATAAATAAAATTTGATTTAAATTCTAAAAAGAGCCTTTGAAGTTCTTCACTAAATTGAGTATCTGCCTTCTGTGGTCTTCCCAGTGAATTCTGTAAAAGTTAGTTTGCAGGGTGTGGAAATTAACGGGAAAGATAAGCATCTCCATTATTATTTGGGATACAATTAATGCAGCAATTAATATAGAGCTTTTAATTTTTTTAGTAGTAATAATAAAAGGGGGAGGGGGCATTTTCTACTCTTTCAAGAATGTAGGATCAAAAACAAATATGAAAGAAAATATATGAGGTGGCATAGAAAAAATAAAATTACCAAAAAGCAGTCCAATTCATGAGTTGTCAAACTCTTGAACTGCTAAATTCTCAAACCTACAAGTACTGTTATTTCACTATTCCCCACATATAAAATAAAATAAAATAAAATAAAATAAAATAAAATAAAATAAATAAAAATAAAAATAAAATAAAATAAAAATAAAATAAAATATCCTGTTTTGATATTCTCACTCAGAGTGGCTAAAAATCTTTCAGTGCAAGGATATTCCTGTGTAGTCAGCAATAACTATCTAATTCATGCTGGATAGTTAAGGTGATGAGTCATAGGGAAAAGTGGTAAAAGATTTTACCTCTGCTCCTGCATTATATATAGTTCTAGAAACTTTTTTTTCTGAAAATTATCCATTACACATGAATGCATTTATTTACAGCTTACTGAATCTTTGTGAGATGAAAACCAGCAAATGCTTCTACTGTTACCTCATAACTCCTCCTCTCTGTGTGGCTGTTATTTGGAGGCTGATAAGCAATGAGCATGCCACTAAGATCTTTCCAGGTGAAGGACCCAACAGGTTTTGTGTGGTCAGAAAGGTGAGTGATGAAGCCCTGCGGAGGTGGCTTGGTAATGTTGAATACAAGCAGGGACTTGGGAGTTTCATTGTCTTCAGCATCAATGGTTGCGGTTGAAATGGGGGTTAAAACAAACTGATCTACTTCCAGGATGAACTTTGCCATTTGAGCAGCTTTGGGTATTTGATTGGGAAGAGCACCTTTAATATGAACAGGGAGCCATGCATATTCAGTCTACAACAGGAAAAAATGAGACAACTTGAAAAGGCAAAGTGAAGCAAACAAAATAAATTCAATTTATATTAACTTCATGGAGCAAATTGGGGCACATATTAATGCAATAATTATTTTTAAAAGAAAAATTAAAACCTTTTCATTAGAAAATGCCTTAAGTAAATATTGAGGTGCAATAAATATAACTTCCGGGTTCACTAGTTTTATTTGTGTCCTTAATTTGGGGCTAAAATAACTTACTTAATTCTATGTGAGTTTAATGAGTGAATTTTTCTAACAGAAATGTACAAAATCCATTAATTATTATTAACTGAATATGTTCACACAGGCCTTAGCTTATTAATTGCTCTATATGTTGAAGTCAGTGCAGATGACACTGTACAAAAAATGTGGATTTTGCCAGAATTAATTTTTCTTCCAGGATAAACTACTTATGTGTAACAGTAGTCAACCAGAGGTGTTTCTCCATAGCCACAACGTTCTAAGCATAGAAGCATGAAGATAATGCTCTTCATTTTCTCAGCTAGCAAACGTCTAAGAAATAAACAAAATTGAAGGCTCCCTATCTCTTTTCAAAAGTGAAAAGGAGCAATAAATTTAATTAAAAAAAAAACAACCAGGAAGACAATGAGACATTGTAAGCTTGCATAAAAATCTACCTTGTGCAGAGTTTTGCTTCTGCTGTCTATGAGATCCAGCCTCACAGGAATATAATCAATGTCAGGCGAGGGAGGATCAAGGTGTCGATAACGAATCCCCATCCTCAGAAATTCTTCACAGGTCATTATTTTGTTGTGAATGACTCCTAGTCCCAGTGTGCAGCTCCCATTTCTGCACTGCTGGCCCAGGCTGTGCTCTGTAACCCAAGAGATGCAATAGCAAAACAGTTACTGGAGCAGAAAATGACATGGAGAACCTGTCCATACAGTTAAACCAAGCCTGACAGAAAGACAGTGTGATGAGAAGTAGAGTTCCTTTCCTGATTTAACTTTTCCTACAGGATTTTGTTTTCAACTGACATCTTCCAGCCTCATCCTCCCTAGGTCTCTTGGTTAGATGCTGTCTCAAAAAAAAACAAACACCAAACCTCAAATGTTGCTGCTGAGTCTTGGCACTCCCAAAGTAGTCACATTGGTGTACATGTCTAGGAGCCAGAAAGAGACTCCAGTCAGGGAACTATTGACCCAGATCTGTGATCCGCATTGTGCCTCACATAAACTTCATTCCCCTTTCATGTCCATGATAGTTCAAGCTGTTCATTAAACTTCACATGACCCACTCGTATCCAATCCACTACTGCAGACTTAATCTTTGAACATGTTAATGCAAACGAATAAAGCACATCGTACTAGTGTCAGAGAATAAGCTCTGTGGCTGATCTCCACGTAACTGCTCTTGCTGCATTTTCTTGGTAGTGAGCTGGCCATGTGCAGGCAGGTGGGTTTCCGAAGAGATTATGGAAATAGTGCAGTCCAGATTTATCTTCCTGTCATAATCAAAAGTGAGGATGTTCTTGTCAATCACCCTGGACAGACCATAGTACTCAGGAACCTCCAGAGCATGGGAGCGCATTTTTATGATGTTGCAGTCTGGCTCAAGTAACTGCACATGAAGGGTGAATGTTTCTACAAATGTTTCAGTTTCTGTAAACCTACAAGTGAGAGAAGAAAATTAGTTTTGCTTTGTCCCATCTTCTGTTGCTTTCTGAACTGGACATTGTCCTTGTTTTCTAAACGAATTACTTGAACCCCTTTCACCCTTGTGCGCTGAAATCCTGGATTGCCAGGGTCCAGACCCTGCTGCTCAACTCTCCATTCTTGTAAGCAGGATGTCTATGTGAAGGAAGAGGTTGCACTCTGTGTATATGCAAGAGTGTCTGTCCTTATCAGCAGAAGAGCAGAGAATATACAGTACCCTTAAAGTACTGTTGTCACACTCAATAGTGTCATAAAAAAATCACTGCGTTTCTGTAATAAGTAAGGAATACATAATGCACATTAGATGAGTGTATCTGCAATACATCGTGAGACATATTTCTGGAAACAGGTTGTCAAACTTATTGACTAATGCAGCAACTGGATCTGAGTAGTTACAACATATACAGCAGAACATGTTTGCATTTTGAAAAAATGGACTGCTTGCTCTCCTGAGTTTGACTGGGTTCCTGGTAGCAGTGAAGTGTGATCTTCTGCTGCTGCTTACCTGTACAGCCTAAGCATGACCAAGTCTTCATCTAAAATAGGACAGCCATTGTGGGTATATCTGACTTCACCAGGAAGGAAGTGACAGTCAAAAACCTACGAAAGAGAAAGAATAGAGTAGTACAACACTAGGATGTTAACTTCTCAACATCTGTTCCACTTCTCTCTGAGTGCCAAGAAGGCATCAGACTGAGAAAGTTTTTAATATGCACTTCATTTCTATGAGTAGATATTCACCTGTTTTGTAATCTCCCAGTGAGAGTCAGAGCAACCACTTCAATGTGGGGCTACTAGTACTCCACAATTAGAAGGGGAACGGTCACAAGTAATCGTCTTAGTGATTTGTGCAACAAAAAATTTGAGTGCATACTTCTTTACCCCTGCAGCCTGTGGAGTTCAGGTTGCAGGTGTACCCAATGGTACATACAACTGCAGCGGTACTGAAAAGCCAGCAGACCCTGCAAGGTAATGTGAGATTTACTAGTCTTTAACGTTGCTGATGGAGGTAGCTTGATTATACAGTAAATTTTAATTTATGACCACTACCATCAGACTACAGAAGTATGACCCAGAGAAACTTCTCCATTAGAAACTTTGCCAACTCAGATTTGTTTCATGGTTCTGTGATACTTTGTATGAGTAGCTCTTTACTAGACCAAATGTCATCCCTGTGCCATACCAATGGCCAGCCCCAAAGGCACTTCAATCTCACAGCACAAAAGCAGACAGATTTCTATATTGTCTCTACCGGCCAATTCAAAATAAATTAATTCTTATGGCATACCTGACACAGGCAAATTTGTGAAGCTGTGTGGACATAGTTAAACAAACCATCTAAGCCAGATATTTCTTTCAGGCAGATTGATTTATTTCATAGTTGGTTGACTTGTGAAAGGAAGGCAATGAAGAAAAATGCCTGACACAAATAGAAATAAGGTTACTTTGTAGAGTTCTGACACACCCATTCTTTATAAAAGGGATTTTGACTCTGGGATTTTGAGATAGATAGATATATATAGATAGAGATATATATGTGTGTGTGTGCATGCGTATGTGTGTGCATATATGTATGTATATATGTATGTGTATGTATGTATGTATGTATATGTATTTATATGTATATATATGCATGTATGTATATGCATATTTATTTTATAGATACATATGACTGACAAGCCACTTTTTTAAAAAAATAAAAGGTTGTTTTTTACTGACAGTCATTTCTTAAAATATGACAAAATATGAAAATTAAGTGCTTTGCTTAAATTACCTTCATTTCCCCAGACACTTTGGAGGATGGTGGAATGGCTTGTAGATTTTAGTGAGGTTTTAAAATGTTGACAGGAAGTGCAGGTCATAGAGAAAATGTTTGGATGCTCTTATTTTCTTTGTAAAAATAAAGTAATACTTTAATTCCTAAATTAGTTGTCAGTGCATAGTTAAGTGAAGCACTTCATGACTGCTTTGTGGATTTATGCTAAAGGATATAAGAACTAGTGATCTTTGTTTCTTTCTAGTCAATACACACAAATAGAGCTTACATCCTGCTATAATGGAAAAATAATTGGAATTCATTAGCTTTTACTATTTCTGGAAGGTTCCACTTCTACTGAACTTATTCTCAGATGCTCAAGGTATGCGTTAATTGTTCCATATTCCTAAGCAATTTTAAAATGTATTGCCTGCTTTTAACTTTCATCAAGACATCCACTGTACAAAGCCTTTTGCTTTTATTAAAGTAATGATTTAGTTGATTTTCAGACACATATACACAGATCACCCTCGTACTATATAGTGTCATGGAAAGTAAGGTTGATTTTATTTGTTAAGACTGTTCAGAAAGAAAGGACAAGAACAGTTTGCAAAAAACAGAATTACTCTCACATGATGGGTTTGACTGTGTCGTGGCAGTTCTGTTGTGTATTACTTTCAAATGCCACAGAAATATGTGCTTTGCTACTTTTCAAACAAAAACAACAAATGTATATTTTCCTTCCTTAATGTCTTTTCTCTCTTAGTACAAACTAACATAAAGGAACATGATAGTTAAACAATTAATTAAATAGTCTTAAGTGATATTCTATAAAAATAGAAAATAAAATTAATAAGTGGTGTGTTACCTTCAGAAAGAAAACTACATTATATAAAAACCATATTATATAAAAACCTACTCATTTTAGAGTTTCAGAAGCTTAATGTTGTACCCTGAAGAGGAGATTGATGAGCCCTCAAAGTCAATAAGATTTTCATAGCAGAAGGATGTTGTGGGGGACCATGTCAAAGGCTTCACAGAATTCCAGATAAATTACTTCTGTAGCCCTTCCCATATTCCCTGCTGTATTCACTCTGTCAGAGAAGGCCACAAGATTGGTCAGGCATGGCTTGCCTTTGCTGAAGTGGTGCTGGCTGTCCCAGATCACCCCCCTGTCCTCCATGTCCCTTAGCATAGCTTCTAGGAGGATCTGTTTCATGATCTTCCCAGGCACAGAGAGGCTGACAAATCAATAGTTCCCAGGGAGCATCTACTCTTTTTAAAGATGTACAGTGTTTCCCTTTTTCCAGTCTAGAAACTGGGACTTCCCCTGACTGCTATGACTTTTCAAATATTGTGAATAGTGGCTTGGCAACCACAGCAGGTCCCATCATACTGAAGAATTAATTTCTTCATTTTTAAGACATCATTAGTTCCACACCTTAGCTGATAACAAGGGAAAGGAAAATGAAGGGCCTTTCCACAAAGGTCTGTTACTACTGACTGACAGTTTATATGTGTATTAAGACACAATCTGCTTTGCAAAAAGAAACATCTGATTTACGTTTCCTGATATGTTTTCCTTTTATATGAACAGGCAACTCTAATTATCTATAAATTTGCTGGGTAAGACAAAGGAGATCTAAATCTTTTCCTAATTACTGTTGAGCTTTGTTTTTTTCCACTTCAACTGCTTTTCAATTACAATTTATAATTAAATTGTCATACACTCCTAGAACATTACTCACTTTAATGGCAGTAAACCAGATCATAACAGAGACATTTTATAGCTGCAAAATTTCCTGTAGAAAGAGCATGAGTGGCACCAGGAAATCTAGACTCTAGCACCTTTTTTCAGGAATAGTGAAAGCTCAGGCAGTACCAGCAACCACAGCCTCTCTCCAGCATGGTACCCAAGGGACATCTGCCCAGCAAAGCTCTTCCCTCTAGATGGGTCATGCCTGAAGCTTCCAAGAGCCACAGACTTCCTGGGCACACATCAGAACCACGAAGGGGTAGGCACTTAGAGGTGGGGCTGGGAGAAGGGAAGTAAAGGACTCCAGGTATTTTGGAAAACAAGATGTGGTAAATGCAGATCTCCTGGGATCTCTTGAAAACTGCTTCTATCTATGTACTTGAATCATGTTGGGTTACACAGGATAAAGTGGATATGTCAAAATACCTGGGTCCTACTGCACATATAGGTTGAGGTGAAAATTGAAAGCAAAATCACTCCTTCAGCCAGACAAATTGCCTACAGAAGAGGTTTGCCAGAGTTTTGATATGTAAATCCCTCCTTTTAGCCTCTTTTTCTTCCTCTTATTTAGATTGAATACTGGGAAAAATGTCATTGCTGGAGGAGTAGTCAAACATTGGAACAGGCTGCCCAAGGAAGTGGTGGAAACACCATCCCTGGAAATGTTCAAAAATTGTGTAGATGTGGTGCTTAGGGATATGGTTTAGCAGTCAGCCTGGCTGAGTTAACAGTTTGACTTCATGATCTTTGAAGTCTTTTCCAACCTTATTATTCCATGTTTACTTGAATCAAGGGCCAACCTATACTGAAGTATTAGAGGTGGGATACTATGGTCAGAGTCCCTGTGCTGGCAGAGAAGAAGCCCTGGCAAAGGTTCAGCAGATGCACTATATTTCTTCGGGCCAGTCCCTAGAGAAGAGCTCACACTGACCTGCTCATCACCGCCTGTTTTCCCTGGCATATCTCTGCTTCTTAGCTGTGCTGATTCATCTGAAGTATTTGTCAGTGGATGCAAAATTAAACCTGATGACCAAGAGGGAAGTTTTGAAAAATCTATTGAAACTGTGTGGTTTTGCACCTACCTTTGCAGAAACCATCAAAAACTTGGAGACGATGTTTAAAACTGTAAACCTATACAAATACACAAAAGAGTATGCTCTGTGGTATAATAAACAAAACTTTTCAAAAAGACAAAACCTGTTTGCCTATGGTTCCTTTAAACCATTCATCTTCTATCTACACCATTATAGCCTCATGACAATTGCTTTAAAATCCTTCCTGCTATGACTCAGGTGGGGCAATTTGTAAAGCAGATGAGTAGCAGAATGGTGATATGTGAAATACACTTCATTATTCCTCCAAGCTTGACATTTGAACAGAAAACAGGGAGGTTTTAATGTATTTGCCATCTGCTAGCAATTTGGATGTTGCAGAGCAGAGCAAACAATGGTGTACACAATGTGCTTATTGTATGCAATTATTTTTTTTCTTAATTGCTCTCTAAGTAGTGGCTTTGTGACTAAAATGCAAAATACTCAAGTGGGCTATGCATTACCCAAGGGACAGTAGCTACCCTCATGGAAGAAAAGCAAGCAGCTGAGAGACTCTACGTGAAAGTTTTGAAATACCCGGCTTGTGAAAGGAGACTCTGACCAAACTCACTTCTGTTCACCCATGTTACTGAGCTCAGCTTTTGGATTTCTATGTTGCTGTTCTTTAACAGCTGTTGGCTTAAGTAAAAGGCTGAACCTCACAGACCATTCAGTTTCCTGCTTTTGAATCACTATCACTATTTCTTAAAGAAAAAAAGTTCAGTAAGGCATATCTTTCTAGTTTCTCCCACACTTGCACACACATGAACTCTCAAAGCAACACAATGGAGCCCAAATACCTGGGGAGTCAGTTTTCCAACCCTCTGTGTCATTGGCTCATTAATCACAACTTTGACTTTGCAGACATCTTTCTCTCTGGGGATGGAAAACCTGAGGTCATCTTCTGACAGGAAGACGGACTGTCCCTTCATCACTTTTACTCCAAGGTTCACACTAATAAAGGAGGAGCACACCACTCTTAATACAACTGGCAGCAGCAGAAACAACCAGCTTTTCTCAAAGGGCTTCATATTATAAGAGAATGCCAGCCTTTTCCACCAATGAAAAAAATTTCTTAACAGAAGGAGTCTTCTTTCTTCACCAGCAGACTTTTGCCATATAATGAAGGACTGAAATATTAGTCTCAGGTAAAAGTGTATGATATGTTTTCTATTAAGACTGAAATTTGGGCAAAACCCTTTAAAAATATCCTTGGATTTTTATAAAATTCATTGGCCAAGCCTGACAAAATGATGATTGTGTTCTTAGAGTTCTTTTAAGGTTTTTCTTTTCAGGTTAATCCTGAAAAAAAATAAAAGAAAGAAAATTGTTAAAAGGCATTGAGCAACTACTGGGATTAAAGAAAACCAACACACACACAAGCAAAAACCTTCCATCATTTCTTGCAATTGCAATTAATTTCAATCAGCAGGTTAATTTCACCTTTTTTTCACCTGTAATTGGTCTGACTGAGATGGAGTTCATTCCCCCACAGCAGCCCTCACAGTGCTGTGCTTTGCATTGGTAGCTAGAAAGGTATTGATAACACACCACTGTTTAGGCTACTGCTGGACAGTGATGGCACAGCATCAGCACTGTAATATTCCTTTCCCAATCGAGGGCAGATCCTGGCAGGGGGCACAACCAGAACAGCTGACCCAAACTAAACAAAGGGATATTCTGTACCATATGACGTCAACTCAGATATAAAAGTTAAAGAAAGGAGGAGGAATGGGGGTGGTATTTGCTGTTTCCATTGCCTGCCTGCAGAGAAACCACTATGCATACTGAAGCCCTGCTGACCAGGAGTAGCCACACATTGCTTGCAAATGGGAAGTAGAGAATAAACCTTGTCATATGCCTCTTAGCTTGTGTGCATCCAAACATTTGCTTCTGCTTTAGTAAACTGCCTTATCTCAACCCAGGAGTCATTTTCCATCTTATTCTCTCTCCCCTCTCTGGCTAGGAAGCAGAGTGATGGGGCTAGATGGGCACCTGGTATCCAGCCAAGGTCAACCAACGACAGTCTTTTTGGTGCCATGACTGAGATCATGAGGATTTTGAGATAAGGATAGGAACTGGGAGAGGTAACAGGCAAAACAAATATGAAACAATGTCAGAGAATGAAATGACCATGGGGAATTTTTTGTTGTAATTGTGGTAAAGGGTCAAGGGGTAAAATCAACTTTTATTTGGTGTTGTGATTGTGCTATTTCTATTTTTGTGGGAGAAATGTTATGTTTTAGTTTGGTTGGTTGTCTTTGTTGATGTAAGTCAAGTTTGTGTTATGAATGTGGATTTTAATGATAATTCTTAAATATGTGACTCACAGAGGTGAGGAGTGAAATGTATTGGGTTTGCATGGCCAGGTTTTGATAGCAGCAGTGGGGCTGCAGGGATGGTGTCTGTTAGAAGCTGCTAGAAGCTTCCCTTATATCCAACAGCCAGCTCCAGGATGGACCCAACACTGGTCAAGGCTGAACAAATCATGAATGATAGTAATGTCTCTGTGATAACATATTTAAGAAGGAGGGGGAAAAGTTGATGGGCAGATGAAAAATTGCAGACAGAGAAGAGAGGATTGAGAACATACAAACAACTCTGCAGACACCAAGGTCAGTGGAGAAGGAGGTGGAGGAAGTGCTCCAGGCACTAGAGCTGAGGTTCCCCTGCAATCCATGGTGCAGACCATGGTGAAGCAGCTGTGCCCCTGCAGCCCATGGAGGACAGCAGGGATGCAGAGATCCACCTGCAACCCATTGTGAAGCCCACACCAGAGCAGGTGGATGCCCAAAGGAGCCTGTGACCCAGTGGGAAGCCCATGCTGGAACAGGATCGTGGGAGGCCCATGCTGGAGCAGGATCATGGCAGGGACCTGCAGCCTGTGGAGAGAGGGGCCCACAGTGGAGTAGTTTTTACTGGTAAGACTTGTGGCCCTGTGGGGGATCCACACTGGAGCAGTCTGTGCCTGGAGGTCTACACCTCAGAGAAAAGTGACTCTCACAGAAGTTTGTAGCAAATTGTTGCCTGTTGGATGGACTCACAGTAGAGGGATATGGGAGGGACTCCACTAGGAACAGGGGAAGGATTCCTCTCCCTAAGCAGTGGCAGAAATAAGAAGTGACTGTAAACCCTGTCCCCATCTCCTTGTGTTGCTGCAGGGGAAGGAGGTAGAACGTGGAAGGAGGGAGGGGTGGGGGGAAGATTAAGTTCTATTTTATTTTTCATTCTCCTGCTCTGATTATTTTAGTAATAAATTTAATTATTATCCGAATTTCAAGTCTATTTTGCCCTTGACTATAATCAGTAACTGATCTCTCCCAGTCCTTATCTCAGCTCATGAACCCTTCATTATAGTTTCTCTCCTCTGTCCAGTTGCAGAGTAGAGTGAGCTTTGATGAGTACCTGGCATCCAGCCAGGGACAACTCACTACAGACACTATTTGGTGCACACATGCTCCAAACATTAGCTATCTGACAATAAGAGTTCTACTTCAACAGATCAGCTCTCCACACGAATTCCAGGCACCTTTGGTCTGTATGCACATACAAACCCTTGCTGTGTAGGATCCTTTGTTACCAACCTTTTGAACGGTTGGACCAAGTAGGTATTAATAAAAGGATATGAACTTCCAATTAATTTGAAAGTGCAGAAGTGCTTGTTCAGGTTAAATATACAAGAAAGTGAGATAAAGGGAGGGTGGCCTTCTCTTATATCTATTTTCTCTTTGCCTTTCCAGCTGTGAGAAAAAATTCAACCTTTAGCTGAAAACACTTTGCCAGTTCCCCTCTACTCTTCCTGCTACAGCAAGTAAGTATGCCAGGACAGCAGCATAGAAACCTGTGAAATAGCTGTGTTTTTCTTAAAATAAGAAAAAAATTCTGAGGCACATTCAATGGGAATAAGGAAAAAAGATAATAAGGGGGGAGGGGGGGAATTCATCCTACTTTCTCATGCCCTTAGTTACAGTTAATCTTCATTTTTCATGTTTATAAACACAAGAAAGCATTTTTCTTCTGATGTTAAACAAGCTTTATTGAAATCTCTTTAAGAGACTAATTTCTACAATTCTCCAAAGTAACTGTATCTATGGCCCAAAAAATAGTCAATGGTATTGATTTAATTACATTTGAAAAGATCATAAGAATTCCAGTACAGTAAAGTATCAACATTCCTTCAGTATTTTGTAAATACTTAATGACCTGACTACTTATTTTCCACAACCTTACCACCAACATTGAACTTTCCTGAAAGTGAATTAAAAATCAGATCCTTGTATCTCTTTAGTTTCTTCATTGTTAACAGGTTTCACTCCCATGTTCCCAGCAGAACTACCTTCTGAGCCTATAATTGAATGCACACATCCACCCAGTTTTAAATTTCACTAAAAAATAATCAGCAGTTCAGAAATTGTTTAAAATTATTCACTTCCTATAGTAAGACAACACAGATCACCACAGACTCATGACTGAGTAACATACATTTAAAATTGGATGTATGTTGACTAATTACTCTGGGACATAAATCTTAACTCTAGTTTTCTAGATATCTGAAAATTTTTCCATTTTGGTTTAAAATATTGCAGCCTGTCCTAGTTCAGCAGGTGGGACCAGTTTATCACTGTGTGGGTGTGACAAAAGCTGTGCATTCTACAGCCTCTATTCATTTCCCATGAACTGTTAACAGTGGACCATTTGCAGCAGCTGCCCAGGGCACACTTGACCCCTCAGGCTGCAAGCTGGGTGTTAAAGAAGCCTGTGAGATAGGAGCTGTGATAACTCTCCTCTGGGAAGTCATTAACACCTTCACACCCAGTCTGAGGACATACGTCTGCTAATGGGACATCAATAATTCCAAAAATACCCCATGACTCACAGAGTTAGATCAGTCACTGTGGAACTCTCCGGCCTGGGGGAGGTACTGGGTGTTCCCACCTGGACCTGAGGGTATACAGTCTTGGGGTTTGAAGACCTCTAATACCACTCACCAGATCCAGAGGAGGACCAGAACCTCGGCAGGACTGTGACCACCACTCTCAACCAGACTGCAACTGCCATCTGTACCAACAGGTTTTTCCCTTCCTTTTATTTTGGACTCAGGGGAACCACGTGGGTCTCAGCACAGGGGCTAATGAACAGCATCCTGTTTGTGCCCCAGGGTGCTGGGTTATACTACTGGGTTTTGTGGGTTAAAACCAATTTCTCTTTATGTCATTGTATTTATTGTAATACTTTTATTAAATTATAACTCTGATTTATAATCTCTCCTGAGCTGAGTTCATTTCTCCTGTTGGTTTGCCTTTAAACTAGCACATAGCCATATCAGTCTGAAGAAAATCTGAGAGAAAATGCAGAATTCTAGGTAGAGGGAAAAGAATAAAGTTCATGGTACAAAAATTTTTAATGTGCTTCACTAAAAAATCAAAACCTCCATTAACCTTAAAACCTTTACTTACACAGATAGCTCTTAATAAAATCCAATTAGGAAACGTACCCAAAATACTTGCTAAATTTTGTTTCTTTCCAGCAGGATGGGTATGCATGACACTTCCTGAGACAGCACTCCCTTTTGTAAAATTCACAGTTTTGAACCACGGTTTGCAATCCTATGAAGGACAACTTGAAAAGAGGAAAAGGAAAACAGATTTCACTTCAGACTCCAAGTGCGAAAGTGTGGTTTGCAGCAAATGCAATCTTTTAACCTGAATTTCTGACTGGCATTTATCACATAGTGCCTGGATTTCTAGCATTTATCAAATATAATATGTTTCCCTGAAGTACCAGCTGCAAAGCACGGAGAGATGTTCTGAGTGAAAACTTTCTCAATTGTTGTCCCCTTTTTCTACTTCGTGTTCTGAACAAAGTGAAGATAGGGCTGAGGGAAGTGAAATGACCACTCTGACAATGTGTGTCACAAAGCTGCTCTGGGGAAGCTCCTGGCATACGGATTGCAAAGAATTTAAAATCCCTTTACACCAGACTCTGATGAAGAATCAATGCATAACTAAGTCTGAACTACTTTCAGAGAAGACCCAGTTTGTTAAGACATAGAGGGATAAGAAGAAAATAATTAGGAATTTTAGATTTCAACTAGGAGCTGGGAAAGTGCTAAGAGGGAGTGAATGACTCTGAGCCATAGACCTGATGGTTTACAGCTCACAACAGTGCCAGTAACTCTGTGATTCATAACAGCAGGCTGAGGCATTGATTTCTGGCACAAAATGCCTTTATTCACCAGGCATAGGTCACTTTAGGGGAAAAAACAAAATTAAAGCCTGAATGGTCTTCACTTTCTACACTCTTACCTGGATAGCTACTATAAAACCACATTATGGTTCAGAGACAGCCTACTCACAAGTTCAGAAATGGCACTGGTTTTGAAGGGTATTGTTCTCTGCACATAGCACATAAGTGCTTTCAAGAAGGCAGCTGTCTCTCTCCAACAGGCACTGGCAGAGTCATTTATGCACAGACAACTGCACCTCAATTCTGCTCCACAGCCCAGGTTGAAGGGAAAAAAGCACAATCCACAAAAATAGCAGGAAATTCACATTAGATACTAGAAAAGAAAAAAAAAAAAAAAAGACACTGTGAGCATGGACCGTGGATCAGGTTTCATGGAATCCTCCCAGAGATATTTAAAATGTAACTAATCAGGGCCTGATGTGTCTGATGTAACTTTGAAGCTGGACTTGCCATAAAAGCTGACTGTTCTTGGAGCAAAACATGGGAGCTGTTACCTGCAAAGGTCTTTCTCACCCTAAATTGTGTGATAACTCTAAGTAGAAATGACAGAGCCATCTAACCACCCAGGATCCAAGTTGATTACCTAATGTGTTTTTGCAAAACTGCATTCTATCCTGCCAAATCTCCAGGAATTCCCACAAGATCCAATATAGAACCCTCCTGGTGAAAAAATTGTGCTAACAAGTAAAGAGATCTACTTTCCTGTAATAATAGGTGGATTGGCTAAGCTGACTCTGAGATTTGGAAGCTTGGAAAATATGTCCTAAAAATGTATCCAAGACATTGTACAACTGTGCAAGGGGATCTCTAAGGAGCTACTCATCTGCTGGCAGACTTCTGCCCCCCTCTGTAGTTGAGCCCATGGTAGGAATGAGAAGGGAGAAGGGGCCTCTGAAGAGGCAGTGAATGTGACTCCAAAGAGTTAACAGAGGGACATAGCAAACTGGGGACAATGCAGAGGAGGGTTTCCGTGAACTATAGTTGTTAAAAGTTTCCTTCAAGTGACAGAAGAACTAATTTTCCCTCAGGACTGCTGGTGCACATGTGACAAATGATGCAATGGTAAATTGAAAACATTAGCATTCTCACCAAATGCAACTGGTGAGTCTGATTTTGAGGAGAACTAATTTTGATGTAAATAAAATACCAATTCCAATTACTGAAATAGTTATCTAGCAGTAAAAAACCACTGAAAATAAACTTAGAAAAAACACCACTAACTCTCAGCTGTAATACCTAAAATCCGCCTAAAGAATCTGTAATCACTAGTGACCTTCAGCCAAGTCTCAATGGCACCTAAAGTCTTTATTGGGATTAGAATGATATTTGAAGAGTTTCTCTGTGTGTGACAAAATCTCTGGTTACCTGGGATATTTCATGGAATAGCTGGATGAAAAATTGCCCTCTTCTTTTGCAAAGTTGGAAGAGGATAGTGGAGAATGATTGTTGCGGGCTGGGAGTTGGATTGATTTGTTTTAATGAATATTAGAAAAAGTTTAAAAAAAACAGAAAGAACACAGGATATTTTCTGAAGATCAGTTTAAAGAAACAAAGTAACAGCCCTCCAGGATTTCTAGGAAACCAGATAAATATTATTACACTAATTAAAATTCAGCACAGGGCTCCAGAAGGATCAGGAGCTATTAAATCAGGGGATTGTCACTTCAGAATGTGCAATTAACCCATGCACCCCTTGGACTGTTAGCTGTTTAATGTGTCTGTTTCATGCACTACAAACAAGGATTACAGATCACCAAGAAGCTAAGCATTTGGCAAGGTATTTTCTGAATTAAGGAATGGTAGATAACAGTTCCCTTTTCTTTTTACCCTTTCTCTGTTTTGATCTGTGAACAGAAGTCCTGTGCACTTTTTGACAAATTCTTCACATTTTTTAGCAAGGTGAGGAAGCAAGTGCTTCATTTCTTCATCAGGGAAAACTGTTGAAGGCTGTGAAGCATACAAGATCTATCTAGGTTGTTAACATTTCTTGATTCCTCTGTTTCTTTGTTGTATTAGAGCAGAAGAAAAAAAAAGCAGAAAATGATCTTTCTTCATTCTACCTTCCTTCACATTATAGGTATTTTAACAGTGATTAAGACCTATCATAGTTCAGCAGGTGGGACCAGTTTATCACTGTGTGGGTGTGATCAAAGCTGCGTATTCTAAACCCTCTATTCATTTCCCATGAACTGTTAACAATGGACTATTTGCAGCAGCTGCCCAGGGCACACTTGACCCCTCAGGCTGCAAGCTGGGTGTTAAAGAAGCCTGTGAGATAGGAGCAGTGATAACTCTCCTCTGGGGAGTCACTAGCACCTTCACACCCAGACTGAGGACATAAGTCTGCTAATGGGCCATCAACAATTCCAAAAGTACCCCATGACTCACAGAGTTATATGACCCATTGTGGAACTCCCCTCACTGCGGGAGGTACTGGGTGTTCCCACCTGAACCTGAGGGTATATAATCTCGGGGTTCGGAGATTTCTGGTACCGCTCATTGAATCCAGAGGAGGACCAGAACTTTGACAGGACTGTGACCACCACTCTCAATCAGACTGTGACTGTCCTTTGCACCAACAGGTTTTTCCCTTCCTTTTACTTTGGACTCAGAGGAACCACAGGGGGCCTCAGCACAGGGGCTAACGAACACCATTCTGTTTGTGGCCCAGGGTGCTGGGTTTCACTTCTGGGTTTCGTGGGTTAAAACCAATTTCTCTTTGTATCATTGCATTTATTGTAGTATTTTTATTAAATTGTAACTCTGACTTATAATCTCTTTTGTTTTGGATTCATTTCTCCTGCTGGTTTACCTTTAAACTAGCACAAGACCTGATACAATTTCAATTTTAAGAGATTACTTCTGACTTCAATTTTCATTGTCAGGGTGATATGGTCACTGTTGTACACTAAGTTACATTTACCCAAGCTTAGAATATAAAGCAGTGGAAACTGAGTGAAGGACCCCCATACTGATGGGCCAATATAAGAGTGAAAGTGTATTTGATGTTACACAAAGGCAGAAAAGTAATGGAGAAGAAAAATCTAAAAATAACACCACAAACATTATTGCACTCATTACACATCACATATTGCTGCTTAATGGAAGACTTAAAATTGAATTATTCTTTTCCACAGAGTTCTTGTATAGCCCTTGCCAAACTGTTTTAATTTCCACTCCTTGTAAGATCCCTTCTACATCAAACAGAAGTTGTAAGGCCAGAAGGGCTTCTATCTATGGAGAAGTGATCCACTCTTTCCATTAAACAGGGTAGGGGAGGATCTCTATACCCCTAATAATAGTAACTGTAGATGGGTGAAGGGAATGCAGTAAATAGAGAAAATCTGCCAAGACCTGTGACTTTGAAAAGGCATTTTATTTTTAATGGATAGAAAAGAAACTAGTAAAACTTAGCAAGGAGCCTAGGATTGATCATTGTGCTTGTGTTATAAGGACAAAATTTCTAGCTCCACCTTGATCCATAACTTTGACAATTGAAGACAGAATTGTAGCACTGTGTTAAGTACTTGATATGACAACACAAGGCTCACAGGTCTGGAGCCCCATGCTTTTCCACGACTTTTGCAAACTATGATCTGATCTTAACCATGAGGTACTAGATAAGCTTGGTTTATAGGAGAGCAGTTCTACCAGAGAGTGAATGCATCTCTGACTCAAAAGAATGAAGGTGTCAAAAACCATAGAAAAACGCCAAGAAAAATCTCATGCTTAAAGAATATGAAGGTGAGGAGACAGGAACTAAGAACCTGTGATAGGCTGTCTGATGACACTTTCATTACATCATGAACTGAAAGGTCTGATACTACTTCAAAAATAATCTTCAAGCCATGGTGGTGAAGTGCAGTACCACTGATGAATTGCATCTCTATGTAGTGTTAGGCAGCTGCTCCTGTACCCAGTACGTTGTATATGAGGCTCTACATGGAAGTACAGAGGAATGGAATAACAGGACTTCCATCTCTGTCAGACTGCCTCTTATAGGTAGAAACCTACTTGGTTTGTAGCATATGCTCTTTGGTGTTTATTTGTGCCCTGCTATAGGTTGGCTGGTTAGCTGACTATGGGTGAGAAGGCTGGTATTAGAGCTGATGAGCCTTTGGGTAATGTCAAAGGTTTTGGATTTCAGAGAAGAAAGACACTGCAGTCTATTCTTCATGGCATAGCTCGCAGTGCTGACCTAAAGAAGACTTGCAATCTGCTACACAAGCTGCGCAGGATTTTTTTGAATGCTTAAATTTTAGTAGCTGGTAGATGGTACGGTTTACACCACTTTCCCAGGTTTACACTTTCCCACAAACACACTGGTTTGGTTCTTCTTTTTGAGCCTTACATATATGAAACTTAGCTGCTGGTTTGAGCTTCTTTTGAGGATTACTACTATATTCTGGGAGCAAAAGATATGTGTGGTAGCTATCTAACAGGATTGGTTTAGCCCTGACACTATTTAGGTTTCCAGAGGTATGTGAAGGGACTCCACCGGTACTATGATGTTCCCTATATACAAATGAAAAGTTAATTGACATTATTTTGTGAAATCTGTAATCCAGTTTGATGTAGTATGATTGCCTTCAAATTATATTTGAGAAACAAGTAGTATGCACCGGAATAAATAGTTATCAAAGTTGATATAGACCCACCAAAAAACCCCCCAACAATGAATTAAAAAAAAACCAAACACAAACAAACCAACAAAAAAACTCCATGCCCCTAGTTTCTCTTTGGCTAAGATCTGTCATTGATAAATGTATATTCTTATACATTCAGGATGTCTGCACAGTGTATCTACAGCCTGCCAGCCCATATGGTCACATAACGTTTTAGACATTTGTAAAAATATCAAAAATTCAAAACTTCACAACTGGCTACTAGAGAGCTTTGATATGCTTTTTCAGGGCTTCACAATGGTAATGACTACAGTGGGGAAATTACACATTTCATGAGGGAGTGCTTAACAACTTCCCAAATGTAGTTTGGGAAGATTCAGGAGCTACTGACTCCGAGGTTCAGGGTGTTTTACCTAACAGCACAGAAGGCAGTTGAAAGCATGAAATGTTACATGGACTCCCTAGCTACAGTAATGTAGCCAACACAGCCATCACTATGAGATGAACTAATATGGGTCCACAACTGGCTGCCACATAATCTCAAAAAATGAGAGACACAAAGTTAACTCATTGATGACAAATAAATCGCTCATTCCCGCTTTATGCTCAATAAGTACAGTCAAGTGGATCGCATTTTTTATGAATTGTTATTTGAGTAGCATGTGCTATTTTGTTGCCATCTGTAAATTCATAGTTATAATGATGGAGACAGTGATAATTTCTTTTCCCCATGAATAGATTAAATCCTGTTGGACTGCAACTAATGTTACCATAGACATATATTATCAAGACCACTTGTACTGAAACTATTGTTATCATAGACTAATGTTATCAAGACTACATCTAGGACTGCAGTAAAAAATGAATGTAAGAATGAACAATTAGGAGGTATTTTCATTTAAAATTAAAATCTATGCTGAAACATATATATGTTCAAAATCTAAATGTTCCCAGATCCAACCTGATTCATTCTCTAGGCTAAAATTATCTGCATGCAGTTCTTGCTGCATGCAAAACAAACCCTAGGGAAGAATCATGAAGAAAATGCTGGCAGACCCACAGCAATCACACCTGTGTAAGAAAGAAGAGATGGCACAACTTCTACAGTTGTGTGTGCTGTTTTACTGTGAAAATGCAGTCCCAAGTGAGCTGAGATGATGACTAGCAGAATTCTCTAACTATTAAAAACATAAATGGCAAAATCCCCTTTCAATAACCATTTGAAGAGACTGTGTATAATTATCTACAAAATTTATTGGAATGTCTCAGCACAACACAGAGGGACAGCACTTAATCTCTAAAAGAAAGTGTTTGGTTTAGAGTTGAGTTCTAGATAAATACATAGAAATCAGCAGGAAATCAGCACATGTGTCTTAAGGAACACACGTAAACATTTATCCATATGACCCATGAACATCTGCCTAATTCAGATGAACCAAGCCAGCTGTTCAAATGTACATAAAAATGTGAAACTGCTGACAGATCCCTAATGCAAAATAAGTGTACAATTTAAAAACAAGTTATCCCAGCTAAATGAAACATATCCTTTATAAAGACTTACTAATATCAAAAGATTTCATTGTATTTTTCAGTGCTTTTTAATCATATTTCTTCTAGTGTGTCTTGCTAATAAGAAAATTCTAAGCAAACTCTTGATGAGTTCTTCCATGCTTTTATAAAAGATAAAGCCACAAAGCTTTATTATATCTGATAGAAAAAAGCCAACATAGTTGAGAAATCTATATCAACTTGAACATTAAGATAAAGTAAGTTGCTTGGACTCCTTGACTTTCAAGTTAACTTCTACTAAGTGACTGGCAAGAACCAGTGCCTGCTTTCCTCAAACACAGAACTGAGTTTTCATCCTTCCTGAGCACAAAAATTACTGTCTGACTGCTCAGCTGCAACATTCAGCAGCAAACTGAACTCTGCAAGCTGTTAAGCTCTATTACAACCACAAACACAGCAGCATTCAATGTATACAACAAACTTGAATCAGATACTTACAGGTAGGAGTGTTTCTGCAGGAGGTTGAACATGAGATCATACTAGAATAACAGGAAAAATGTATGTCATGATCTGGTTTAAAAGGCTGGCAAAGAAAGAAATCCAGTGAGTGGGCGACAGAGAGAAAGCAGAGAGGGGGAGGGGAGAGAGAGATGAAATTCCGATCTTTCTCGTCAGCTTGGCTGCAGTTTTCTCCGTACTGAAAATCCACAATATACACGCCTTGCTTGTAAGACTGATTGCAGAGTCCCAAATTACAAATGCTTTTGGGCTTCCTATGGGAATAGTATTCAGAGATCCCTTGTAGTGTTTACACTCAGTAATGCTTCGCTGGCAGC
>JAWWEV010000095.1:40491512-40502822 GCA_035583235.1 Hafferia zeledoni | reverse complement strand
ATCTTCCGTTCCCCTTCTGCTAGTTAAGTCTGTTGGGACTAAAAACTGAGCTGCTGTTATTAGTTTGCTCACTTATTTCTCCCCAGTTCTGCTAGTTTATTTCCTTCAAACCACAGGCACGCGTGCGCACACAGACACACCCCCTACCCTAGGAGCATTCAAATTTTAAATTTTTTCCTCCCTATTCAGAACAACAAGAAAGATGAAGGGTATAGAAAAAATCTGACTAATTATGTAATACCTTGGACAATTCTAGATATCTCTCCAGCCTTCTGTCATGAGATTCACATCAGATTTGAATATTTAACTGGCTAGTGGGATTCTAAGTAAAATTTGCTACCACACAGTGGATCATTGGCACACCCTGAAGGGTAAACCCAACAGTCCAAATTTTCAAAGCACAGAGGCTGTATTGTAAAGTCACAATAGAGGGACAGGCTATTCTATGGCCATCTCAGCATAGGGATCAAAAGAGCATTTAAGCATAGGGGACAAAAATATTTTCAGTGCAGCCACCAAACATTGTGACAAGGGCAAGAGGGACAGCATGGGGAAGAGCTACTGAATTCCAAGTTACCTGAGTAAACAGGGCCAAATCCAGCACAACTGCATGTTGTCTCTCCTTGCCCCTCTTTGAACAAGTGAGCTGACTTTGACTCGTCTATGGAAACAAAACCACACTATAAAAATACAAAACCGAAGTCAATAGCAAGAAACAACAGAACCAGTAGATGCTGCAGTGGCATGTCTTAAAGACAGATGAAGAAAACAGATGTCTGTTAAAAATTAAAATTAACTCAAAGCTATACTATGTGTAATATGATACAATCTGGTTTATATTTGCTTCTGAGAAAATATTATACAAAAAAAATTTCCTCGAGGTACATCACTAATGTCAGAGTGATATACTGCCCTGGATTTTCTTCCACATATTTTATTAGGTTTAAAAAAATACTTGGAATGAGCATTTATCTCCTCTGAGTTGTGTAGATGGCTGTGGGTTAGCCTGTGTGTTTATATTTTTGCTTGCTGGAACTTAGCTTCTAATTCACTATGATGAGTGACCTGTTTGGATCATACAGTGGTCTGGTTAGGATTATCAGCATAACTGTCCTTACAGGCTGATCAAAAAAGTGGAAGCTTATTTTGAAGTATAAAGTCTCTGACCCATTAATCAACAATATAATGGCAGAAGCTCTTTTCAGACTATTTTTATTACTCCAGCAATAAACTTGGCATCTCATTTCTTACTGTACTTTTACCTACAATTAATTTTGGCAATGGAATAAGGTCTATCTAAAGGATAGACCAAAACTGTCACAGTTTTTCTTTAAAAATGTCAGAGCACTGAAGAGAAGACATGCCTTTTGTACACATACTCATTCTTCTCATTTCAATGTTTGCCCCCAATGGAAAGAGGGTAGTTCCGTTTGCCATGGATGAAACTTAAGCACAGTATATATTTTATTAATGACTAGTGAAATCATGCAGTCCAGACTGTTGATATGAAGGTAGTAAGTTAAAAGCTTTCTGTAAGCTGTCTTTAATATGATATAGTCAAAATCAGTCCCTTTCTTCACAGGCTTTTATTTGGAAAAGAAAAATAGCATATTTGAGGCACAAAGCAGGCAAGAACACACACATACTCCCATATCCAGACAGCTCACACAGTCCCATCTCTTCCCTTTGATTTTGACTTACATTGATAAGCAATGGCCTAAATCCACATTTTCTGTCATCTGCACAGTCAGTCAACATTCCTGTAAGGAGGATGAGGTTCTTGAAGTAACAAAAGACTCATGCTTATCCTAAACCTGAAGACTGTACACTGGAAGATGTGTTGAACCATGGCAGAAAAGAGATACAATTCTTTTCAAGGTACTTACTATATGACATAAATTTTATTGTGTGAGCAACAGTACCTGGTTGCAGTAGTCCACTCTTCAGTCCCTAATGCAGGCTGAGGAGAACAGAGTGAAAAATCATGTTTAAAAGGGGAAGTGTTAAATCTACCTTCTTCTCCCTCCATTCTGTTCATAAAGATTTACTGTGTGGGAATGCCCTTGGATGCACTAACTTATGTTCTTCCTGAACATAAAAATGCAAGATCAGCCACACAAGTGCCAGTGAATACAAAGTATGTGTACACATGTTAACAGAGAGCTGATCCCACAAGACACTGTCATTCTGATGAGCTTGCCTGAAGACTCATCTAGTGGTTCTCAGGATCAAGATAATAAAAACACAATAATCATGCCATCAAAGAAACCCAACACACTTCCTGTAGAAGAAACAAGGATAATCTGGGATTACTGATGCCTGTGGCTGGAGTCGCAAGTTGGGTTTCTTCTCAGGGCTGTGCATCAGCATCCCAGCTAGGAGGGTAATGCTGCTATTGCAGCCTGTCATCTTCATCCACAATAAGCCAGGGTTTACAAGCATGAAGTTAATAATGAAATTCACAACCAAGCAGTCTTCTGGTTATTCTCCTTCTTATCTTTATTTTCTGGAGCATTACTAAGGAAGCACCATACAAGATATTCCCTTGAGTTCTCTCCTAGGAGGCTGAGGATCTCTTGGCTATTAGGTACAGCCAACAAGAAACTTGCTCAATTTTCATGGTATAATGCAGTTAATGTATACAACACAAGAAAGGAGATGGTTCTTAATGCAGGGAGTTCATCCATTTTCTCTTAGGCTTCTGAGGCAATGAAAAGCTTCATCCAGGACTGAGATACCAGAAAGAGCTTCTCTGCTTCTTCAAACTCTCAACAGTGATGATCTTGAAAAGTTGCTGCAGTAGCAAACTCAGTAGAGAGAGATTACAACCTGTAGACTCCTTGTAACACATGTCCTACATATCCTCATAGTTTGGAAGATAGTCCTGGATAGTTTTGGTGACTTTGATAAAGAATCTAATGGTTTGTGGTCCAGTAGTCAGAAGATCTGTATTCAGGTGACATCTACACCCCCTACAAACAGGGACATGAAACAAAGTAGCCCTTGAGATTCAGTAGTACAAATGCATGAAGGAAGAGCGGTGATTCTGCCTGTATTCCACACAACCATTCTTGTCCTTGGGAAAGAAAAAGCCTGGAAATTACATTTTATCATTGCTACTGAGTTTTGTGTGGTTTATGGGTTTAACTCTTCCTGTAATCAAAAATAGGAATTTTAAGTGACACTTCAAATGTGGTCGAGGTTTCTATGCTAATGAGTCCAAAGTTATATTGTTGAGTTTCTTTCTTGATAAGTATCAGAAAACATTCTTTTTGAAGGACCATTGTCATAGAAATTTGCCACCATTTAAAGACTTGCTCAGAGACCTAACCTTTAGGGAGAAATTTTCAGCTCTGCTGACAAAAAAATTGATCCCTTAATTCATGAACCATGACATTGCAGAAAAAATTATAGCTATCGCCCAGAGTCCCATGCAAGTCCAGCTCCTGCCTGCCCAGGTGGCAAGGTTGGACAAGTACAGCTGTCACATGGTCCTGCTTGTGTTGCTCTGGCCCTGTGGTGGCATTCCCACTGTGCTGGCCAGTCTGGGGCTGAGCTGATGGCTCCTCAGTCCAGCAACTGATGCTATCCCAGAGCTGCAAAAGGAGGTTCACAGGGGCTGAGATGTGGGACAGGGATTCCCTCACCTCTGCAAAATTCAACCTGTTCCTCACACACACACACTTGAGCTGGTCTGAGCCAATAATTAATATATAATTAATATTGGCCAGTGTCTCACAACTGGCTTCAATTGAAAGGTGCAGTCTGAGTTCCTGACAAGCATATTGTGTCTCAGTTTTCCTATAAAATGAAAATTCTGGACCTAATCCATTGATGCCCAATATGAATCAAAGCTATTTAAAGTCACAGTTAGTCTTAAGGAGCCAAGGTGTATATTTGTAAACCATTGAGGTTCTCAACTGGAATACATTACAAAGAATAACAATGCTATTTATTTCACATATCATGGAAAGCAGTTTATTTATGCTTACTAAGATTTCCTTCTAAAATAATATAGTCTTTTGATTGAAATAGTGCCATCTTTTGGAGAAAAACAAACAGAAAAAACAACAACAGCAACAACAAAGGCAAGAAAGAGCCAAGGTGCTATTTTTGTCTAAGATACAGCAAATAAAACTGAGTTTTTTATAAATCTGGAAACCTGGATGAATCCTTTGTGCGCAGGCAAAATTTCTACAAAATCTGATTTATACCTGCAAGCTTTCTTCACTCACACTGTCAGTAACTATCTTCTTAGCATCTAAGATTATAACAGGAAGCCTGATAGAGTAAGTAACACATCTTTACAGTGAGTCCCACATGATCAAATGAGGACACATAATTTGCTTTTGTGGAGTTTCTTCTAAAATTATATGCTATATATCCTGGCACAGATAACATTTCTTCTCATTCGATGCAGTTATGTTTATTAGGAGCTCCACCTGTATTTATTTAAAATCATAGAATCACAGAATAATTTTGTTTGGAAGGCACCTTCAAATGTCATCTAGTCCAATCCAATATTCACTTCAATATTATAATTACTCATCAAGAGTGTTAACTCTCATAGATAGTCACTGTAATAGAGTCAGGTCATGTTCCCATCTTCAAATTCTTGGTAATGCCAGTTTTAAAATGTTGCTGTGTGGTTCTCTTTCCTTCTCCATAAGAAAAATTGGAGCACATCTCCATAATGGAGCCCCACAGGCAAGAGAGCTGGGAATTGTGATCCTTTATTAGGTATTCAGACAAAATAGAAAGGTTTTGAGGAATAAAAATCAGGTGCTGGAGTCAGGTGTTTTTTTTTTTTAATCTTCTCTATTTTTAGTAACTTCAATGCAACATATGTACTGTGTGTTTGTGGACAACAGTCATCTGATACTTCAGTTAAAAGAAAGCATTGTGTCACAGATTATGCTCTTAATTTAGCTTCATGTAATGTCAAGCAATGAGTCTAAGAGTAACCCACTTCAGGTTTGGATACACCTCCAGGTAGTAAAGCCATGTATTGCAATGCAATGGGTGTTAACATTAGAAACTTTATTAATATCACACAACTTTTAAAGAAATTATGCTAATGCATTAACATATTACATGGAACACAGCTGTCTGAGGATCAAATGCACTGTGTCACTGCCAGCTGCATCATTGCAAAATAGGTGCAGAAAATGTATAATGGTAAAGTTCTTGATGAAAAAGACCAATTATTCAACTTTTCAGCTGCAGAAAGGACACTAGACACAAATGGGTTTTTTGAAAATACATCAAGGTAGCGCAAAAACATTAGTTTTGTGTCAGGCAGATCAAAAAATCATAACACTGTTTGAATGTTTGAGACACATGTGAGTGGCAGTAAAATGAGTAGCTTCATTGAAAAATCCATGATTAATGCTATTAGCTCTAATTTTAAACACTTTGATATTTCCCAAAGTTCTTAGGCTCTTGGGCTAGATCTTCAGTTGTTGCAGAAGAACAATGAAGGGACATCCTCAAGGACTTCGGAATCTTGGCAGGCCCTAAAGTCCTTTGTCAGAATACACGTGCAGCATATAAGCACTACTAAGGTTTCTTCAAATTACACATCTGTAAGGATCAGCAAACATGCTGCAGATCACAAAAACACCTCTTCATGACCATGGTGTTCATCTTGGAGATGCGAGAGGGACCAAGCACAACTGGATGTACAGCAGCAAAGTCTTCCCTCCATTCCTCCATGGTCAGGATAGTAGAGATACATAAGAATTTGGCAGGAAGAGAAACTCAGCTACCACTGTTCTTGTAGGACATCTTCTGCAGCATTAAAAGGCATGCTTGTGTGTTTAAGCTTCATCACAGAATTTCAATTCTAGAAATAATAAGTAGGAATGTTTTTACTTGTGCTTCCATCACCTATAAAGGAATTGATTTCTCTCATTTGCCTTACAGGCTGCTACCATACCTTCTTCATCTGCAGTAAAAAGACAAAACTTAGGTTTTTCAAATCTCTTCAGATGGCATGGTATAAAAAGGTTGGCAGCAGCTAAAATGACCGTCAGCATTTCTAGCTTTGTAGGGTGGCAACAGTCTCATCTGTCACACAGGTGTTACATATGAGGATCAGAATGAACTCTTACATCCTTTCCTGGTTACAGAGATCATGGACATGTTAAGGACTACTGAAGTAATCAGTTTGGCACAGCTGGAGACAAGTATTTGATGGAGATACTGGAGTAATGGCAATGCCCCCATAATGAAGGAAATAATTATATTCCAGCTTGTGAAGATCTGGTCTGTTGTTTAAAGCACTTAACAAAAGATAGAAAAAGCAATTTTTCACACACTGATAAGCTACCATCCAATTTACTACAAACTGAAAGGTTTTTAGGAATATTACGTTATAGTCATTAAAATAATTTGCACTCAGGAAAGGTTCCTTAGTTATTTTAATTGAGCTTAATCAAAGTGAATTTAACAAGACTCTGGAGATTTTTATCCAAATTCTTTCAAAACTGAGGCTTTTGTGGTGCAGGACCTTTATTTTGGCTTTAGACCACGTATGGATATAGACCACAGCTGGTACAATTCGTTCTTTATCCCAGTTAATGCTTCTGAAGTGTCACTGACTTACTTTATTCAGTTCACACTGTCACTGACTATGAAATATCTCCAAAAAGAGTTTTCAAAACAATGTCATAGATTTTATTTTTGTACTCTACAGAAGAGACAAAGCTCTGCAAAGGCAGAATGCCTCTCAACAGCACAATCAAGTAGGACCAACACATAACAGACACCACTCCTCACCTCAAGCAGTAGCTCCAGAAAACATGTACTTTTAGAATATTGAAATCATCCTGTGTTTATCCTTGCAAGTGCTACACACAGCATCCAGATTAAAAACCAGGAACACTAATCTTCATAAAGAATTTCCCATGCCTCTGAAGGCTACATTTTTACCTACAGCAGTGTTTTAATAGTGTGATGATGTGCTAAAACCATTGCAATCCCTAACTGTTCGGAAGGTATGCAGAAGTGTTTAAGCACAGAATAGTGCTTTAATCTGTTCTAATCCTCTAAAAAGATTACTTTCTGAAGAATTTTCGTATCTTGGCATTCAGCTAAGGGGTTTTTTTAAGAGTAGACGTTAATTAAAGAAAATTGAAAGAGCCTTTTGAGACAGAGGAAGACAAGAAACCCCACTTGTATGCTCCTGCTCAGGAGGGCTTAGGAAAATCTAGGGAGGTGTGCTATTTCAATTGTAACAGCACCAGATCTGATTCTTGATTGTAATGAACAAAATTAGCAAAAGGAAAAGTGGACCTCACAGACTTCTCCAGAAAATCCCCCCTGTACATGTGAGTATTCCTGTCTGTTTGTATTGTGGTTGTTGTTAATATACTTCTTCTTATCTTTTCACTCATATCTCCTTGCATTTTTATTCTCTGTACTGGTGGAAGAGGAGGTGACCTGTTTGTTGGAGTCTCCATCCTAGCATTTGTCTTAAACCGAGACCCTTTCCCATGTCAAAAGCCAAAGTTAGATCCAAATTGCAAGGGCATTAAATCACAGAAATTGAGGCAGCTGCAGTATTCCAAGATGACCAACAAACTTCATGGAATCGTAGAATGACAGAATGTTCTGGTTTGGAATCTTGGGTGATAAAGATCATCTAGCTTTGTCCCCTGCCTCGTAATGTCTGTTACGAGATCAGGTTGCTTAAAGTCTCATTCAACCTCATTTCATAGGATGTGTTAGGGAACATCTCAAGTGTTGATTTTAGACTGAAATATCCTTAATTAATTTATTGAAACAGATGGACAGAAGAGAAATCATTTACCAT
Organism: Hafferia zeledoni; assembly: GCA_035583235.1. Lineage (NCBI taxonomy): Eukaryota > Metazoa > Chordata > Aves > Passeriformes > Thamnophilidae > Hafferia > Hafferia zeledoni. Next base: position 40,495,006 of record JAWWEV010000095.1, on the reverse strand, counting down.
AGAGCCTGGACAGAGTGACTAGAGACCTACTCAGCCTTAACAACAGTACAGTGTGTCAGGTTTCAGCTAAGAAAATAAGGGATATATGCACCCAAATTTGAATTGCCCGTCTCAGTCACTCATAGCTTTGAAAAATGGCATTTTCAAGACTGAATTCAGGGTCAAACTGAATGATCTAAAAATATAATCTACTTTAAGGCCAAGAATGCTCAGTCGTTTGGAGTCATCTGTGTCCATAAGCTCAAAGGAAACTTTTCCAGTGGGGCACCACCATGCTGAGCAAACACTCCCTGGCTGGTGCAGAATGGGTTCACTTGACACCCACTGAAATGCAGCCTTGTCAACACAGAGCTTTGTCCTGGAGAATATACTCTACTTTAAGCAGAAGTAGTGAGCTAAGGCACTACTCTAACACTCAGGAGAGCTACAGTGGGGTCTGTTTGTCCTTACCTCCCAGTCAGTTGTGGCTACCTTTGTCCAGAGGTCACTGGCCGTGAAGCAACGTCAGCAGTGGAAATGCCCTCAGAGCTATTCAGAAGCTTCACCACAGGAATTGTTTTCACTCACCAGCCAAAAGAGCTGAGGATTTAGAACTGAACATTGACACGAATTAAGCTTTCATTCAGAGCAGTTAACTCCACTTTAATCTGCAAAACAGGGGTTTGACCTGGCATGATTTAAATCCCAAACAAACAAACAAATTAGTATTGAGAGTATAGACAGAATTTTCCAGTGGGTGATTGTTGCATTTTCACAATTTGCTCTTTAACTGTCCAGACCAAAGACAGTTTCCAGTGAGATGGAAGTTCTACAAAACTACTTTTTTATAGTTTTTGAGGAGACATAATTCTTTTCCCTGCAGACATCAGAATTAACAGGTTGTATTTTCTAGCAGTTTAGCCCATCACCACCTGCAGCAACGTCACTACAGAATTCAAAGCCAGAAAAAGACATTTTGTTAAATACACTTTGGTTAAAGAAAAGTTCTAATATCACAGAGGTGTAGCCTGCACGTAAAATTGTCTGGGAAGTGCAGATATGTAAATGTGCAACATAAGACCATCATGACAATATGTACCAAACTCCTCTTCAAGGTTTAGACCAGGACAAGCCAAAAGCCTCACCAGTGGAATTTACTGAACTGTTGAGTCTTGAATCCAGTAACTTTATTAAAACAAGCCAATGTAAGCATCAATAAAAACTCTATTAAGAGCCTACCAAAAATGTGGCTTGATCCTTTTAAATGTCATTCTCAGGTCACATTACACAGAAGTGAATTACACAGGCAGTATCAAAGGCCTCTTACATGTGGTGACAGATAAGATCTTGGCTCATGGTCTTTATAACATTGAATTTCACTACTTTAAGGCTATTGCATTCTGCTAATAGCTCCTTCATCCTAGGAAAAGGAAGAATGGTTTATAAAAGAGTAATTTATGTAAATTAGATTAAACCCAAAACCTAAGAAAAGATTGCCCTTTCTTTTTTTTAAGAAAACGAAGAAAAAAACAAACAAATCCAAACCATAAACAAAGACAAAACAACTACAACAGCAACAACAAAAAAACTACCCCTTATCTATATTTTCATGAATGCTGCTGGAGAAATTTGAGCCTGGCTAATGTGCTGGGGGTGGGGAGGTGTGTTTGTAAGTGAGGTTCCCCAGCTGAAGCTGCTCAAATTGCTATCAGGTTTACGGGAAAAGCCATTCAAACACTGCTCAAGCATTCTGCTTTTATTGACTGTTTAGACCAAATGTGTGCATCCATTGTGTTTGTCCCTCTAACACTGACTTCAGAAGGAAGTAGCACTGCTGGGTGCCATTGTTGGAAGACACTTTGTGTGATTCCTTAAGATCCAAAAAATTTGTAGTATGTAGATTTGTAATAATATAGCTGTATAGTTTCTAACATTTTAGAATAGCAGTTAATAGTTATTAAACCCTTTCTCACAGTTTATATTGCATTCTTAAAATTCTTGAAATGTTGTTTAATGCTCTTTTAAAGGAAAAATATTTTAGCAAGGACATCTTGTTTGGGGCACATGCATTGAAGGACATAATAAGATATCACTGTAGTCAAAGCAGAAGGCTCAGAAACCTTGGAGAAGTTCCAAAGCAAGCATGGGATGTGAAGATGATGTTGGTGAAGAAGTAAGAGGTCTTGAGACCTTAGACTCAGTTCCAGGGAGGCATGACAAGAGGTAGACCTGAGGGTGGTTCTGGAGGCAGATAATTCTCAAGTTGGATGTACCCATTAGATATCATAATTAATTAGTGTTATAAATTTGCAAAAACCTTATACAGTAGCATGCATTTATGTATTCATTGCACCTAAAAGCCCTTATAATTAAAGGACCTTCTCTCTATTCTGTCTGAGAGCTGGGTGGGTTCTCGGGAACAAGGCTGTGGAGCATGCTGCTTGCAGAAATCCCAGCCTTGGCAGATCTGCCCCCTGTGAAGGACTCCTTCCTCAGGCACAGCCTGGGCTGGTCTGTTTCCACAGTATGACAGGAAATTAGTCTCCTGTGAACCTGTAGGTCTGACTGGGGAGGAGGTGAAGTATTCAGAAACAGCTAACAGTGCATCTTTCTTTCCCTTCACCAAGTCTGTTCCCTTCAGGAGCCCTGCCATAGCACTTTTACAGAAAATTAAGATGTCAGCAAAACCTCATCCTTCGAACACTTAGCAATCGTACGATATTTTGCTTGTGGATGAAGAAGGCAAAGACTTACACATGCTGTTAGCTTGCTTGTGCATCTGGTCTGAAATAAAATAATGTAAAACAGCATAATATTTAAAACCAAAAACCCAAAACTACTAGATGGAGAGGAGGGTCATTAGCACACATGACAGAAGAAAAAATAGCCTCATAATTACTCTACATTAGCGAATTTTGGAGGGTTCCAGTACTTTTAGCAAAAATTCACCCTATACATCCTTGATCTCTCTTTACTGCATCTTCCTAATATAGTTTATTTCCTCCCAAAAAGGGGGCTTGCAAAAGCAGGGATTTACTTAATAAAGCTTTTGTAGCATTCAGGGAATTATAGCCAATTACATTTATAAGTACCATCTAAAGTTTAACGGCAAGTTCTTAACCAGGTCTCAGTGTTTAATGTAAACTAGATGTCAGCTTAGGTATTCAATCCAAACTAGTCTCGGACAGCAACTGGCCCTCACTTCTCCCACCTGCCTTTTCCTTTTTTCTCCAGCATTATGTAGGATACTGGTCAACAAAATACCTGACAAAAAATTGTCTGTCTGAGGATAAACATCATATTTTTTTGTCTCTAATACTGTATCTTTATTTCCAAAGCTGACCTTAACAGGAATGCTATAAACAGGGCTACAGGAAAGCTAAAAAAACAGAGTTCTGTTCAGGTTTGAGGTGGAAGACCATCTCCACTAAAATCAGTAACAGCTATGACAATTATATTAGTGATTTTCACCCTTCAGGACCAGGCTTTATCCCTTAAGATTCATAGATTTTTGT
>JAWWEV010000095.1:40431352-40467301 GCA_035583235.1 Hafferia zeledoni | reverse complement strand
TTATATTGTAGTTTTAATTTTCTCTTTTCTGTATAAATACATGTAGTTAGTTTTCAGCATAAACCTGGTTTTAGAGGGTTTTTTTTCCTTTCCCATTTTCCCAGCCAGAGGCTGACACTGTCTTTGGGCAGTTGGCATTTTGCCAGCTCAACCCAAGACAACACCTTTCCAATGGCTGAAATATAGGAAGCCCAAGTGCTGACCTGAGCAGATGATTATAGTTTAGAGTTACATAGTAACAACGTCTGCCAAGCAGTTGCACAAATGTAGTTCTTATTTTTGTATTTAAAACTTTCCTGTGTGTCTTCTTTTTCTATTCAATGTGCTTCCTTTATTCAATTACTCTGTGAACACTCTAATCAGCTATAAAGGTTTTATTCCAGACTATAATATGCCTAGTAACTGAGAGTAATTTAGCATCCTACAGGCATGCTTTAGCTTTTCCGTGAGCTAAGATACCTACTATCTCTCTACTGCTTTTATGATAACCGTAACTACCACACTTAAAATTCAAACCATGGTAATTAAGTTGATCTATTTGTTGGAAAGCATCAGGTAAAACTATGTGCAAATATGGAAACATTTAACAATGCCATATGAAAAAATAACTTTGAACACTGACTTCTTTTAATTGCTGAATCAAGCCCTACACACATTTAAAAGGTTTTCTTTCTTTCTTTTTTAATGTTGGGATTTTAAAAGAATGCTAGGAGTATATTATATGGTCCCCAGTGAATTTAATTACATAACTGATAACAGAATGAGTCAATTATTAATCACTCATGTATTTTATATCATTTAAAGCTATTATTTTATCATTGGTGAAAAATTAAGATTAAAGTAGCTCATTTTATATTTGCTATCGACATTTCAAAGGACCCTTTATTTTTTCATAAACCTTGATAGCTTTGTACAACCTCTCAATGTAGACATTGTATAAAGAGACCCCTATGCCCAAGATAGCATGTTTAAACTTGAGATCAGGCCTTTTTTGTTGATACTGCTTTGATAAATCTCAGCTGAAGGTTCTTTATGTACAACTAGAATACAGTGCCTAATTCAGCACTCAGTAGCACAAGCTTAATATGTGACTTATTCCTCTGAAGTCAGAATCCATTCAAATGCAACACAATGAACATTTCTACATGCTCTTTAAACCAGAAAATACTTCATTCCGCATCCTCTGTTATTCTGACTTCATTATTTACTCAAATACCAGATATGAACATGTGCAAACCCCAGTAGATCAGAAACAAAACAACTGCAGCAACAGAGCAAATATAAACATTCTTTGTTGAACTATGCAGTGTAAGAATATACAGAAACAAAACATGAAACATTAAGATTAGTAATAAAATAATTGCAAAGTCTAAATTGAATTTGTTACAAGAAAATACTTCTTTTATACATTACTTTGCAAGGTGTTTTAGAAGCATAACAAGATCTGATTATTGTACATTTTTCTGGCCATAAGGTGCTACATAGAGCTGCTACCCATGTGTATTAGAATGCAAATATAACAATCTTGCATCAGCTTTCTTTGGACATGTATTTTCTTTCAATTTTTGTTAAAAACTGATGAGCAAGGACATAAAAATCATTATAAAATGATCTTTCACCAAGAGACTAAACATTTGAATGATATGCACAGACAGAAGTTTTTTGTGATAGTTTCTTAGCAGACAATTCTTAAACAGAGAAGCTTTGTCCTGAAACCAAGCTAAGTTATTATTGCTTACCTCAAAAAAAATACATCAATTATCAGAAAAATCTAAATAAGCTTTTGTTATAACTATGTAAGTTTACCCATGCTTGCTCAAACTAACAAATTATATTTGCTCTTGTATGTATTATAATTCCTAGTATTAATGAGAGAGGCTATACCATCATAGGTAAATGCTTTGCTCAGTTTTAAGGTCTGAGCACAATATTCAAAATTTCCACAAAAGAAGAGCAAGTGAGGTGAAGATTATAAGGAGCAGTTAAGACTAATTCAGAGCTGTATTTAAGGCCCCGTACAGTACTCAGCAGATTTAAGAAACAAAACAGAAACAACCAACCAACAAACCAAAAAAAGCCACAGATTTTTTGTCTGAACTCTTAGCCACCAATCACTTAACTCAGATATAATGTCCTACATAAGACTGCACCAATGACACATTGTGTTGGGGGGACACATACTTCTTCTGCAGCATTTGGAAAGACAAGCATCACTTACAGCTCTATGGAGACCTACCTTAAGTGAAGGGTTAAAAATCACTCTTACACATTTATATTTCCACTGTTACTAAGTTGAAAAAAAAATGTCCAGAATAAAGCTTAAAGCTAAGAAACCTGATCTATGAGGTTTTCTAATGAAGTTTGGAACTGCAGCACAGAAAAGGAGACAAGCTCTAACTGGTACTTAAACTAAGTGTAACATACACAGGGCATTAATATTAACTTTGGAAAGCTGAACTGAAGAAAACAAAGTTCCTTTTTAGTCTCTCTTCAGTCAGTGACATTACCCACAGAAAAAAGTACACTGTGTCATGATGCTTGGTATTAAACTTTCAAAAAATAAGCTTCTAAGGAAGCTTATTGTTTACTTCTTGTTAATTTTTATTTCTATTCCAAATCACCCATAAAATACTAACTGTAAAATACTCCCCACAAAAACAAGAGATCAGAGACTACATCATGGTCCGCCCTGAGAGTTTGTATCTAACTCTTCTGTGGAGTGAATTACAATTTGAAACACAAATTACAGAAGGTTTACTGGCAATTGTTTCCACCACCTTCCACAGCAAAATGAACCAGTCTCCTTTGATTGCCAATATCAAATAATCAGATCAAGCCAAAGTAATCCTAAACTACACACATAAATGCCCATAGTCACATTAAAAGTATTCTCTGTTTATGCTGACTACAGCTTACAATCAGACATGTATAAATGGGAAAATAATCAGAGAAGTCAATTAGTAGCATATGATAATCTCTGTTTTGTACTTTAGCTACAGTCAGCAGAATATATTTTAAAATACATGTGCTTATTTTATCAGTGATTCAGTGTCTTGGGTATCTAAGCTCGAAACACACATGTATATAATTTTACACAATAACTTAGTTACACATTTACAACAGGCACAAATCCAAACCAGTTAAGAAAGTATTTGGATCAGGTTTCCACTTTAAAAGACCCATTATGTTTATTTAGCTAATATTTTTAAACCCTCACTTGACCTGTAAGTATGCCACTGCATTACAGAATAATCAGTTAAATGACCCACTTAATTGCAAAGTCATAAAAGAAAGCTGTGCTCTCAGTCTCCTGAGAAGACTAACAATTGCATTTACATTATATTGACTGTTTAATTCAGCTACTCATTCACTGAAGATACATTTTTCACCTTTCTTTTGTCCTGTTTTTAGTTAGATGGGAGTTAAGGGCAGTGAATCACATACATGAGCACTGCTACTATAAATTTACAAGCAGATGTAAATACACTGGCACTGATAAAATATGGAAATGGGCAGGTTATGCAGTAACTACTGAAAGAACAGTTATTGGGTGTATACTTAAATAAAAATCGAATTTTTTATTTTTAAGAATAGACAGCTAGAATCTGCATATCTAAAGAAATGGGAAATTCAATTTGATACTGCTGTTTGCATAACATGAAAAATGTGCATTTTTGGTAGATTTCTGATTAGAATATGTGCATTTTCTTAACTGCAATTTCAAAAGTGGATTCCCTTTTTGATGCACAATAAACATGAGATATTCCCAATATTAGCAAAATTTATAAATTCTGCAATTTCTTTTTTTTTTTTTTTTTTGGTAATCAAGAACAGAGAATACAAAAAAGGGTGCTAGTCTTCATATATTAAAAGATTGCTTCAAAAAGGAAAAGAACAATTCTTTCTCCAGATCCATGACTGGAAAGATGGGAAGAAATTAGTTTCCATTGTGCCGAGAATTATTTGGGGTAGACATCAGGCAAAATTTCCGTCTTTTCCCACTGGGAAAGCCATCCTTTGTAAGCTGCAAAAGGAACACTCTCAGTGGAAGTTTGGGGTTTTTTTTTTAATTGTTAAACAAGTTAAACAAGTCTGTCATGAATGACTTAGACTACTGATTCTGCTTTAGAACAGAATTCTTAATGCTTTTTATATTCCATGCTTTTCTATGACTGGAATATATCCCCTGTAAGCACTTATTTCAAGTGAAACAGACCTACAGACATCATAACTGTAGCTTTACTTAGCTCCATCTGAAAATGTAAAAATATTGCACTATAGACAGGTTCATTTTGTTCCCAAAATGAAATTAAGTCAATGATGACCGACTTTTATCTCTGGAACACAAATTTCAGAATAGCGTATGCCAAATGTGGGTAAGGTTATCTGCAGACATTGCATTTGTGTTCCAGAGGCAAAAACCTCTGAAGTGTACTGCAGAAACCCAAACTTCCAAAAAATGCAGAAATTATCACCAGTTCCACTGCATAACCAGCATCTGTTTTCATATAAAAAAAATAAAGCGTTCGCATTAAACTTTATTGCACCATCAACTTTTTTTTTTTAAATATCCCCCATTCAAGTCAAATATTAAATTATTTTTATCAAACAAAAATATAAGGTCTTCTTTAAAATAGCAAGTAGATATAGTATAGGCGCTTTACAGAAAAAGAACAGTCTAAGCAATGACATACATCATCAAATCAGAAATGACAGAAAACAATCATTATATTCTCTTCAATGATTAAAAAAAGATTGCAAAAAGATTGTGTAGGCTATTTATTGTCTGCATGAAAAGCATCCCTCCTCGTTCAAGGTGTTGAAGCAGGTGACACCTTCAAGCTGTCAAGTGCTGCATGAATTCTGAAGTGCAACCTGGACTCCATAGAGTATTCTTTGTAGTTGTTTCTGCAAAACATACAAGTTATTTTAAGAAAAAGATGTTTAGACAGGATTGTTTCTACTTCATACATGCAGGGAAGTACCAAAGTTAACAGCCTTCATTCCTTCAAGAGAAAACAGAGGTTGACACACAGATGAGTTCTGAGACATTTAAAGCTACATCTACAAACCAAGCAGAGAAGACTTATACCAGTACAAAAACGTAAATGTCCTGATAAACTGAACCCATGTATTAGCATCTCCTTCACTTTTTTTGATCTTTAGAACAATCCTCTCAGTTACTGAAGTTTGCTGTGAAGAGACAAGGCAAAATACTACAGAAAAGAAGGCTATTAGCTGAAAGGGTTTGTTCTGCCTCAAAACACAACTCTGAGTAGTAAGGTAGAGTAATCACATTATGTAAGTCTCCCTCCCCAGTCTTCCCCCAAAACCAAAAAAACTTCAAACCAAAAAATGAAAACAGAAACAAACACAAAACAAACAACAAACCTAAAACCAAACCAAACCAAACTCCAAACACACAAAAAACCCATGTGGGTGACAAAAAACTGTTTCTAACAAAGCTTTTAGGATATTGTTTATAACTCACATTTACTACACTATTTCATCATTGGTACACTTCTCTGTACACACAAGGGACATTCTTCCCCATACTACAATCTAGAGATGATGCAAATATGCTGCTTTACAGGAAATTTAGCACTCAGTTGGTTTTCTGCAACAGTATGTGAAAGGGCAGAGGGGTGTGACCAGATGTGTTCTGGCTTTTAATCTACTACTAACACCTTTAGTGCAGCAGATTTAAGCCCCAGAGCTGTTCTCTGGGACAGAGTGGTATAGATCCTTTCTCTGGACTCTCCAGCTCCATCATGCATGCAGGTGCTTCAGCATCTCTGAAGCCCAGATGAAGAGGAAACATTTTCCCTTCATACTGTGTCTTGTTTGATTCTGTCTACTCCACTGTGTCTGAAGGAAACAGTTTCATGAAAATGCAAAATTCACTATATTGGTCAAATTCTCCAAACCAAGAAATACAGATTTTTAATCATTTGTATTTTGAAAGGAAGCTGTCAGCAAGAAAAAACACATGCCTTCATTGCTACAAATATTCAGCTATTCTTATTTTACAGGGTGATAAAAAAAATAAATCCACTTACTTTGCAGTTTCTATGTATCTTATTGCTTTTTCTCTCTCATCCTGGTGTTTGTACAGAAGACCCAATTCATACAGTGTGAACGGCACCAAATAACTATCATATTTTATCTGCTTCTCACTAGAAAACCAGAAAAATACAGAAACTGTTACTTACAACCCTGTCTCAAGCAACCAGCTAACTTCCAAATGCAATCACTCTGTAAGTGCATGTAGCCAGAGAAAACCCTCTTTAGTTGTGTGTTATATTGTAGTTTTCTTTTAATTTTCTCTTTTCTGTATAAATATATATAGTTAGTTTAAGTATAAACCTAGTTTGTGTTTCCAGAGGTTTTTTCCCTCCCTTTTCTCACCGAGGGAGGGAGGCTCTGACACTCTGTATCGGGTAGCTGTCATTTTGCCAGCCCAACCCAAGACAAACTCCAAATACACCTGGATGTGTTACCGAACAGTTTGATTTATGTGCTCTCAAAGACCATATATATAAACCTATATAAAAGCTAAATTGCTACAGAAAAATAATAGCAAAGTTTTGTGCTTCTCTGACTACTTTCAGAGGTATTTTAATTCCAGGTCCTTTAAATGATGTTGAAATTTAATCAAAATTCGAACATGACAGTTTCTAGAGTATCAGAATTTTCACCAAAAGCTATAAAATATAAACGTTTAAAATATATTTTTGTCACTTTTTTACCTTTGAATTACTTTACTGAAACATAGTTCAGCTTGCATGAGTCTTCCCAAGTGTTTCAGGCAGAGGCCTTTCAGTAGCTGCAACATGCACACATCATCCATGTAGTACTCATTGTGATCTAACAGGACAAGCAAGATATATCAACAACTTTAAGACATCATGCAAAGGAAAATTAGATTTTCAGTAGGGAAAACATATTCAGACTCAGCACACTGTTTCTCATGTTTTCTACCTCAAAAGATACATAACCTTCATGCACAAATTAAAGTACTGTCTACTAAGGAAGATGTGTCCATAACATGTGCATCTTTCTCTTTAAAGAGAGGCAAAGAATAAAAGAGTAAGAAGAAACTGAAACATTGAACAAACAGGCATAGACTGGCATTAATTAAAGATTTCCATACTTGTAACATTTAAACCTGCACTGAGATAGAAACAACCACATTCTCTTAATAGCTTCCCCTGCTACAGAGCGCTGGCAGACCTCCAGTAGAACCAGTAACTGGAAAAAGCAAAAAATCACACTACGACTCTGTCGTACAGAATTATCAGAAGCATTATTTTTCATTACAAATTCAGGAAACCATTTTTATTAGTAATTCCATCATCTCTAATGATTAAGAAGCCTCAGTAACAGTGTATAAAATCTGAAAAACTTCATAAAGTTTTTGGTTCAATAGAACTGAAAATACCAGATGAAAGAAAGTTTTAATCAATTCACAATTTACTTAGCAAGTGTAGTCCTTTTTTGTTCCATTAGTTTATACAATTTGTTGGGTGCAAGGAGGGAAAAGAAAGGAAAGAAAACACATATGGATAGACAGATGGCAGCACATACATTAACAATTCAGGAAGCAAAACACTCTCCCTTCAGATCATGTTGTTTACAACTAATTACCAGCTCTCTAAGGTCACAATAATTTTTTTCTTTATAGTCTGCCAAAGAAATCCTACATAAACAGTTCTGAAACATGCAAGACTAACACATTTTAGGATTGCTTTGCCACTATAGTCAGGCTTATTTCTGTCTGTGTTTAAACCCAGAAAATCTCAATAGACAGTAACTGACAGACTGCACTTCTAGTGACAAATAGAAGCACAGTGGGTGAGCACTTAGCATTCTCTGTAGCCTGTTTTGCTAGACTAAGCTACTGGATTTATGTGACTGTCTCCTGAAGGACTCAGTAATTGAAATTACTGGGGGCATGCACTGATGTCAGTAAAGGCTCATCAATCTGTAACAACTACAGCTAGTATCTCCCTGGCATTTCCCAAAAGAATGGAAGCTATATGGCAAAACACTAACAGTAAATTTTGACAAATGCAAAGGCCAATTCAATACCACCTTGCAATCAGTGTGGGAGAACCACCTTCTTACAGTCTTCTACACCAGAGAAAGTATCACTATCCAAATTATAAAACATGAAACCAATTATTTTTTCTTGAAGTTACACATTCCCTTTTTTATATATTGAAAATTACAAAACTGGAAAAATCAGATTTCCAAAAAACTCATCTGGGAAAAAAAAAACCCAAACCAACATCTCTAATGTCTTTCATCTGTTCCTTCTGCAGTCTCTATTTTCAGCTCTATACAACACAAAATCACATGCAGTTCTTGAGAGATTCCTTGCTGTGCCTGTTCACAGGAAGCAAATGAAGTCGAAACAGCTCTAAGAAGTCTCAATCCCTAAATGACCCTTATATATAATCAACACAATTTTTTTCAACACCTTAGCAATTCTTTAACGCTATCTAGTACTTAAACTGTCTCTTAAAATAATATCGTAACCTTGTCATACTCTGCTAATAGCCTTAATCACTTTTTTGGGGGGTCTTAGTTCAGCAGCAATTCTGGTAATCAGAGTCTTTATCTTGTCTGAGTCCATACCTTTAAAAGCAAATCAGGGTCACATAGGCAAAGTGCAGAACAGAACTATATTTGGCTGAAGTTATTACTAAAAAAAGACACAGAAAGCATGCATGCTTCCAGATTACATCCTACGTGCATATTTCCCTAAGGAAAACATATTGGTTTTATTTCTGTTCCTTTTATTTTGGTACCTTTTACATGTCTACTTGGGGATTTGAAAGGACATTTACTTCACTGTTACAAATAATCAGCATTTATAGCACAAGCCTCTGCATCATACAACACTGGATTCCCAAGAGGTTCTGTCAGAACCCTCCACATAGAACATTTGCAAATATCTTGCATATCATTACACTTGTTTCAATATGACAACAACAAATAAAAAGGGAAAACACTTGATACTTAAGAGGCACACTACTGATTTTCAAGGTAATTGAAGACTATAAAAAAAATTAAGGGACGCAATTTGATAATGGCCTTGCAAGTTACTTTCCTTTGGTTTTTTAGACCATCCAGACTGTGTAATTCTTGTATATCTTTGTATACCTTCTTATGCATTGCCTCAGTTTATACAGTAAATCATACTTAGACTATTTTACAATTCATAATTAATGTTTTAACCAGATGGTAAAACTAACTTGCTAAACTGTTCATAAGTGTGACTAAAATCTGGATTCAATAGAAATTAATTAGTCACTTATCATTTTAAAAGTTTATTGTGCAAAAAGATAACAATTATTAATTCTAGAAAAACTCAAAAGAGAATTCTATCAAGTTCACATGACAGATGACAGCACCCACCTGATAAAACCAGATACTTATGCAGTAAAGCTGTTGCAATAATGGAATTTAAATTCTTTTAAGAGTAAGCTGTGGACTGATTCTCTAAACACTAACCTGAACATCTATGCTTCAAATACATCAATATGCAAAAAATCATAGTCAAAGTTTAAGTATGTTTTATTTTACAACTAGTAAACACATTTTATTTTGTCAGAAAGTAAAAAAACAACCAAGAAACCCAGACCCATTCATGCAGAGCGCTTAATTTTATCTTCTATACTTTTTCATATTCTGCTCAGTATGTGCCCTCTGTAGTAAAGTTCAGTGCAGTGTAAATTGGTTTAGAAAAAGTATTTTTCAGACATTAAAGATGTTAGTGGCTTATGCTCCAAGAATGCTCACAGACTGAAACAATTTAGCAAGAAACAGCCATGTTCTGTTACTAATAACCTCACATCCTTGAATTTTCTGTATTCTTCTGCGGCATCAATCAAGCCAAATAAAGAACATATTGAAGAACCAATCCTAACTTTCACACAGCCCCAAAATTTCCATACTTGGATTTAATAGCACATTGCCCAAGTCAACACTTACCTTGCAGAATATTAGTAGATAGAAGCACAGAAAAATGCAAGCATTTCGTACCAGATTATTAATTCCACCTTAATTGATCACTTACTAGTTTCATTTTGTAGTGCAGTTTCTTCTTTTTCAATTGTTACCAGTAAGTTTTCAGTGAGGTCTGCTCTTTTGCCCACAACTGCAAATCCATTCCAGACATACATCATTTCCTGATCAAAACAAACAAACAAAAACCCCTTAAGACAAACTTGTGGAATTGCATAAATATTTAACTACAGAGTACCTCTGAAAAGATTGTTCTGGGACATACTGAGTACATAAAAGTTTGGTTTCAACAATAAAAAAGGTCTATGAATATGTGAGGAAAAATGACACTTAACATGTGTTGACAAAGTTAACCAAGGTTTCTAAGTCTTGAATGTTTTGACACCTTTTGAATGGATTCTACTATCCCAGATCTTTAAAAATTACCATCAGCCACATAACTCATCAGCAAAACTGGGTATTTTAGGTTCAACTTCTGGCCTCTACCAGATGAAGTAAAGAAAGAGCTGAAAGTAGTTATGGGTAAGTTTGGTGTGCATTTGAGTGTGTGCTTATATATACATTTTACACATGTATGTGTGTACCCAAACACATACTCATATGTTTATATATATAGATGCTATAATCTATAGATTACCTTCCATACTGAGCAAAACTAGAAGTAGGTACAACTTTCTGGATAAAAATGTGGTTCCAGTATGCACATCCAACACATGTTTTTAATACAATTTCTAGAAAATCTTATTAAAAAACCCAAAGGCAAATCCTGGGCACAAAGGTTCTCTGATGCTTCAGTACAATAGCAAGTAAAATGCTTGTTTCAATGCATTATCAAATGGCAAAACTTAAAGAGAATGAGACAATATACAGAGTTCATGCTAACTAACATGAAGCTTTGTCAAGATCTTTATTCTGTCTTCACAAAAAAGAGTGTAATTTGTTCTACTGTACTTGAATTGTAATTACACCTCTGAAATATGAAGCCTAATGTCATTCTGAAGCTGATACAATACATTATTGAAATATTTACACTTGTATTCGTACTGTAAATATGTGCATTTTCAGAGGGAGAAAAAAAGCTGGCTCTATTAAAGTCTGAAATGGTGTTACTGACACCATCAACTACATCATGGTAGATTTGTTTCAGTTCCACAGTCCTGTCTAAATTATGCTTACTGCAATAAACCATACACTATGTTTGGTTTTGTCTAACTCATGACAGCAAAAATAAGAGATCCTGGGTTTGACAGCAAGACCTTATACACTCACAGTTGTCAAGAACTGTGCTCTGTAAGTCCAAGACAACTTTATTATTTAGTCCTTTACATGCAATTTAGTATAGAATATATAATATATTTTAGAACTGCTGGATTAATTTTCTTTGGGCTCCTCTTTCCACATCAGTGAGCTTTCACATAAGAAATTCCTTCTCAAATTATGTATTCTATCAACAGTTGTTGGTAAATTATGCATGTACAAAGATTTTAGCATATATATGAAAGTATCACTGCTGTGCACATACAAACAAAACACTACTGCCTCTGAAGTGAAAATATGGGAAATTAGAAGGGCATTAGTCAAGTGTCTTTAACTTCTGCATATTTGATTCAGCTTCAACATAAGGAAAAAAAATTACACAAAACAAAAATCAACACCACTCCTCATTTTCATCAGAAGAAAGTACTGAAGTACTTTCTATCGAGACTAGAAGACAAGGACTGAAATCATGCCAACCTAAAGAACATGAGCACAGGTTTCTGGCTGAAGGGTGACCTTTAGCCTCATGCGGCTACAGCAATCAATTGTCTGTATGACTGAACTTCCATGTGAAAAATCTGACACTAGTGTGGTACTACTATTAGTCGGCAGCATGATCTGGCCCCAGGTACATTGCACAAAAATCCTGTTCCATGAATGCAGTACTTCTTTAAAGAAGAATTTAAAAATGCAAGCACATAATATCCTGTATAATGAAGTGTATTGATTTCTTTTTGGTTTGAAAAGTATGAAAAGAAATCAAGAACAAATACCAAGGCAGGTAATATCAGCTTCACTGGTTGAGAACTTGCATAGCGTCGAGCTTTCCTCACTGCAAACTTCTCAGTTGGGATAGATTTTCCTGCAATTCTCTGTTTTAGACCATCCACTTGTCTACAAGAAAGCAAGAACCAAAGTAGTTTTATGTAATTTTTATTTCATCTCATTTCATTTAGTAAGATTTACTGTTTGCCTTTTAAGAACAACATCTGAAATTGTTTCACACTGCTCAGACCACAGCTGAAGCATGTATGTTTGCTTGATAAAACCAGCATTTTAAATATTCTGATTCTAAAGGTAAAGAGAAAAAGTGAAAAGTTTATGGTTATAAGCAGGAAATAAGTCACACAAGACAAAGACATGGGGAGAAAAAGACTGCACATCTAGTTGCTTTATAAATTTTTACCTGAATAAAGACACAATGTCCTCACCAGTCCTCTTCAAATCATCCTCAGGAAGCATACACAGAATTGCTGCCTTCTGGAATACATATATTGCCTATTTCAAAGAGAAATGGCAACATATTATCACATTTAATGTGCTGTGTTCAGTCAATACACTAAGGACTCAAATTTCTCACTCCAGTTACTGAAGCAAAGTGTTTCCAGTAATTGCCAGGCAGGTGGAGCTATAAAAGTCTAGCATTCCCTTTGTCACATGATTTATGCTGTAATTTTATTTTCAATGTATTCATTAATATTTTAAGTTAGTTAGTCAGAAAGTTAAAGGTGTCTCCTGCAAAGAACAGGAGAATTTATTAAGCAAACCACTGCTAAAGAGATTATGTTAAATGACATAACTATTCTTAAGTCCATTACTGTTATTATATGATCTATTATATGTAGACATGCTTGGAAAAAATACAATAAAATATCAAAGTTCTGATTCAAGGGAAGTTTAATAACTGGGTTTTGCAGAGAAAAAAAGAAACATCCATAATTCTATTCAAGACATTTGCACTTCATGTTCAATATACTATTCTCTTCCTCTTTTGTCAGGAATTGGATGTAAGCCCTTTTTCATTAAGCATAATAAACCAGTAGTCTAAATAGGAACAGACAACAATAATGCATCGAGAATTATTGATACATTGTACTTGGTTCATACTTTGCAAAACATTTTCACAAGTAAAAGGCTGAAACCTCAACTTTGTTGTGGGCCCTGTCTCCCGCAGCCTCCTCATATCACAAAGCATCTGCTGAATAGGCATGCTCTTGTCTGTTTATATTTAACTAACACAGTTCCTTCAGCCAGGTTTTACTAGTGAGTGCTAGGACTTGACTTCAGACTAAAGTTTTCCTATACCACCTTTTTTTTCACAGCTATGGTGAGTACCTCAATTTTTGGAGGAGCCAAAGCATTGCTGTTTATGGCTCTGGTGCTTCAAAATATGAAATAAAAATTCTTCCTTAATCACCAATTAAATCTACCATTTTGATGCCACTGTGCCTTTACTTATGAATTTCACAAGAAGACAAAAATTACACTTATTATACAAACTGAAAAGTAAATTTCATTGTAGAGAGACCACTGGTATATCACAACACAGTCTACCTGCCCATTTACCTTAGACCACCTGCTCTCTCTGCTGAGCAGGTCTGCATACCGATATGCTTGAAGCCAGTCCTGCTGAAAGGTGTAGCACCACATCAGTTCCCAGTAACAGAGATGATGAATCTGTTTCCACTCTTGCTGGGCTGCTATGCAGTCTTGGAACCTCAATTGCGCCTACAATGGTGTTAAGTAGAAATGAGGAAAACTGATTCAATTACAGCTCCACACAAGAGCCATATCTAATCACAGAGCAAATTCTTACTTATCAGCCAAGTGGAGAATACCTGACTAGAAAAATAGGATAAATTTCCCTTTCAGACTCACAGAGAGAGAGCTAGAATCAACACTGACAGTGAACACGTACAGGGATATGAGCATAGTTATCAGTCCAAACAGAACAAGTTACTTAAATGAATTAGTTAATTTCTGCCTCAGGTTGAATACTAAACAAATGATAATCTTAAAAGTAAAAAATGTATTTACCTTTTCAAAATTTCCTTTCAGTATATCTATTCTGGCAGCATAAAAGAGAATAATGGAACCCTTGAAAGAAGATGAAAAAAATAATCCATTAGAATTTTAAGCTTAGGGAAGTGCATAGTTGTTATAAGATTTATTGAAAATACACACATTTGGAAATTTCTGAAGGTAGGGTTCAAGGAGACTTTCTGCTTCCTGAAGGTTGGCTTCCCCTGTACCTAGAAAACATAACAAACCAACTTCAATGTTCTTAAAAAAAACCAAATTTCACAGATTAAGATTATGTTTCCAAATCATATTATGACTTCACTAGATCAACAGATGAGTGCTTTTATGAAAAAATAAAGTATTTCATCATATTGTGTTTCTATAAAAATAAATTCTTGTCCCAAAGGTACTAAGTATTTTTAAGATACTAAATGTCTGTAACTAGAAACAGACTAGAATTACAGGAATATTCTTTAAACTGCTTGATTATAGAGTCTAGCTATATTTTTAAATCTCTGTAATTGCTTTAGCAAGCTAAGAAAACATTCCTCAGCTGCCTTTTTTCCTAATTTTGAGGTCAGGAATGACATACAAGTGATACTGAAAGAAATTAAGTTCTCCTTAACTTCCTGATGAGCATGAGGGACAAGGACTAAAATACTTAAAGAACATGAAAATATATGGAAAAAACCCATACAGAATTAATTATGACTTTTAGCTCTGTAGCAAAAGCAATTAATACTCTACATGTATGAACTTCCAAACAAATTGCTTGGGTGTAGAAGCTTTTTTTCTGGAGATAGTTTTCACAATATCTGATGTTAATTTATAGATAATGATTTTTCTGAACTCTAAAACTGTTTTGCAATATTTTGGTGTCACATGTTGAAATAGCCCTGCAAGTGGAGTAAGATGTTGGCATGATATCTACCTGCACTGTTTCTGCAGACATAGCTTTGTCAAGGATATTAATTTCAGACCATAATTAATCTCTGATTTGGCCACACTTTTGAAATTCAGTTATAAAAATAAATCACAATATCTATCATAAGGTGTAGCATGACTCAAAACCTACACAGTGAGTCTCACCAAGAATTAAGGAGACGTAAGTATGATAGACCAACAGGGTGAAAGTACACAGAATGGCCCTCAAACTGCTGCCAGACGCGCCTTCCCGTAGTTGGCAGAGGCCCAACTCCTAAGAAATATCACAAACACATGCAGAATTAACTATTAGTACACAGATTTACTATTAATTGTTTCTGGCTAACCAAAATTTGATTTTCCTTTCAGATATAAGTATTTCATAATTCAGCACTTTATCACGCAAATCCAACACAACCCACTATCAAAACAGTTCTGTCATAGCTAATTGCACTCAGGAAGGAGAAGGTTATTCTAACTCTGAATAAAATTACCCATGCATTTCAATACTCTGGTGAAATGAGAACACCACATGAACCATGCAGATACACAGGTCTACATCCCTTCCCCACTTCTTTCTGGCTATGATTCTGTCAGAACATCTTTAAGTCTATGTTAACCGAGTACCTCTCCCAACTGTTCCAATGCTGTTTTTTGGAGTCAGTTTTCCTTCACAGAAAACGCTTGTTATCCTCCATTTTCTTCCATCAAGTCAGTCACTGTTTTCAGGTTATGATCAAAATACTGGCTCTGTTCAAACATCAATGTCTAAAAACAGACCCAGATTCATGGAGACTTAGCGTTAACACATGAGACTCCTTCTGCTGTCCAGTTGCGGTCCATTACCTAACAGCTTGACTGCTTGGGGGGAGTAGAGATAAGCTCAGAGCTCCCCTGCTCAAGAGCAGCAACTCTTCAAAAACTTATCAGAATTTAGTAATTTTGCCACAAAACGAGTATTACCATAGCAGTTTTATTGCATGGCAACTTGATGAGTTATAGGAGAATTCAAGCACCACACAAAAAATGTGGTGATACTCCAAATCTGCTTGTTCTTTTCCTTTCAGCTTTTACTGCCTTTTCAGTCAGGCCAAAAATATGCATTATGTAAGAGCTTCAGCAAAAACCAGAGGAAGAAACAGAATGAACAGGTCTCTACGAAAGTCTAGTTTTACAAAAGGAGAACCATATTTTGGACAAGCAAACATCAATTAGACCATACAGTGACGCTGTAGCATTAATAACTTGAAGTTTAGTTATGTCTGTTTCTGTGGGTTGCTTTCTTAGGGCTCTTTTACGTCCTTCTTTTTTTTATATTTTCTTATGGGCACCAAAAAAAGTTTTTAAGAGCTGTAAGATACTTACAAAACAAGGCTAAGTTTAGAAAACAAAGCTACAATTAAAAATACTTCGCTTATCCATAAGAAAAAGATGTAACTAGATTTCAGGGTGACCCATGATATCAAGAAATTCTGTCTTCCAAAGAAATGGGCTGGGATTTCAGATGGAAAAATGCAGAACTGTGATTCTTTCCTCAGTTGCTGGTATGAGGAACATTAATTTCTGACTGCATCAACTAGAAAAGAAAGCTGATATCCTCTGCTTAAGGATCCACAAAAGGAAGGAAAATTGCAATTTGGAAAATTCCCTCTGACATAGACTGGCCTTTTCCCACAGTTATTAAAGAGCCAGGGGTCACCATATGTGCTTTTATGCCTGTTATCATCTAGCCCATTTATCTTTTTTAACAACATTAAAATACTGATAAACACTAGAGATCATTATATGTTTATTGTGAAATACATGACAATAAACCCATCCAGTCTTTATCTGAAAAAAGATTAATTTGAAAAAGCAAGTATCAGATCAAATACCCTATTGCCAGAAAATCCAATAAATTCTAGAAGTCGGAGGATCCTTCCTGGTAAAAGTGAGAGCATCTGAAATACATTTAAAAAATAAAAAATATAAATAAAACCATATACATTTCAATAAAAGGTAAAATTGTATTATAAACTTGAACCAAGAAGACCAGCTACTATGCTTCATGCTATTAGACATTAGAAAAAAGTAAAATACAAAAGAACTTGAAAGTAGACACACATGCTCAGAATTTTGATGAACATCCAGCACAAGAAAAGCAAGAGAGAGTCCAGCTGTGTTTGTTCAGATAATGACAGATTTTTCTGTCTTCAGCTGATCACAATTGTTTGAAAATTGTGGGTCATTTAGAATGAAAGTATTACCTACTTTGGTAGTACTGACAACCTATAATTGTCATCTTCCTTTACTTGCAATAAAATGACAGAATGGTATCACAAAAGCTCTATTTGTTCCTACTGTGGGATCATCAAATTGGCAGAGCAGTAAGTATCACTGTTTTAGAAATACTAGCCAGTGTTATCATTCTTAACCCTCTGTTATATGCATATATGTACATATGCAAAAAATGCATATTTCAATGTAGAGAATTCCCCTGCATTCTCTACATCCTACACAACAGAAAACTTAGGAAGGATATAACCACCTTTTCAACAAGCATTACAGGAAGGTCTGCATGAAGGTACTACTTTCAAAGCTCCATTCACATTAGGATAATCTGCCCAGCAGAGACTTTTTCTGTTAGGCTTCCTATTGAGGAGACTACATGAGGAATAAGAAGGTCAGAACACTTATGAACAGACATCTACCAGTTGCTTGAGTTTAAAAGATTGGTGCAGATAGAGCTGAGTTCTTCTGACCATACTCAACATTAGCAAGCTCCAGTCTTGAATCATAGAGATGAGCATACCTGCAGAAATCAACTCTAACCATTGCCATGATGGATGTAGAAAGGTAAACATAATAAACTGTGAAGAAAACACAGTCTTCTTTTGCACTAATTCAATGAACTACTGTTCATTCTTCTAACAGTAATTATGCATGCAAACCTACACTACCACTGAAGCAAAAGAATGGTATAGATCAGGGAGTTAAACAGTCACTCCAGGTATCCTCTAAGCAACTGCATAAGCATCTTAAAAATTTCCGCTATACACAGGTAGATGTACATAGCTGCTTTTCCACTTCAGAAATACATATGTTAGTTACTCCAGGAGAATGAAACACAATTCAGAATAAACTAGTAGAAACATCCTAGAAAGCATTCATGCCAAAAGCCACTGCTGTTTTCCTATTGCAGAAAACCTCCAAAGCCTGCATCTCTATTTTACAAATGTGCACATGTTAAAACAGAGTTAAAGTACTACATATGCAAAGAAAGACACTCCTACAGAATTATCCCAATGGCCTTTCTGTAGTGTGAAGAAGTCATACCAAGTTGAATGCTCCAATTCCAAGTTTTACTCCTCCTTCAAACTGGTAATAAGTTTCATTTTTGCTTTTGTTCCCCTGAGTCATCTGTAGCACCTGATGGCATTCTCTTTAGATGCAAGAAAAAAAGGAGGGAAGTGGAAACATGGTTTAGAAATGATATAATCACTATGATTGCTATAAAAATATTTCTTTTTATTTTGGAGCCATTAATGACATTCCAACTGCTTATACCAACATTGAAAGTGTTTCCTAATGGCTTACTTGTATATTTGGTAACTTGTCCTAATTTTGAGGCCACCTTTGATAAAGTTGATCATATTTTCATCCTGGAAGAAAAAACTTTTATTGTAGAAAATAGTGTATTCAGCTATCACATATACATAATAATCTTCAACTATATTTACATTTATTTGTAACTTAATAGTCATTAGAAACATTAAAAAAACTTTAGGCACTAGACTCATTTCCAAGATGGAAGTTAACACTTGCTTTAAGTTGTCAGGGAAACATTTCTCTAGTGCATGTTACAAATTTTAAAACTTAAGAAGGAGGTGAAGAAGAGAGTTAAGGAGTTACTTTTAACAGAATTTCCAATGCATATAAATGAACTAAGAAACCTCTCCACCAGATGGTGCTGTATGAACTTTATAGAAAATTTCGAAATGGCAATTCTCACACACCCAACTCCACACAGAACCTAGAAGAAGAAAAACCGAAGAATCCCCTGAAGAGATGAAATCCCACTGCTGACCAACATAAACCACATGCACTACTATGTACCACTATGTACCACATGTACTACTATGTACTAATCTCTAAAAAAAAGCAAAACAAAGCCATAACGTAATAGCCATCAAAACTAAAATCCTGAAAAGCAAGACAGCTAACAATTCTACAAGATGGAATTTTTTCTCTTAGAATTCACACAGAAGGGGAATATGTGCAGGCATTTCAGAAATGCACATTTAAATACTATGGGACAGCATATACGAAGTGAAAAATGAAAAGCACCAAAAAAAGAAAAAAAGCTTTAGAGAACAATCAACCAAAGGAAATACTGGCTTCCATTTCAAAAGACCTCTTCTGTTTTGTCTGCAACTCTGAACATTCAAATGCAAGTGTTTTAGAACAAGCATTCTATTTCCCTCATTCTGAGTGGTTATAGTTTTGCCATCATCATCATTCTCAGATGAATCAAGGCAGCCAAGGATGAAAAATATGGGGCAGGACAGCAATCAGCAGAGTGGGGTATTATAGCTAGCAGCAATAGAGAGGTTCTGCTATAGAGAAAAAATATATATCTAAGGGTTTTTTATTTATTTTATACATTCCTAAACTCACCTACATCAACAACTTCTGAAAATTCTTCTCATGCTTAAAGAAAACCCCACCCACCCAACAAAAATAAAGAGAGTTGGTTCCATTTGGTCAGTCAGGGAGAAAGCCAGGAAGCCAGGAGAGAGCCAGTTATCAGCATTCTATTAATAGTATTTCCTGACACTTCTGAGCAAAGTACTGTATTAAGTGGTTTATAAATGTCTGTCAAATGAACTTATCTGGTCTTAGTATCTATGTACCTCACTTCTTTCTCATAATTTATATCAGAAGAGATTATCTAAAATATATTCAGTAAACATCTGTATAACACTCACATATGTTAAAAGTATGACTAACAACTCCTGTTTTCAGGAATTAAATTTCATTTGAAATTTGAAAACACTACAGCATGAAGTCTCTGAACCATAACCTAAACCAGTAGCACCAGACAGTGTTAAATACCAGATCCTTCTGTGGACTGAATAGTTTATTCAGCAATGATAAGGCACACTCATTTTATAATCATTCATTTCTATATTATTCCTGAGACCATGTCCAAAGTGCATAGAGAGCAAGACTGAATTGGAAATGACAAGTTGAAGTTTTGTGACCTGGGAAACATTCTATCCTTTTGTGCAAAAAAAGACCTGCACTTTCAAACAAGATATTTCCTCGTACTGGAATGTATTTTTATACAAATACAATGCTATGCAAGTCATTTAAACATAACACCTGTATAAAACTACAAGAAGCCTTGATGATACCTTCGTACCTGGATATTAATTTCATCTTTGGTTATTCACATAAACAAATAGAGGACTTTGCTGAGTAGCACAGCATTTACCATACTTTCAATCACTGCCATGAAGTAGCATTCACTAGCAAAAGTTTTTTACATGCTGTATCTATTATTGCAATGATGTTTTACAAGTATTAGTCTCTCTCCATTACACTGCTGCACAGAGACACAAAATAAAACCTTTACCTGTACGAAAGTGAGAGCTGCTTTCTGTAATAAGCATTCAGCATAGCAGATTTCAGCATGCATTTCCTCTATATAAGAAAGAAAAGTTAGTTAGTATAAGCAAAGTCATTGTCAATATTCTCTTCTTGGAGTCAATGGAATAAATAAAATGCTGCCAAGACAAGAAAAAAAAAAAAAAGCAAGATTCTGCTATTGCCATTTCAATAACTGCTGAACAGTAGCTATAACACACAAATCCCAACAGACGTCTTCTATTTCCCTTCTCCTCAGACAAAAACTTTGATCCTGCCAGAGCTACTTTGGTCTACAGCAAAAGCTAGCTGTCATTCTGGTGGATGGCCTCCTGTATTTTTTCATTGATCCTAAGCTGAACAGCCTACAGCAACTAAGTCTTCCAACCTTCCTTCCATGTCTTAGAAGAAACTTCAAAAGATGAATGGTAACCCACACTAAGGTTCAGAATTTTCCTACATCCAGTAAGACATTATGAACAGGTTTTCACCAAGTCATGCTCAACAAACCAAAAGCTCCAGGCAGACTTTCTGTCTTCATGCAGCACTAAAGAACATTTGATTTAACGCACATGACACAAGTTACTCTGCCCCATGCTGCAAGACCAGCCACATGCACAAGGCTGCTGTATGTACAGTGCATACGTGGTGAGTTTGATGTGTCCAAGTATTTTAAAGAGGATTCTTGTGCCAGGTTAGAAAAAAATGCATACTTGATTCTGCCTGAATCAGAAATAGGAGATCAGCATTTTCAGAGCCATGAACAAAGTACTGATACCATTTCGCAAAAAACCTTAAGGCAAAACAGACAAGCATAAAACTTGTTAATATATTCAGATTCCAAAGCAACTAATGATAAGGACGTATTCCACTGCATCAATGATTCTTAAACTTTTGGGAGCTGTCCTAAGAAAAAAAAAAATATCTCTCTTCAGTCCTATAATGTGTTGTGAAAGTCATTCCTTTCTTAATTCATGCATGCTCAGAGACAAAAAAAAAAAAAAAAAAAAAAAAAAAAAAAAAAAAAAAAAGAATTAGGCTGAATTCCCCAATCTGGGAAGCTTTACATTCAATTTTTTTTAAAAAAGACCACATGGGTAGTTTGTACGTTTGTTACTGTAAGATACTAGTGAAATTACAGAGTTATGCATCTTCATCACATTGGTAAGGTAGTTTTGAGATTTTTTCACTTTTTAACTATATTATAAACTACTTACCTTCACTCAACTGATCCACTGACTGTTTAGAAACTAGATTGGACAACGACTCCACCACTGAGCTTCTTTTCCTGAATCTAAATCAGTTGAACATGGAAGAAAAGAAAACCACACATTACAACACAAACTTCAACTTAATTACTGGAATTCTTAACCATTTCCAAATAAAATTTATAGAGATTCTTGGCAAAGTGATAATTTGACAATAGTTTCAATTCTTTGAGTAGTCTAAACACTTGCATGCTTCTAGGTTCATAAGGCTGTTCAATCTTAAATGCATGTTTGCAACATCAACTCATCTACTTTAAGTGTGTGATAGCTTCAACCCCTTTTCTACCCACCAGCTGAAGAAGTAACTCTGATGCTGGGCAAGACACTTGAACAGGACTTCTAGGTTTTATGAATTGCTTTTATTCTGTTTCTTAAACTTACAATCAGAATTAAAATGAAAAAATCAAAAGGCACTCAGTTTTCAACATAAATGCTTCAGGATATTATGGTGGTTTATGTCAGATAAAATACCAACAGAGTCGCATATTTTACTTCTGACAGATCTCAACTCAACTGTACATGTTATAATTCCAAAAAATAATTTTTTAATTATTTACAAACAACTCAGCTTTATGAAGAAGCCAAAGAAACAATTGTACATTCAAAAAATGGAATGCATTTTGTAAGCCAGGGAGTCACTGATTATAAACACTAAGCATTAGCTTATCATTTGTTTACATGATTCTGCATATTGACAAGTGCAAGATCCTGACAAAAAGATTATGACACTACAGGTTAACACAATACATAAAAGAATAGAGTCAATTAATGTAGTTCTGGCGACTCTTTGAATGGTTGATTGCCTTTGGCTTGCATTTTCATGAGTTTTGTGACAGACTAGATCAGAGCACTTACACACTAGAGTTTACATCCTGCAAAGATGAAATCTTATACTGAAGCTGTCTGAACTACAGGGGCACCTAACCTTCAGACATACTAAACGCAATTCAAGTGAAACTGCAAATTGATAGCATACCTGAAAAAGATGCTGCAACTGATGAGCCTTTATTTTCTTCAGATAGTATCTGAAAAATTTTTTTCCCATTTCCTTTTCTTTGTTTTGTCATTGCTAAGAGTATGATGTTAAAATGCCTAAACTGAATTTGGCGGTAATTTCCTTGGACACTATTTCTGATAAATTATGACCTAATCAGTATGATGAAGAACAAGTGCAGTAGAATTCATTTCTAGTCTTGTCAAAGCCTTCTTTAACACTTTAGTTTTTACACTCCATTTTCCAAGGTTGGGTGGGGGTTTTTTTTAGTTAAAAAAATAAAGGTCACTAATAACTTTCATTTTCTGTTCTGCTTCATGGTTGTTCAAAGAAAGACCAAAAGGAAAATGTTCAGATCATTTCTAATGGGAATAATAACACTTTAAGATAAACTGAACATATTTGTAAAAACAATAAAAAAATTTATTCGGTTTTAGAAGAAATCTTAGTACAAGCTTACTCGTATTAGATTACTGGTTCCACCTTTGAAAACAACTTTTTTTAAAATACTCTTTTCATGCTGGAATTTCAATATAGAGCTTTTAAATTGCTGGAAAACAAAAAGTCACGGTTGGCAATAGCTTAGAGAGCTCATTCATGTAACATCTGTTTATGTGTAGGTCTACATAGTCAACCAATTTAATTTTAGCAGCTATAAATACCCAGCCACAACAAGTCTGTTGTTTCCACAATACTCTATGGAAAAATAGCCTCACCAGTAATAATTGTGTTGTGGGACTTACTCCACCTTTACAAATTTATCCCACCATTGTACTGACAAGAATCTGCTTTAAAAGCATATAGAGCTGGGATATCTTACAAAGAACACTTAGTAGATTAAGTATCACATAAATGTTCAATGCTTGGGATTACCTTTGGCAGGTTTGCAAAGCTTCTTTCATTGTAGAAATTCCCATTTGTATATCCTGGTGTTCAAAGGTCATAGCAGCTTGCATAACTAAAATAGTGCTGTATCCAAGTGCATGGTACATGCTATCTTTGGACCTAGGGAAAACATAAATCTTGTGCCTTTAAGCAACACATTACATTACAATACAAAATTAAATGCAGAGACACTTCCATTAATTCGTGAAAAGACAGAAGAACAAAGCAGGAAAGTAATGGACATGAGAACATGAACTAGCACATACTGTCTTCAATTGGGTGCTACAAGACTGCTGCCAGACTGTAGCAGCAAGTTCCAGAAAATATCTCACATGGGTTACATGAGCATTTGCAGTTAATTAAATACAACTTATAGGCGGCTGGTATATCTTCTTAATTTAGTCAATTAAGCTTTGACATACTCATTCACATACTTTAACTTACCATAAGGACCACCTTCTAACATTACTGTGTGATCTAAAGACAAAAATCTGCATTTGTGTCATAGAAATGTCAGTACACACATGCTCAGTTTGACATAAAAGACTACACTGAACTAGTCTGGCTTTCACAACATAATGATATCATTACAAAAAAAAAATAAATATTGCAAAGTGCCTATAGAGGTCACATACTAAAACTTACTAACTGCAACAAAAAGCACTATTGATAACGCTGTGTCAGGTAAACTCAGGTCTTGCCCAACCAAGTTTCAAGAAGCCCAGGTAAATGAAGACTGCATACTCCTTTGGCAGCCTGTCTGGTACTGTACTAGCAAGTGTCCAGTTGGAACCTCTTAAGACTCAACTTGTGGTGACTGACTCTCGTTTTACCATCTACCACTAGGTGTCTCTGTCTTTGCAACTTCGCCTTGATAGATTCAGAAGGGTGTCTCTGTCTTTGCAACTTCCCCTTGATAGATTCAGACTGATACTAGGTTAATGCCCCATTCTCCTTTCTGTCCAACTAGAACAAATACATCTGAATGAATCATATGTTCTAGTCTTCTAGACATTCTGCTAGTTGTCTATTCGATGATCTCCAGTTTCCTCAACATTTTTTCTGTGAAACAATTAGTGTTTGGGGTTTTTTAAGGGCAGTTTTTGTTTGTTTACTAGGATAGGTCAGCCTTTGCAATACACTTTATAATAAGCTCAAAGTTTACTAGCAAACATCAACTAAAACCAAATAATTTGCTGTACATAAAAACACTCTATTACAAAACCAGGGTTTTTCTTACTTTACAATACAAAATGAAATATATATGAAATACACAAAAAACATTTGGGCAATACATCTGTTTATTTACTAATACACTCACACTCAATCCTTGCATGCAGAACTTACTGTTTTGCTGTACTACCCAAAAATAGTTTTAGCATACACACGAGTGCAGGTGGGCCTTCTCAAGGCATTGCTCTATTATAAATAACACTACACAATGCTCAGAGAAAAGAGTTTGAGGGTAAGTATAGCTAATTTTCAAGGATGCTATTCCTGCTTACCTCCTCGACACTTGAGTCCCTCCACTCCACTAAAAGTAAACACTTGAAGTTGTGTCATCTTTCTGAATTGTCTTTTAATGGTGTTCTGGAACTTGTCCATGTAACATTAACCTATGACTCTTAAACCATTCTTACTAGCACTAAAATGCCAAGTAAGAACTTTACCTTTCTCTACTAACACAAGCTACAGACTCCTCTTGCCAAAACATCCCTCAATATCATATGCATCTTTGAGACAAAGACAGAAGAACAGTGAATGGAATTCAGATCCCAGTCCTCAAGATCAACCACTCAGACTGCCTCACCACAAAGTCACAGATAAGCTAGATTTGTCCTATGAAGCTCTTGGTGTTCTTTAACTCCCTACATCTGCACTCCCATGCTTTTCTTCTCAGTGGAGCAAAGGCAACTGGGAAACAAGCAGAATTAGTCAGAAAATCAAAAGATGGGCTTTAAACACCAGTGTGCCTCAAACACAATATAAGAAACAACAAAAGGAGTATTCTGAAGATTTGTTACAGCTTTTCTGCCTTGTCAAAAGCAGTTTGACTGTACAAATTCATAATCAAAGTTACAAGGGATAAGGTCATGCTCCCCTGCTCTTCCCCTCTGCATGAGGAAAGAAAGCTTGAATGATAAACTCCAACACAACAATTTAGTGCTTCATGAACAGGTTTTGAGATGGTTTTACTGAGGCACAAGTGCAATGCTAAAGCCCCAAAATATGGAGAAATGCTTTTGGACAAAAGGGAAGAAATTAAAACAACTACCTTCAGAGGCCTTAAATTAATCTTCAGGTACTAGATAGAATGCTTTACACTATCTGTTTACAGTAACTTAAGCAAATAACAGGACCTCACCATGGACGAAGTAGTTCCAGTGCTTCAGAGAACTTATTGTTTAGAAATAAGTTCAGTGCCATTGAACATTCTTCCAGAGCACACTTGAGATCCATCTTTGATGCCCTAAAAAAAGATTCTTAGTTTACTCAAACTGTAAATATAAACACAAAATGAAAACTTAGCTTTTCCTTATATAACACTGAAGATCTTTCATTATTCATTTTTAGAATCTAGTTTTTGAAAACAGGTTACATGCTTAACACTTTATCATCCATGCTACACAGGTGTGCCCTCTTTGTTTATTTAAGTGATGTTTTATGGCTTGGCTCTCCTTTCCTTACCAGACCAATTCTCAAAACTTATCACTGTGTCCAAGCTCTCATTCCCCCCATGAATACAAGTGCTGTTTCAGATTTTGTATTTATATCTAAATCTCAAAGAGAGGTGACAAAATAGTATTGTCATTCAAAAAAGTATTAAACAGATGCTTACTCTTCAAACAGCTATGTTGTGGCCCAGGCCCTGGGTGAGCCTGGAAGCTGCTGGAACTTTACCTGCAAAACAGCATACACTGATAGCACCCCCTGTAAGGGGCTTTGGACATTACCTTATATGGACAAAAGGCAACCCTAAGCCAATGGGGTCAAAGGGCTGGCCCCTAGACGGGGTCAGATCAGAGGTCATATATGTTGTTGTATTTTGAATAAACACGGAGTTTGCCTGAGACATCCTATCGATGTGTGTGACTCCTCTAGACCCGTCTGCGACACAGCTATGCTAAAAATAGTCCTGTCAGAAGCCTGCAGGTATGCCAAAAGCCTTCGCTCTTCCCAATTCACTAGAATTAAAATCACTTGCACTTGCTCAAGTGGAGGTCATCTAACAGGCCACTTCTTTGGCCAGTTTTGCCTGAAAGATTCAGGAGTACTCAGAAATTGTTCAATGGGTAGAACTAGTGACAAGCTAGACAGTCATGGTAGTGATTAACAGCTAGAAGCTCCACAGCCGTCAATATGCACAGCTGGATCTAGAAAAGATAATCACTCTACTGCTGTAAAACAGGTTTAAACTGGATAATGGGCTTTATCCACGTAAGGTTAAGCAGTGGTAAGCAACAGATCTTGTCAATGAGATAAATATTTAAGAACTGACCAAAGAGAAGAACTCTGAAGGAGGAATTTGAGAAATAACCGAGGAGTGCAGTTAATCTAAATCTAACAGTAACACACACACATACAAAAAAAAGAAAGAAAACAGTGGACATGACAATACGACTGGAAGGGGGGTGGCAGGGGGTGGGGGGGAGAGGGTGGCTTTCCCTCCAAAGAACAGTGTTAAGAAATAAAAACCAGACTCACTTATCATCACCAAAAGTTTTAAAAAACAATCCGTTTTATTAGCTAATTCTATGAATACCATCTGCCATTTTCATGTAAGTAATTTTAGCCAGATTTAAAATCTGATTGTTTTTTTCTAGTACACAAGCAGGGACCTGAGTTAGTCCCTCAATAACACATTATCATTACCACTGTGTGTTCCCACAGTTCTGTAATCTCTTTTCAGATTTGCATTTTAGGGAACTAAAATACAAATGGTCTTTCTGAAATGTCCAGATACAACTGTTTCGCTCTGTCTGTGCCTAGCTAGATTACACATTCCATTTGCTCTGCCTTTCCTGCCAGGAAGAATGGGATAGTTGTTTTCAGTTTCTCAGTACGGAGAAAAGAAGGGCAGAGAGGGAGGTTGATAACTACTAGACAGCTACTTTGTGACTAGCAACAGGGCAGTACCCTGTTTCAAGTATCTTCCCATCCAAATGGCAGGGGCCGTATTAAGGTAGGTGGAATCTTCAGAATTACAGAGGACAGATGGACCTTCTGGTCCTCTTCCCCTCACAGCATAATTACTGACTTTGTGGTGGGACAAGAATTCTTGTCAGCTATGGGAACAGAAAAACCCAATGCAAGACAATAATCTGCTACACAGAGTATGGAGAACTAAGAACAGTCATCTGAAGTAAGAGAGGGAAGAGAATAGCAAGTGAGACATGTATAACCATAAAACACTGTGAGGGAAGGTGAATCATTCATAACCACAGGTCAATTAACAATTGATGACTGCTTTATAAACTTAATTACAGAATATTTGTGTTTTGCCTAAAAAGAGTAAGAAAATTTCCTGCTACTTCATGCAAGAAGTAATAACCAATGACAGTACTCCACCACTACAGTATTTTTCTGAATGCAAGGATGAAGGCCTAAAGGCAATGTCTTGTTTGCAACTGCTTGACTAGGTCTCATCTTAGTAGACAGAAATACACTTTCTGTATTTCTGTGCTGTAAATCTGCATGCTCCCTACCTTGCAATCAGAAACTGATGGAACTTCTCTGGAAGGAAAATCTAATGTTTATTTCGTATAACACAGTCAATCACGTGCTGGCTTTTTAGCTGTAAATGAGGACTGTTTGCCATGAGGGTCCCAAATGCCACTGTACCACCAGCTCTACCATCACCACACTACATACCAATATTCATAAAATGATTCCATAAACAAGGCTCCTTAAACAACCTGGCATCACATCAAAACTGTTTTCCTAGTTAAATGGGTAAGCAGCTGATCTCTTCAGCACTTAGAGGTCATAGTTTTTTTCTGTCTTACAGACTAGTTCCCCTGATGCTGACTTTATGTGGGACCAAAGCCTGCATACAATGCAAACAGTATTCCTTATGTCAATATATGTCCTGTTCCTTACATTAAGCAAGCTTATGAAGTTATTCTGCCACTTCAGCTGTAAAAATTGGGAAGTTAGTTTTCCCAAACTGTTATTTCTGGTAAGTGGATCATATTCTCTACTAGAGTGTCTCATTCTGTTTCACTACTCTTTACATGTATTTTCTACTGTTTTCCTACATCCTGCAGCAGAGGAACATATCCAGAAGGATTCATTCCAACTCAGAGCCGTAAGTTGATACCAGAACAGTCAGAAAGGAGCACTCTGACTCAGAAGCAACTTGGCTATCTTTGCTGGCACTTCCACATAGAGGCTCAGAAAAACCACATTTGCTCTATTCCCAAAACATCAAAAACCAAATTCTACAGCAAGTTACCAGACTGACAGTTCAGAAAGTAATGCTGACTCACATACTCTTTCTGATTCATGTTGTTGTTCTTCTATCTCGGTATGTTACAAAGCCAATCTTATTTTTTGTGTTATGTCCTACAACTGACAGAAACTATGCATTTTATCACATCATATGAGCATATTTTTTAATTTACCTTGCAGCAGATTAAAATAACATTGCTTCAGTGATACTACTACTGATTTTACAGCTACTGGCATGGTCTAACACCAGCCATCAACCAAGCCCCATGCAGACACTCTCCCACTCCCCCACCAGCAGGATCACGGAGAGAATCAGAAGGATAAAAGCTGGAAAACTCCTCGGTTGAGATAAAGACAGTTTAATAGGGAAAGTAAAAGCCATGCACACAAGCAAATTAAAACAAGGAATTAGTTCACTGCCTCCCATGGGCAAGTAGGTGTTCAGCCATCTCCAGGAGAGCAGAGCCCCATCACGTGAAATGGTTACTTGGGAAGACAAACACTGTCACTCCAAATGTCCCCCTCTTCCTCCTTCTTCCTCCCAGATTTATATACTGCGCATGATGTCATATAGCATGGAATATCCCTTTGGTCAGTTTGGGTCACCTGTCATGGCTGTCTCGTCCCAGCCTCCCATGCACCCCCAGCTTTCTTGCAGCGTGGCAGCACAAAAAGCAGAAAAGGCCTTGGCTCTGTGCAAGCCCTGCTCAGCAATATCAAAAACATCTCTACACTATCAGTCCTGTGTTCAGCACAAATTCAAGCACAGCCCCATACCAGCCACCATGAAGAAAACTGACTCTATCCCAGCCACCAGCACAATACTGGTCACTTCTAAATGAAAAAAAGGAACAAAAAATGTGCTATATTGGGTGTTACACAAAGACAATAATGTCACATTACAAGGAGTGTTACTGTCTAGGTACTTTAAGGGACACTTTTCCCCCCCACACAGCATTTTTTAAGCTGTCTTCTCACTTCTGTTTCAAATATCTTTTAGGAAAAAAGAGTCAGTGTTTTGAATTCCAGCAATAGTTTTTTTATCTTGAGCTTGGTGCTGAGCTACTCATGAAACTGTGAGTGATATACTGTCCATAAGCAAGCTCTTAGCAACTTTAAGTAGGTTCTTCTAATGAACTACTTGGAGCTGCAATAGAAACACAGCGTAAGAATGCTGACTTGAAAACCCTGAGATGTACTGCAATATTCACTATTAGGATGACAATCCTCAGGATGTACAGCGAGCAAAAACATTAGTAACTTAAAATGTTAATGCAATCATAGCTTAAGCCACTTTCCTTTCCCTCCCACCAAATACTCATTAGAAAGGGAGCATAACCACTAACCTAAATTAAATGAAAAGTCACTACATTAGTATTTAAAAGTTATTTAAACATGTAATGAGTTATACAATAAACCCTACATCTCTGCATCAAGTCTCAGTGTAAGAGCAGTCCTGAAAAGCCATTATATAGCTAAAGTTAAACATTAACTTGGTGTATGTTGATGTCTTTGCAGAAGATTTGTTCAGCTTTTAGCAATGATTTACCAACTCTTCAGTGGGCTTCAGAAGCTAGAAATGGGAGAATTGCAGAAAAAATTACCTTTAATCCAACAATACTTTCCATATTTTAAATCGCATGTTGAGTTTCACATCATTTTATTAACATGAGCTGGACTCGTATGTTCAGGCAAGACTCTGTATGAATAGGAACTGCAGAATTTAGTTTTTAAACTTCTAAAACCTTCTGTTAGCACAGTCAAAATAATCAGCCTTATCTGATAAACAACATTTAAGTACAAGCAAATTGGTCTTGTTCATTTACTGGTCTTATTAACTGAAGTCTCATTGGGCTACAGATATGGAAAGTATTTGCAGTTATTGGTGGAACCAAAGGAAAACTTCAAGGAATGAAGACTACAAAAATGTGAAACTAGCAATAACAATTTACTTATATGACAGGCTTGTTAAGATGGAAATCTGGCACAAATAAAACGTGTGAAAATAAGGTCTTCTAAAAAATTCAAAGTATACTGAGGGGATGATATTTTGATTATAAGCATCAAGATAACAAGCTGCATTACAATTAAGACAACATTTTCCTGGGACATAAATACTTTAGCAAACATGGGACCCTTAACATTTACAGAGGCTTCACGAGAAAAATCTTGTAGAGGCATTTGTTCCCATAAACACAAATAAAAACCATCCTGTGTATGAACTACAGTGTCAACAGGTAGGGCAGAAAGAACTACCATATATAGCACTTGAGCAACATATATGTAACCCTCTGCTAGAGTATTTACTGCCAAGTTAATGATGACAAAACAGTTTTAAAATGGATTGCTTCCAGTTGGTTCTTGCCTTCTGCAAAAAAATATTAAGTCAAATAGTCCTAATATGCTGTCAAAATCTGACACTGCCACTATTCAGAATGTTTCTATGCTTTCTGAAGTAGACCTTTTTCTTTGTAACAATGAGCTGGTTCAATTAGAAAACTCAGTATTGGACTATATATGTTCTACCTTCTTAAAAAGAGTAACTATCTTGTCATGAGTCTTAAACAGCAAGGATATGACCTCTTAATGGGAAATAACTCATCCTCACTAGAATATACTCCATTGTTCCATTTTCTTGGCTAGAAGACTCTGGATACTTTTGAGCACTGCTCTATTTTAAGTGTACTGATCCCTTGGAATGTCCAAGAACAGTGGTCAAAAGCTTTTTAGCTAATAGGATCCATCTTCCCCTCTCTACATTATCAAGGGGACTACCATGCAGACACACTGTGGCACTGAGCTCTGTGCTGATGTTTACTGCCTTACACACTCAGCATGAAATAAACGCAAGCCTTCAACAGAAGCCTGTGAGGGCTAGAACCCACTGTCTTCCTGGATGACTTTCTCCCAGCCAAAATCAAAAGACTGACTAAAACTACAGTATCAAAGATTAGAGTTTACAGCTTACAGAGATACCACTAAATGATCACTTCATGTCCATGTCTTACACAGCTTTACATGTCAAAATGCACTTGATGTCCTCTTGGTTGGCTTTACCATATAGCGAAGATCTAAAGCATTTGAAAAACTCTCACCACCACATCAGCAATGATTTGTTAAACTCAAAATGATGCAGACACCTTGTGTTACTGCAGCAAAGGACTTTATCCATGGTATCATTCCTTTTGCTGTGTTTTAATTTTAAACTATGCTTCAGATTAGCAATGTGTGACTAGAACAAGGATACTATCATACTTAATTCTACCATATTTAAAAATTATGCTTTAAGAACAAAGAAATTGTTAATGAACAGGCTCTTTGTTGTTGATCTTTGACAGTCATCAAACATTCAAACACTGAAAGTCCTGTGGTAGTTTACCACTAGCTCTGTCTGTTCAGTCTCCCTAAAGTAGAAACAGTCATCCTTTACTATGATTGAGACTCATTCTTTTGCCTAACTCTAAAAAAATAAGAGTATAAATCCCATATTTCTTCAACTATTTTGTGTTTCACCAACACATGACAATTCCTCTTGTGATTCAACATCTTGCCCCATTAGGCTGTCAGATTCTTTTGATAATTTTAAGCAGAAAAGGCAAACTAGTGTCGTTGTCAATGCTTAACATAACAAATGTCTCTATTCTGTTTGTTTAAGGAAACATCAGTGAACTATGATTCTTAGTACCTATTTAATGTTCCTCCAAATAGATAGTGGTCTCATCTCTATGATAAGTTTGCAGCGTTGTTTATGTCCTTATGAACATTTTTTAAGGTTTTGTCCTTGAAAAATCTATTATAAGACTGCATTTGACCTCTTTACACATGCAGCTAGCAACTGCAAAGATTGGAAATTTCCAGCAGAAACTGCTTTCACATTAATCACAGCATACATCCACGTGTATTCATTGTAACTGAGCAAGCACAGAGAAAACTCAGCTATTAGTTCTGCTATCTGGAAATATTTCTTCAAGTAACTTTCTTCATATTTTTGAAAGCATTAGACTCCTCACCATTAAGTTTGCCATTTGAGAAGAAAAATGGCTTTTTTATCTTATCCCTCTCATCCATCACTTATATATGAACGAACAGTAATACTTCATTTTTCTGCTTAGTGGTGTGCCAAAATTTAGTCTGGATCATTCTGTAAGGGACGTTATCTGCTATTACTTTTATCAATCATTTGCATAGACACCAAATTGCAAGACAAGTCATCAAACAAAAGGTGATACTTTGTAGGATTACTACCTACCTACCACACAGCAACAGGTTGCACTACTCATCATGGCAAATGTCCACCAAGAGCATCATGATAAGAAGTAAAGGCCAAATTAAAATAAGCTTATTGCCAAATTCTACTGAGATATTCTGTTAGGTCTACATTTTATACTCTGGATAGTTTAGTGAAGGATGGCTAGAGTAGCACAATCCACACTTAGGACATGAACATACAGGAAACATACAGGAAATGTACAAAAAGCAAAGAAATTAGCTATCTAGTTGTGTTGGATTTTCTTTTTACTACAAGGAACTACTCTTAAACCTCACAACTATGAGACTTCAGTATAGTTTGGTTTTTAACAACTACAAGCAGAGATCCATGATCCTCAAGAGTGATTTCTGTATCATGTCTGAAACTAAGAAACTCCAATGAAAGCCGAACATGCATGACCTATTTACAAA
Organism: Hafferia zeledoni; assembly: GCA_035583235.1. Taxonomy (NCBI): domain Eukaryota; kingdom Metazoa; phylum Chordata; class Aves; order Passeriformes; family Thamnophilidae; genus Hafferia; species Hafferia zeledoni. Next base: position 40,433,380 of record JAWWEV010000095.1, on the reverse strand, counting down.
CTTCACATGCACCTCAACCCCACACCATGCTAGCACTGGTACATGTCTCTCTGTATCTTAATGGATAGGTACAGGACTCAGCCTCTGAAAAAGCAAAGTGCATCAGGAAAGCCTTGAGGCTGGATTTTATTTTTCTGCCTATATGCATACTGTGCATACCTCCCAACCAGAGAACAATTCAGAAATGTGGAATCAAAATGAGCAGCCATTCTCACATCAGAACCTTTCTTGCAGCTAACGTATTAAAGCGTATTAAATCCTTGACATTAAGGGGGTCACAGTATTTTTAAATGGCAAATCACATTCAGTTTATGAACAAAAAAACGCTTAACTTTTTTTATTGGCTTAAAATAATACAGGAAATATATACGATCACATGATCAATACTTTTTTCTAATGCAAATAGAAAAGTTGTTGCTACCACTTACCATTTCTTCTAAAACCCAGACTACAACACCTCTTATAATCACACAACAGAAAAATCTTAAGTGATATGGCCATGTGTTTGAAATTATTTTCCTTTTATATAAATCACTTCCTCTCCTAGGCTATTATCATTTCTGTAGAAAATCTAAAAACTTCAGCCATCTTGTCGGTATAGCAAATGTTAACTTTTTTCGCCCATTTAGTGCATCCACTAGTCATACATGCACAGCAAATTCTGCATTCACTATGCACACATCCCTTTTTATAAGAAGTAAGAATTTTAGGCAAGTAAAATATGGTCAACATTGAAAAAAAATTCATGCTGAGGCAAGACAGACTTTATTCCTTTGAAAGCGCAGTGTCTTCCCTCCTTCAGAACTTCATCAACACGTGCTGTAGTCTGTGTGCTAAACATTCCTTTAAGAAAACCCAACTGGCAGCAAAACTATCCAGTGCTGTGCTTGTCAAATTTGCAAACAGGCAGAAATTACTTCAAAAGCTTAATATATTAGGATGCAGTCAACACTGAGCAGTTTGGAAAAAAGAAATCAAAACAAAATTCAAGCAAACAAAAATAATACTAATATAAGAATAATAATAATTACAGTTAATAGCAGTATTATTATTACTACAACTATAAGACCCCTTCACAAACAGAAAATGCACAGCAGAGAAAATATTCCAACAATGGCCATTTAGTTTAAATTACACGAGTTTACATAGTGTGGTATTCTGGCAAAACCACCACAGTAACACACATTTTCACTTATTCCTCCCTCAGGACTTCCTCTCACACTGTATTCAAAATTACATCCTATAGCAGAGAGAGGCAAACCGCACTGTTCTTATCCGAGCCCTTCCTGGGTACTAGCTTCTACTTGAATTTTTGGAGGCACCTATCCACCCACAGGAGAGGTAAAAGCACAGGATGGAAACAAACCATGCGACACTTCAGTTCAGCATGATTGCACCTTACTCCTCAATGCTGCCTGGCTATGAGACAGCAGCATTTTGCCAGCATTGTAGTTTTGGATGTTAAAGAAATTCTCTCTCCCTGCCACCACAGAATTTGGGAGCTAATGCCCAACACCCATGCCACTAGATAACAAAAGGAGTAGCCATCCACCTGCTTGAAATCCAACTTGATTGCTTGAGTGGAGAGGGAGAGGTTTCTCGAAGGGTGGGGGGACATCACTTTCTTCTTTAGCCCACTGCAGTGAGTGAAAAAAAAACACCATTCGTGGGACACATGAAGGTGTTTGGAGGGAGCTGAGTTGCCCTGGTTTTGGCCACCCACAACCCCAGCTCAGCGCTGGTGCTCTGTGCTGCTCATCGGAGGGAGAGAGAGAGGAGAGCTGTGGCCATGGTCCTGGATCCTTGCTATAGATCCCTCTCCTGAGCCAGCTTTCCATCTGCAGAGGAGTGAGCACCACCACCACCAGTCCCTATCCCTAGCCTCTCATCCCTAACCAGGGGACAAAAGAGAAGAATCTGCATTGCCTGCCAGAGGGTTCCACCCCGTGTCCTCTTCTGTGGCCTCCATCCCTCCACGTGAGTCATTCAGAGAAGTCAGTGATTCACGGACCGCCTTTTGTCTTTGTC
>JAWWEV010000095.1:40396000-40423347 GCA_035583235.1 Hafferia zeledoni | reverse complement strand
AAAAGAAACTACTTTGGATACAGAGTTGGAGCTCTCAGAAAAACAGAGGCAGTGAGAAAGGAAGAGGTAACTGAGTGAGAAAAACTGAAGCAGCTGCCCCTGTTGAAAATCAACCATTATTAAAATTATTTACAAAAAGGAGCTCAGAATGACCTTACAGGTTTTTATTTCTACCTTAGCAAAAAGGTCAAGAGGACAGCTTTTCTACTGGAATTTCACTAAGAGAGCATTTTAATTGATCAATCGTTAGACCTTAGCAGGTATAATGTTACATGTGATGTAACAACAAGGCAAGGCAGAGAGACGGCAGATAAAGCTCTGTTACTTACAGACCAGAAGTCTGGGGGCGGGGGGAACACCTGGTGTTTTAGGAAAAGTGTCTGCCCTCCTTTCCTTTTTAGAGATAAGTTCCACTTTTAGCTCTTCTAAACTAAACAGATTTACCTAGAGGTGTCAACAGTTTTATTTTAGAAGTTATGAGTGTTTACAGCAGTAAAAATATTTATAATACTGTCTTGCGACTAAAATGCATTAAAAGAGCCTCAAAACCAGCAAAAACTTTATATACAAACAAAAAAAATTGTTCTTAGAAGTCTTATCTGATCTTAAACTTTAAAAGCCAAGATCATCAACTGTCAAGAGACCAATAATGTTTCTTTTCTTTACAATCTGCACATAAATCTTACTTGTGGTCTCAGACGTTGAAGGCATGTGCAGAATTGTCTTTATTCTAGCCAGTAAGCAGCCCAGCACCCAACTGTGCTGCTTCATGGGAACCTCATAATGGGATCAAGAGCTTCCAAACATTTCGATGACTGAGGGGAAGGGAAGCATGATGAGATAAGGAAACTTTCCTAGCAGTCTTTCTTACTGAAAAAAACATGGAATTTGCTTATCTACATACTTATTATCAATGCAACAATTGAACACCACAAGAAAATACTGATTGCTGTATCCTCACATATTATTACTATTTTACAGATGCAACAAAGCAATTGAATAAGGACAAAGGAAGAAAATCTATGCAAAGTTGATCATCTGCCTGACCCTGAGATGCCACAGCTCAACTTGCTGGCCACCACTACCACGAGTGAACTCCTCTGGAAAAAAAACCCACAGGCTACATTTGTACCTACTTTACTGTCTTATTTTTAAATAAAAAAAACCTTGAGTATTCCCAAATGTTTCAGTTTTGGATTGATTATTAACCAGATTAAGTAAGCCAATAATCGATTTATTGCAAATCAGGTGTTTTTATTATCTGAGGGGAAAAGAGACATCAGCAGCTTTATCTGGCCCCAAGTTCTTAAGTTCAACAGCAAAATGCACTGCACCTGAATAGAAAGGGAGAGGCAAATTTTCTGTATGGACTCAGCCATATTGTGAGACATGACACTACCTAGGTTACTATTTACCCACCTGAATACACACACAGAGTTCAACTGATCACTGAAGTGCTTACAAAATAACCCTATTCAAGCATATCAAGCTACTCCAGCATGAATTTGACACAGCACCCCAAGATACGAAAGCACAAAAACTGTCAGCAAAACAATCAGATCACAGGTACTTAGAATTGACCCATTTGACAGAGGATGCAGAAAAAGAATCAAAGAAGTTATCAGTGTCAGTTTGCAGGTAGGAGAAAAATCTGCTTTATACTATTCTGTTCAACACTAATGGAAATACACAGCAGTATAAAAGGTTATCAGATTTATTAATAGAACTCAATGGTTCGACTATTTTTAGATGTAAGTTTTAACACAAGATCTTTGCAGGTAAATGGAGAATCTATTATGTTTAAATACTCCTTATCAGACTAACAGTTTACATCAAATAATGCAGTGGAGGTCAACACAAGCAATACTGTGTACAAAAATGATCATCTGAATATGGCAGAAAGCAATAGTACCAAAGCTTAATACACAGCATTCAGATATAGATAAATAGATGTTCACCATTAACATTTGATCTGTTCAACATTTTGCATAGAGAGTAGGTCTAAATAAGACATGCTGCCAAGAAAATAGGTTGAGAAAAATCTCCCTCAAAGAGCTAGCATATATAAATAATAATGAAAGCTTACTGGCAGTTTTACATGAAATGAATAAAAATTTCACTTATCCTGCCATGGAAAAAAAGAATAAATCATGCGGCAAGTAGGACATCAGATCAGGCCAGATGTTTATGGGACTAACACTGCGTCACACAAATACTGGCTCAGATCCAAAGAGACAATTAGGGCAGTGTCATCCTAGCAGGACACTTTTTCTAAACTTTAAACCAATTTATTGAAATTTATTACCTAGCTAAATTACAGGCCATGCTGGAGACATTCTGAAATTACTAAAGTCTCTAAAAGCACACTGCATTATACTTAACATTTAGTACTTAGGAAGCACAGCACTGCGTCCCATGAAATAAATTATTAATAAGTAAAAAATTATATAACCTCAAATGGTTAAATCAGAACAGATACCAAGAGCAGAAGACAGTCTATAAATGGGGAAAATAACTGTAAGTCTGCTACTGTCTTTAAATTACCACATTTTAAAGAATAGCATCCCAAAATACACACCTTGTGGTGTTCTACAACCTACAGTGTCTGAGCTGATTAAGCACTGACATCCGCAGAGAAGCTTCTGCTTTCTAAAAGCATTGTTCACCACTGCAAAGTCCAGCAGAGAAACAATTATTTCATAATCCCATTGTGAATATATTGTTTTTCCTTTATCTTCAAGGAAATCCATCTTAAAAAAATGTTGTAGTTTAATATATCTGCCAAAGTAAATTTTCACAGATAAAATCCCATAAACCTTACTATGGCATCATGATTTCAAGGGCTATTAGGCAGATAAAATATACTTACAGGATTAATTCAGTTAACTTCAGGTATATCAATACAGTCCTTTTGCAAAAATAAGTGCTGCTTCTTTCACTCTGTCTTTTTCCACTGTGCACACACACAGCAGGAAAAAAAAAAAAAAAGAAGAAAAGCAATAAAGAAAAAACTGATTGTTTTATTTCCCAATATCCATGAGGTTTAGTTAGTGAGTTATCAAGCAAAACCAATAAAAGTTCACATGCCAGCAGCTGGCAACACAGGCGCTCTCCATAGCCGAATTTAAAAGAAATGTCAGTGAGTGGCAGCAGCTACAGTCAGTGCTGGAAGCTGATGCCTCTGCGGGAAGAGGATGCTGGGAGATTCTCCCAATCTGTGCTGCAGCCTAATTCTAATCCATCACTCCTAACTGCAAGGAGAAAATGGAGACATGAGGAATGCAAAGTGATTTATATTTAAACAAAAAAGGGAGTTAGCTTAATACTTCCTGAATATTAAAGAAGCCACAACTGAAGTCAGACAGAAAAAGTCTACTAATGCAACGGCAGTAAAATTAGATCAAATACATGAGAATTGATAGCAAGCAGCACAGAAGAAAAATAACTAGCTCATGTATGATTTTCATTATTTGACAGCACTCACATGTACTTTAAAACACTTAAACATATCAACACTTTTTTTTATTAACCCTTTGACATTTTTTCCCAAGAAACTGAATTTTCAGCCAGAGTTCCATGACCAAAACAAATCACCAGGAGAGAGGCAGCTAAACAACAGTTCTCTTCATGAATATCAGCAGCAATAGGAAATAGTAGTAGTCAGAAGCAAAACAGCTACAACAGAGACAGTTTCATCGCCTTGGTATAATCTCTCCAGACAAGATATGATGAAAGCTCAGCACACAGGAGCTACGCAGCAGAAAGTTAAACTCTGTGCTCCACCATTACCTTCAAAAAGTATTCTTTAAAGCTCTACCACATGGACTAAAAATACCTATTTCTACCTATGTTTCCTGTCACGAAGTGAGATTTATTCACACAAATGTCCCAAATAAATCCTTTAAAGCACAATGCAGGAAACTTATTTAATCATTTCTGATGTGTGCTAAGTAGCAGCAGCAGTAATACTTCAGACTATTTAAACAACTTAGTTTTTAAAACACATTCTTACTTGTAGCATACTGGGAAAGGATTGCACAGTATTTCCTAAAACACCTGAAGAAACCAAGGGCTATGATGAGGTAAAAAAGTTTTGTAAACCTTTCAAAGAGATGAGATGGACAGCTGGAATTTATGGACAACAGCATCTTTAAAATCAGGACATTTCTACATTCTCCATAAAACTGTGCACAGTAGTGTTGAAGACCAAGGAGTTCAGAGATATCCAAGTTCTCCACCATGAGACATGGAAGCAGTGCTTATGTGTATTATCAGTTCATATATTAACAATACTATGGGCAGGCAAAGTCAAAGTGCCAGGATTTCTGTCATCTTGATTGTACCTGTAAGGTAGTTGAGTTTAAATCAAGACTGACCAGTCACACAAAAAGTCAACCCAATTCCTCCACAAAACAGTGTTCTGTTTTTAACACAGCGTAAGTTGCAGACAGTCCCCACTTGATGGCTCAGAAAGCATATTCCAGAAAAAGCTGAGTGAGTCAGGAGCACATTTCCGCAAAACTGGCAAAAGCCAGCTTCCTGTCTGCAAATATCAACCCATGCTCAAAAGATCTTCCCTGGATTTTCTCAAAGAAAAATGGACCAGTTCACACTCAAGACTACTTCCACTCACATTGTCTCCCCAAATGCTCTGAGACAGCTTTTAATCAGTAAGAGAGGGGGAAAGGGAGGGGGGGGGGGACATGACACAACCAAACCAACAAAACAACATGTCATTATTAAAGACCACAGAAATTTTGTTTGCTTGATAGTTTAAAACAAAGAACAAGGAAATCTGCTTTCAGTCCTTTTTCCCCAAAAACAGTTCTACTCCTCAATATCTGAGCAAGTCATAGGCAGCAATTTATTCCTTTTCCTCCTCAATGAATTAAAGTTCATCTTTACATTTTCTTATTTAAAGCATTTATGACTTAATGATTGTATCATCAATCCAAAACACTGAGAGTCTACATCACTTTCAAAGTCTCAACATTTGCTCAGAGACAGCAATTCTTGAGCTGCATGACTGTAAATAGTGTTATCCAAGTCCTTATTAAAACACAGGATAAACATTACTTTCCTGAAAGACATTTAAAGAAAGAAAACACAGATGTGATCATACATTCCAGCAAAATATGAAGAGTCCAGCATAATAAACAGACTCCAGAAGTCTTCAAAAACCCTCACTCCCAAAAAATTAGGAGTTTAATGCTATGGTGTTAATTAAAGAGCAAGCCACAGGGCAGCCAAACAAATATTTAGGCTCAGTTAAGACACATTTCTTTTGGTGAACATGGGATAACAGAAAAATAGGCTGTGGTATCTTTCTCTGCACCAGCCTTTCAGCAAAGGCTCACAAGAGAATAGCAGGGTGTGGAAGAGACGTAGAGTTTCAGGCAGTTCTGTATTAAATGTCCCTGAGATGGTTTGTTTGGCTTTCATTTTCTACCTTCTCTCCTATTTTTCCCCTCCTTGCTTTCTGTGGAGCTATAGACACAGGTGGAATTGCATGTTTTCAAAGTCCACAGAACACACCAATATAACTAACACAATGTGGTCTGAAGTATTCTACTCATATACAAACGCAGAGAAAACTTACACCACAGGCAAGAGGTGTAGTTGCAATAAATATAGAAGTGTTAGGAATTATGTAATTACCACCCAATCAAAATCCCTCAAACTTAAAAAATTTATAATCCTAGAACTGTTTGGAGTAGGAAAATATCAGAGAGATAAGGATACTGTATCTCTACTGCTGTTCCAAATTTTGAGACTAACAATATTAAGTAGCTGTGTCATAATTTTGTATTTGTGTTACTACAAAAATATTATCTTCTAGATACAAAAATTACCTTTACTGGACATTTTTTTCCACTGATCTTGAGGGTCAAAAATGAGAAAATAAGACTTCGCTCATTTAAATTGTCACAACTGCTTCTCACCATCTTAAGACAATGTCAGAATTTGAGTTTTAATTTTAGGAAGACAAGAACTGTTCCTTAAAAGTTTTTGACTCCTTGAACTGGAGTTGCAGCTGGCCAGAAATGTGGGGGACAATAAACAGCACTTTTTGAAATATATTAATGTCAAAAGGCAATGCCCATTACAGGATGAGGATGGTCACCTCACAAACAGGAATAGAGACAAGGTACAGGTGTTTAATGATTTCTTGGCCTCTGTCTTCAACACAAATGATGGACCAAGGCAGTCTCAGTGCCTTGAGCTGGAGGACCATGACTGTGAGAATGATCAGCTCTCAGTCAACCCTGAAATCATGCAGGATCTGCTGCTCCGGCTGGATCCCTATGGGTCTGTTGGAGTCTGATGGGATTCATCCCAGAATACTCCAAATGCTGGTTGATGTCATCACAAAACCTCTCTCGACAATGTTTGAGCAGTCTGGGGAAACCAGAAAGGTCCCAGCTGATTGCAAGCTGGTGAACATTGTCCCAGTTTTCAAGGAGGAGGACCTGGAAACTACAGGCCTGTCGGTCTCGCTTTAGTGCCTGGTGAAGTTATGATCACAGCCAGAATGGCTTCAGGAGAGGAAGCTCCTACTTATCCAACCTGATTTTCTTTTATGACAAGGTAACCGATCCAAGTGATCAAACTAATACAGTTCGTACAATTTTTGGATTTCAGTAAAGTTTTCAATACTGTCTCTAACAGGACCCTTCTGGACAAAATGTCCAACACAAAGCTAGATAAACACTTCATGCAGTGAGTGAGCAACTGGCTCAAGGGTCAAGCACAGAGGGTAATAGTAAATAGGGTGACATCAGACTGGTGACCTGTCGCTAGTGGGGTTCCACAGGGCTCCATCTTGAGTCCTCTGCTCTTCACCATCTTCATAAATTACTTGTCTCCCACCACAGCCCCTGAAGACCCTAATACAGACCCAAAGCGGCTGGCACATTGGATATCCTGCCTGGTGGGGGTAGCCACAGGGGGCAGAGCACTTAAAACCATGCAGCCATGGCATGGTCACAACCCTACTATCTTGTTGTGGGTTCACCTTGGCTGAACACCAGGTGCCCACAGAGCCGCTCCAACCCTGTCCTTCCCAGCTGGACAGGGGAGAGAGTAAAGGTGGGGCAGAAGGAAAAGAAAAATAACACAAACCATGGGTTACAATGTAGGCAATTTACATTTATGCGAAAAGAAGGAAAACTAAAACAGTGTGTGCATGCACAAAGCAGAAGCTGGCAGTCGACCTCTACCTCCCACAAGCAGCAATGGTTAGCCACCCCTCTGAGAAGCAGAGCTACAGCAGAGCAATGGTCACCAGCAAGCAACCATTACGAGAGAGAGAATGCCTCCCTCCCCACTCCTTTTATATCTGTGTTGGCATCATATGGTATGGAATATCCCCTTGGTCAGTGTGGGTCAGCTGGCCTAACCTGTGTCCCCTTCTGGGATTTCAGCTCCCGGCTGAAGAAGGAATACTGCGCCCAGTAGTAGCGAAAACACAGACCCATTATCAACACTCCTCTACCAATGCAAGGGTTACTATGGAAAAATAAATTCCAGCTCAGCCAGACCCACTACACATCCGGACACATGGAAGATGGAATTGCACAGAACTTCAGGTGGCAGCTATAATTCTCTCTTTCTTCACTTCTTATTGTTCTCCCTATCTCCTTTCTTGATATTTGGGTAACTTAAAGCTGGATGGGCTGGATTTTGCTCAGTTGTATGGGTTAGCATGTGCTGAGTCAGTGCTTTGTCACAGAACCAATTAGGTTGGAAAAGACCTCTGAGATCATCGAGTCCAACATATGACCTAACACCGCCTTACCAATGAAGTGGCAGGTCCAGTCTTTTCTTAAGACCTCCAGGGACGGTGAATTCACCACCTCCATGGGTAGCCCCCATTCCAATGCCCAATCACACTTTCTTAGTAGAACTTCTTCCTAATTTATAACCTACACCTCCCCTGGTGCAGTTTAAGACTGTGCCCCTTTGTCCCACTGCTGGTTGCCTGGGAGAAGAGACTGACACCCCCCTGATTACAACCTCCTTTCAGGTAGTTGTAGAGAGTATGAGGTCTCCCCTGAACCTTCTCTTCTCCAGGCTAAACAACCCCAGCTCTCTCAGTCCCTCCTTACAGGACTTGTGCTCCAGACCCTTCCTCAGCCTCATTGCCTTTCTTTGGACATGATTCAGCACCTGAACATCCCTCCTGAATTGAGGGGCTCAGAACTGGACACAGTACTCAAGGTGTGGCCTCACCAGTGTCAAGCACAGAGGAAGAATCACTTCCTATTCCTGCTGACCACACTATTCCTGATAGGTCAGGATGCCACTGGCCTTCTTGGCCACCTGGTCACACTGTTGGCTGATGTTCAGCTGCTGTCAATCAGTGCCTCCTGGTCCCTTTCTGCCTGACCACTCTCCAGCCTCTCTGTCCCAAATCTATGGTGTTCCATGGGGTTGTTGTGGCCAAAGTGCAGGACCCAGCACTTGGTCTTGTTAAATCTCATCCTGTTGGATTTGGTCCATCTATCCAGCCTGTGCAGGTGTCTCTGCAGAGTCCTTCTACCTTCTAGCAGATCAACACTCCCTCCCAACTTGATATCATCTTCAAATTTGCTAATGGTAGACTCGACCGCCTTGTCCAGATCATCAATGAAGATATTAAACAGGACTGGACTCAACACTGATACATGGGGCCCATTGCCAAGTGCTTTATTTTGCCTGAATGTTTGCCTTTAAGTTTTTACCAAGTGCCCTTATTTTCTTAAGTTTGCCAGTAGAAGTGTGTTCTTTGAACTTCTGAGAAACATGTGCAGTGTTTTCTTCTGTATGCTCTCTCAAGGTATTAAAGAACTGAAGACCCTTGTCATAAATTTGATTGTTGACTTTTTGGAGCCTTTTATATTTTTTAAAGTAAAACACCTTTGATAAACTGTAGCTTGAACCTGGGGTCACACATGTGTCCCGGCAGGGACATCAGGCATAGCATCACCAGCCAGCTAAGGGAGGGGATTGTCCCACCCTGTTCTGCACTGGGGTGGCCTCACCTTGAATATTCTGTGCAGTTTTGAGCACCTCAGTATTAGGAAGTTATTAAGCTTTTAGTGAGTGTCCAAAGGAGAGCAGTAAAGATGGTGAAGGGCCTGTAGGGGAAGCCATATAAGGACTGGCTGAGGTGTCTTGGTCTGTTCAGCCTGGAGAAGAGGAGACTGAGGGGAAACCTCATTGCAGTTACAACTTCCTTGTGAGGGGAAGAGGAGGGGCAGGCACTGATTTCTCTGTGGTGACAGGACCTGAGGGAATGGCCTAAAGTTGTGTTAGGGAGGTTCAGGCTGGATATTAGGAAAAGATTTTTCACTCAAAGGGTGGCTGGGCACTGGAAGGAAGTGGTCACAGTACCAAGCCTGGTAGAGTTTAAGAAGCATGATATTCTCAGGCACATGCTGTGATTCTTGGAGATGGTCCTGTGCAGGGCTAAGGGTTGGACTCAATCCTTGTGGTTCCCTTCTAACTCAGCAGATTCTCTGATTCTGTGCAATTCCATGTAAATTTGAATTTAGAGCCATTTCCTCAGCTGTTCAATTTCATTCAATGACAAAACACTCATATGTGCAGGTATAACTGGAATCTTAACTACACTTCTGAGATTATAAGGATAACCTCCTCTAACTTCCTTAAACACTTCTGGCCCTTAATCTGTCACCCCAGTAATACGACACAGAGCTGCTTTGGTTGGATCAAGGATTAACAGTATCCAGCTTTGGGTAAGCAAAGAAAATTCAAATGAAGCATTGCTCTTTTTCCTGAAACTGATAGAGATGGAAAATCCCAAGTACCATTATGGATCAAAAATCATCTGTCTGCTTTGCTACAGAATGCCAGCTTCCACTTTTTCAATATTTCATATTTTAAATGTGTTTAAATGAGATCTCACTATCTGTCCACTGATGCTGTAACTGAGGGTCTGGTGTCAAAAACTTCTATATAAGTAGCACAACACGAAGACTTCCTTTGCATATGAACTGCTTGTAGCAGTCAGGCAGACTGTGTTTCTTCTCAAAGACAACTATAAAGCATCGTTTATAAATATAACCACACAGCTACCATAATAGAGTTACTCTAAATGCTGCTATCATTTGCATAAGCCTCTGATATTGGGGTGGTAAATAAATGTCTTTACCTCAAAGAGAAAGACTGTATGGCAAGCTGAGGAAGATTGCATGCAAACACACAATTTAATGGCTACTTATTCCCATCACATAGAGAGGACATTTTAAGGAAGAGTAAGAAAAATGATATGGGAAGAAATCCCAAAAGAATTAGTATTTCATACAAGTTCTAAACAAATTAAGAACTTTAGAGCATTAAATACATGCTGATGCCTCAGGGTTTTTTTGATTTTTGATTTTTACATTTTTATAGATTTTACAAGTACTTGTAACTGTAGTAAAGTTCAGATTTAGTGTGTTAATATTTCTAACAACTTAAGTTCAATATTTATGTATTCCAACCCCTATCCCCTATCAATGCCTAAAATTCCATTGGTTATGTAAACTTCTTTTCAAGGTAAAAAGCTGAGTATTTTAAAGCCTGTGCTGTAAGACATAAACATAAGCCAATGACCTCGAAGCCAGTACACTGGAAGACCTCCAGGTATCCCTGCATGCTACAAGGAAGGGAGGGTCCCACTCTCCCCCAGATTCAAATCCTGACAGGGTGTGCCAGAGGTGGGATGAGGCTGGACTGAAGAGGTGTGTAAAGAAGAGATTGGGTGAACAGTATTATAAAAACCACGGAAATCAGAGTTTGAAGGTGCGCATCATCATGTATTCCTGAAGGCCCTAAGCCTAGACATTAAAGAATCTACCTTTTTATCTTATCCCACGCTAACTTGGCTCGGAGTCCAGTTTTCTGCAGTCTCTCAAGGCATCATACAGAAATCAAAATAGCAATGACAAGGTCAGTACATACTAAGTGTAATACAATGATAGTTAAAAACTGTTGAGAACTCAAACAACTTTTAATCTACTTGTAAAACCAAAGACAAGATAATTTACAAAATTACACTCTGGCAACATAAAACATGATTCTCTGCATAAAACATGATTCTCATGATCTCTTCTACAAGGAGATTTTCTGAATCATTTCAGGAAAAATTAAGATAGCAGAAACGTATTGGAAAAATGCAGAGAAGTTGAGCATTACACCTTGTTCAGTAAGACTAAAATTACAGTTCACGGTTTTTTCCCATAGTAAGATTCAGGTACTGAAGAGGCCTTCTTAGTAAGAATAAAATAAAAGAATAAACCACACATAAATCTGTTCCATCCATGTATGGTTTGGAACCCGTAGATGCTTAACAGGCATTAGGTAACCTTGTGAAACATATCTGCCCAAAACTCAAAGCAAGCAGACACTTCAGTGGAAACATGGGGAAGCATCTGGTAAAAAGCAACTTACTAACTGCTTGGCAGAGGCATGAATTTCCACAACAGAAACAATAGTTCAACTCTAGTTACTTGGGTCATTTTACAACAGAATATGCCAATCTGAAACTAGTTCTGAGTTAACACAACCAGGTAATGGCGAATCTACTTTCACATATATCCCATCTATCTCTTTGGAAGGTTGAAGATGCTGTATCAAGAGTTATTATCAAACCAATACTTAGCTATTCTCATTGGCAGAGAAGACAGGAAACTAAATGCTATTGCTTGCTTTAAGTTAAATGGCAGATTGACCTACTGTAATAGCCTTTCTTTGGCTTTAGCACCAGGAACAAAAAACTGAATGTACATTAAAGAACTCTATTTAAAAGTTCCTTCACTTTTCTACAAAACAAGCATTTTGGGCTCCTTATAAAAACTGCTTTGGAGTTGCCGTGTATATCTGCAGTAGCTACCACAAGAAGAAATTGACAGAAGAGTCCAGACAGAAAATCTAACACATTTACACCACTGGAGCAAAAATCAATTTCCTCCTGGACTCATCCTCAGATACGACAGTCAATATTAGAGATTTAGGGAATTCATTTTACCCTATTAAGACAACTCATTGCCCTTTTAACATCTAACCCACACAATCTGGTATCTATAGGTAAGCAATGTATGGCCGGGCTTCGCGAACGACGATTTGGGACGGGCTCTCCCCACGTGGGTGTGCCCTTCCAGTCTGCAGAGTGGATGTTTTAGGTGAGGCACAGCGTGTGCAGAACTGGCCCCACCCTTTGCTCCTCACGTTCATCTGCCATGGCCGAGCGAGCTTGGACAGTGACAGTGAAGTCCTCAGGACTAGAAGCTCCAGCCCCCGGTATTGCCAGGAGGTCTCCCATCCAAGTACTAACCAGGCCCAATCCTGCTGAGCCTTGAGATCTGATGGGATTGGGTGTTACGGTGGGATTGAACTGCCATAGGTAAACAATATTTAAGGAATAAAGCCAGTCAGAGACAAGCTGGATTAGCAAAACCATTTGCTAGCATCTACTGATGCAAAATACAAAGCTGTATTACTCTGTATATTTTACAAGAAGAATTGCAGAGTCGAATACAAAATATAGATCTATGAAGAACTGGTTCTCACATTTTCTTTCCCAACTCTCTAAAACCATCAAGATGATTTGATAGAATCTGAACCAGAACTGATCTCACAAGTAAACATCAGTCTTTGTATACAACTCCCTATAAAAAAAGATCCATTTTAGTTAAATTCAACTAGGTATATCAAACTGCAATAAACCACTAAAATCAATGCCAGGCATATCCTCACAGAGCTGTAACAATGCCACTTTTCTATCCAAAATAAAAGAGACTGAAAAATCAACACAGAGAAAAATGTTTAAGTGAATGTTATCAACAGCAAAATCAAACAATTAGATACAGATTTCCAGAAAGTTAAACCTATGGCCATTGTTTCTAAGTAGCCATGTTCCCAAACTTTTACTCCTGCATTCTTAATAGGAAAAAGTACCACTAATTCTAGATAGGAAAAGTCAGTAACAACCAGTGTGGCACAAGATTTAGGAAAGGCTTCCCCTCAGGCATATATATTTGTATGTATATACACACACCAGTATCATTCGAAAACTACAATTGAAGTGTTTCAAGGAAGACGCCCTGTACAACTACCTGAAAGGAGGTTGTGGCCAAGCGGGGGTCGGTCTCTTCTTGCAATAGACCAGCAATAGGTTTAGGTTAGATATTGGGAAGAAACTTTTTATGGTGAGAGTAATCAGGAATTGGAATAGGCTGCCCAGGGAGGTGTTTAATGCATCATCCCTGGAGGTTTTTAAGGAGAGACTGGATTTGGCACTTAAAGCCATGGTCTAGTAAGCACGATGGTTGGATCAAAGGTTGTACTTGATGACCTCAGAGGACTTTTCCAACCTGCCTAATTCTATGATTCTATAAGATTGAAAACTTCCACAAAACAACTGAAGGGTTTTCTTCAGTTCCTTATGCACATTTTTTAAACAGCTGTGCCTTCTAATCGTTTTGAGAAAGGAGAGTCTAACCCAGTGAAGAATCCTGTCAAGATACAAAAGATGCTCATTCACTATTTTCAACTAGTGACATTAAGTAACAATACAATTTCTATCCAGTTAATGTTCTCTCCACCATCCTGCGCAGACTCCTCTATATAATGGTTATTACAGACAGAAGCAACACAAACCAAAATAAACTAACATCAGTGTAACTTCTACATCACTATAAAAAGTGTCTCTGTATAATAGCTATGAACGCAGGAAAGCTATCCAGGAAGAAATCAAAGCTTTGCATGCCAATAATAAACAATCATATCCAGCTCAGACATCCATAAAAAAATACAACTACTTTCTCACACAAGGAACGAGTGTGGGATAATATTCTCATAAAATAAGGATTTTAAAGTCTTTCTGTCCTAGTTATAGCAGCCAGGACCAGCTTGTCTCTGTGTCGGTGTAACCGAAACTGTGTATTCTACACCCTCTCTGTCATTTCTCAAGAACTCTTAATAATGGACCATTTGCAGCAGCTGCACAGGGCACACCTGACCCCTCAGGATGCAAGCTGGGTGTTAAAGAAGCCTGCGAGACAGGGTCTTCACACCAATGACTCAGCTGTAATAATTCCCCTCTGAGGAGGCATTAGCACCTTCACATACAGCCTGAGGGGTCATATCTGCTAATGGGCCATCAACAATTCCAAAAATACCCCATGACTCACAGACTTAGCTCACCCATTGTGGAACTCCCCTCCCTGGAGGAGGTACTGGGCATTCCCACCTGAACCTGAGCATATATAATCTTTGGGGTTTGAGACTTGGGGTACTACTCATTGGATCCAGAGGAGGATAAGAACCTCAACAGGACTGTGCCTGCCACTTCCAACAAGGCTACAGCCATTACCCTAGCCAATAGGTTTTCATTTTCTTTTATTTTTTTATTTGGGGGACCATGTGGCACTCAGCATAGGGGCTAATGAAGACCATTCTGTTCATGTCCCAGGGTGCTGGGTTATACATCTAGGGTTTGTGAGTTCATTGTATTTATTGTAATCTTTTCTCTCTCATGTCGGGTTCATTTATCCTGCAGGTTTACCTTTAAACCAGCACACACCCTCTTCCCTCTCCCAAGGGAAACAAGGGCCAGAGAGAGAAGTTACCTGAACATACAGCTAAGGCAGTCAAAGGAAGTAATCATTAACAGGAAAAGTTCTCAACATGAATGTATCAGATTCTTAGTTCCTTTTGAGTGTCAGGAAACAATTCATTTTTTTCTCAGTTTTACACAGAGAGCAGACCTTACTACTACTCTAGGTAAGATGGAAGCAGAGGCTATGGCAAATCTGTAAAATATAATTTGCTAAGACCATGGCAGTTTTAGCAATAAAGTTCAGTCCAAAGCTACTGTTGGATCTAGAATTGTTTTCGAAATCTGAGGATAACACTAGAATTCCCCTTCTCATGTGCTTCATGGCACAAAAATGCAGTAAAATCCTACAGAAAAACTAAAACCATTTTTGATCAGCACATCTGTTTTCATTGCAGTGTAAGTAACGTGTTGCTTCATCATGAAATTTAATGGCCAAGAAGTGACTGTCTCTCATTTCAATAGGGAAAAACATCCCTGCAGCAGTACATTATGAGGCATAGCAATTTCCATTTGAAAATTTTCCTTGACGATCTTGCATAATGTGTGATCCAAAGTTTTCCATCACTATTAAGCAACTATTTCTTCCATATGCAAAAGTGTCTAGAGCTGTCAATATGTAACTAAGTTACTATACTTCCTTTTTTTCATTCTTTAGAACTTTCACATTTGATGACAAATACTTCATCCCATATATCAATTTAATTAACCATCCATTTCTTAATTCTTGGGGACCTTAACTTTCTGAAAAATGTGAATGTAGTCAGTGCATAAAAAAGGTTACTTCCCTGGAACGGTGTGCATGCAGTATTCCATATGTATAAGTAGTTTTTATTAACACATACAGATTTACAAAACCTCTACTTACACAGGGATGTTTTCAAAGGCATCTTCAAAGTTCTCCTGCAGAAGAAAAAAAAGATGCTTCAATCTAATGTGCATATGTTTTGTAACACAGCAGAAAGTTAACATTACCAGCCAGCACTTAATTTTGCATCATACAGTAATAATCAGAATATTCACGATCTACTGACTGTTTGTTAAGCTTTCAGTGCAAATCATTACAAAGACAGATTTCCTGTGGGCCTACTACCTCAGTCTACTGTCAGTTAAATTAAACTACAGACCTTTTTCTTTTCAGAATCCACAACTTCCACTATGTACATCACAGAAGGCAATACAAATTCACACCACAGGAGTTTGTGCAGCATATCTGTTGTATTCAGGATGCACTAGCTGAACAGTACACCTATACATGAATGAAAAGGTATTCTATGCATATACCTGATATGCAGGTTGGCCAGAGTATACATAATAGCTCCATGATGCATTACAAATTGCATGCATATACAGTTAGCTCACACATTACGGGCAGTTGTGTCAACAGCTTGGCCCAGACATCTAGAAGATGGTTTTTTCAGCTAGATGCAAAGCTCTTTCAACCTAAGTTCAAGTTTCAAATTAAAGGAAGATACACAAATGTAAAAATGACCAAAATGGCTTAGCTCAAAGGTCACCTATTTCTGTATTCAGTTTCAAAAACTGGTCTGTAGAAGTGTGTAGCAAAGATAAGTGGGCAAACAGCCTTCCTTCACACATCCCTCTCCACACAATACTTTTCAGCCTTTGTCAACTCTGAGAATTCCAGAGATAGTTTGGCCATCTGGTGGTTTTCAGTAGATCTCTGTTTCAAGTACCAATCCAGTTTCTTCAATCCCATGTAGACTTTGTTTAACTCATGAGTTCATAGAATTAGTAAGGAATTTCACAAGTCTGCCATCCATTTTGTGCAAAATAATTGCACAAAATTATTTCTACTTGAATCTGATTCCTACTGCCTTCGAATAAAAATCCCTAGCATTTTCTATTAAAAAGCAGTGAAGAATCAATTCATACTTGCTCTTTCCTTGACACTCATGATTTTGAGAGCCTTTGTTACATCATTCAACTCATCTCTTTTCCAAGCCAAAGACTTCTACCTTACTTAGTCTCTCTTCAAACAGAGCTATTTCCTACTTAAAACTGTGCTTTCTGCTCTTTCTATAAGAAATATTGGAAGCAGGATGGAACAGATTTTCAGCATACTTCAGAAAGATACCTGGAGAAGACTGATCCTCACCCCACTACAACCTCTTTTCAGTTAGTTGTACAGAGACAGAAGGTCTCTCCTGAGCCTTCTCTTCTCCAAGCTAATCAAAACCAGCTCCCTCAGTTCCTCCTCACGGGATTTGTGCTCCAGACCCTTCACCAGTTCCATTGTTCTTCTTTGGACACACCCCAGCACCCCAATGTCTTTCTCGAAATGAGTGGACTAAACTAGAATACAGTATTTCAGGTGTGGCCTCACCAGTGCCAAGTACAGGAGGAGCTTAAAAAAACTTGGAAGAAGCCAATAAAATGATCCTCCTGATCTGAGAACTGAACTGAGTTTCAAAAAGCTGAACAAAACCAAACAGGAACATCCTGAAAAGAAACCCTTTTATCTATGTCTCACCCCAGATACTGGTAGATGTCACACCAGTCTTCTAATGAAGTCCTTCTCTAAAGACTTGTTGCCTTTTTGAGCCACTTCTAGAGATGAGAGGGGGAATTCAGTAAAATAAACAAACAAAACACAGCTTTTTGAGCACACTTCTACTTCTCTTAAGAGAACAAACTTGACAAGCAAAAGTCAAGGTACTTTTAACTGTCAGGTACTTAATAAAGAACAGCAACAAGCAGAAGTTGACAGAGAGATGCAAAAGTATCTGTAACCTGAACCTCTTGCTGGCTTTTTCCAACCTTTGTACAAAAGCCACACCTACAATACAAGAAGAAATGGAGAGAGAATTCACATTCTGTCTAAAAAAGTGCCTCCTCTGCTTTGCTTTCTCTGAATTTTGATACCTGCTATTCACACTGGTCAAATGCATCTCTAAACATTCAGAAGAACAAAGTACAGCCTTGGTATTTTTCTCCACATACCAAAGCATAGGGAATAGTCAAGGCCTCTCATGAGATTCCTCAAGGGAGCTAAAAACATCATCAATGAAGGTGACCTCTATGCTAAAAAAAAAAAAAAAAAAAAAAAGCCAAAAAAACACTAAACCGAAAAAAACCCCAAACCATAACAAAAAAAACCCAATAAACCAATCCATCAGTTCTTTTTCTGAAGTTTCCCATACTTTCCCATTCCCACTGCATGTAAATTGGGTACTACAAAGCATTTGAACTGATATCTAGGTCCTACTTCCACTGACTCAAACAAGCATGCAGTCAGCTCTATAGACTCTGAGATTTCTTATATAACAGAGAAAAGGCAGAAGCACTAGAAGAGAAGCATAGCCATCTTCTACTCCATTCCATGCTCATAACAACAAAAAAGTTACATCATCATAAAGTATAAAGAAAAAGACTGTAACTGAGGTACCTAGAACAGCTCCTCCCAGATTAAGTTCTAGGATTCACGATATTCCTATCAAGATACAAAAGGTTTGAAAAACACTCAGAACATATTCACTTTTTTCCCAGTAGTCTGTTAAAATCTACCTGTAAATTAAGTCTGTTTGACAAAAAAAATTGAATGAAGTGTTACATAAAATACGCAGCATCTTGAAGACCTCAATCTGTATTTAATATACAAATATGTATAGGTATACACATAACACATGTCAATATAAAAAGTAAAATCAAGTGATTGATAAAGTTTATCCATTCCTCAGAGTACAAAAGCAGCCCAAAAACATGGACAGACGCATTTTTTGACATTCAGTTCCATTTACAAGTGCTCATTCCAACAGTGCAAATTCCAGCTGACACAACTGAAACATCACAACCAGTTTCCAGAGGTGATTGCCCATTTCAGTCTACAGCAAAGCAGACCACTTCACTCAAGCAAAACAGTTTTATTTAGCACCAATGATGGACTGCACACAAGTTCCTTCAAGACTGAAATCATGTGCAGCTACATCAGCAATATTTGTCCTCCACGCTTTAGCAGTTATCATAGAACACCCCTTCCATTATTTACATGGCAGAAGAGACTGAGGTTGACACAGTTCTTCATTTATTTCCTTCACCTAACCCAGGTCTGTCCTGCAGCAAGTGCCAAAGGTCCTGCTACAGTATGTCCATGCTATAACAGCCACACACATCGAGCAGAAATCTTCAGGAAACACAAACTGCACTTAAGTCCACAAAAAGGACAAAAAAAAGCTTTTTCTCAGACTTTCTGTTTAGAAAAATAAATATATTAACATGTAATGCAATAACAAGAGAAACAGTTTAACAACTATAAGCCTCCGCACAATGATGGCTAGTGCTGCAAGCTGAGATTTTTATTACACCCTTTCCAGAGTACATGTCAATCCAATCATTTAAAACACACGAATATAAGTAAACCTGCCACTAGATGGCATGACAAAACTGACTCATGCAATCCCACAGATTTCAGAAAATCAATGGCACAAGACTTAATGAAATAAAGCTGTCTTAAAATGATGTTTCTTGAATAACATACTTCTATTTTTTTCTAATTGATAATTGTACTATTTCACATCTTTATGATGCATCCTTTTCAAGACTCAGGCTAGCTTGAAAACAATTAAGTTTACACAATTTAGGGATAACTAACATTTTGCGAAGCCAAGAAAGTCAAAGTCAGGCACAGACATAAAGGAACACAGTGTACTAATGCAGAAAAACTGAAGAGCTCCTGAACTCTAGCAATGACACCAGAAACCATTTGCAGCAGAACACAATTCATCCCTCAAATCTCATGAAAAACTACACATAAGGGAGACCCTTCAACTAATATAGGGCCTTTATCAGTGCCTACACTTTTGTTTTAATGCACTCATAGAAGGCAGAAACAATAGCTTGCCTTGATTATTACAGAAAACCCAGTATCAAATGTGAACACTACTTTCTTCACACTCAGAAGAAATTATTTAACTCTGAAAATATTTCAGACTATGCCCTGTGACTGCTAAATTGTTGTCTTATGTTTGCTGGTTGTTTTCTCAAGCTAAGTGTATAATTACTGCTCTTTTCCATGTGAAGAAAGCAATTTGATCAGTCTAAACTATTCCCTTAAAATCCATATTTATGACAAGATATGACTACCAGGTAAAGTATTAACCATCTAGATTCTCCCCACTGATAACATAACTTCAGAAAACTAAGTCCAATAGTATCTAGAACCACCAGCCAAAATTTCAAGTCCATACTGAACCATAGAATCACAGAAATCTGCTGAGTTGGAAGGGAATCACAAGGATCATCGAGTCCAATTTCTGGCCCTGCACAGGACCATCCAAGAGTCACACCATGTGCCTGACAGTATCATCCAAATGCTTCTTGAACACTGCCAGGCTTGGTGCTGTGACCACTTCCCTGGGGAGCCTGTTCCAGTGCCCAGCCATCCTCTGAGGGAAGAACCTTTTCCTAATATCCAACCCAAACCTCCCCTGACACAACTTCAGGCCATTTCCTTGGGTGCTGTCACTGGTCACCCCACAAAAGAGATCAGTGCCTGTCCCTCCTCTCCCCTTCACAAGGAAGTTGTAACTGCAATGAGGTCTCCCCTCGGCCTTCTCTTCCCCAGGCTAAACACATCAAGTGCCCTCAGTTACTCCTCATACGGCTTCCTCTCAAGGCCCTTCACCATCTTCACTGGCCTCCCTTAGACACTCCCTAATAGCTCAATATCTTTCTTATATTGTGGCACCCAAAACTGAACGCAACACTCAAGGTGAGGCCGCCCCAGTGCAGAGCAGAGCAGGACAATCCCCTCCCTCGACTGGCCGGTAATGCTGTGCCTGATGCCCCCCCAGGACACAGTTGGCTCTCCTGGTTGCCAGGGCACTGCTGACTCACATTCAGCTTGCCATTCACCAGGACCCCCAGGTCCCTTTCTGCAGCACTCTCTTTCCCATCTGTATGAACATCTCATTTCCCAGTCTGTACATACCTCCCAAGTTGCCCCATCCCAGGTGCAGAACCCAGCACTTTCCCCTGTTGACTTCATATGGTTGTTGATTGCTCTGATTTGTCAAGGTCTCCCTGTAGGGCCTCCCTGCCTTCCAGGGAGACAACAGCTCCTCCCAGTTCTGTGCCCTCTGCAAACTTACTTTTTTCTTTTCCATTATGCAACTATGTGAATATTCACTTCTCTTTAGCCTTAGCCAGGACTACATTAAAAACGATTCAAAGAAAATGGTGGCTAATTTCAAATTCCAGGCCCACAGGAGTGACAATTTAAAATCACTGTGCATTTAAAATTTTCTAGACATTATAGCCATATGAATACTTCCAAGAATATTATTCAAGGGTATCAAACAACAACATGCTCTCTCTTCCCTTAGTTGATTTGACTGAACTGAGAACTGCCACCAGAGGCTGGAAAATATGAAAAGAAAGCAACAAAATTAGCAAAACTCTTAAATATGCAGCTACATGGAAGCATAACTGTCTAGAAATCCATTGTCAGTTCTCTACTCAAGTACTTTGCATTTGTATCATAGAAATACTGAGATTCTCTTAGTCAAGTAGACACTGAAACTTTAACCAAAGAATTGCTAGAATAGCTCAGAGCTACTGTCACAGCAAGCAACAGGAAACAGAAAGACCTCAGTTAGCATAAACTGGTCAAAGTGGCACCAATCACAGGTAAAACAAAGAGAAACAAAAAAAAAAAAAACAACACCAAACAAAATAAATCTATGAAAACTTGATTTAATTAAGAATTAGAGCAGAGTTGACACTATTGGAAAAAAAATGGGTGATCTGAAAATACTGAAAACCTGTCTTGGTTGAAGGCAACATAAAGACTAACCCTTCAGACTTGACAAGCCATTTTTACTTGCTAAACCCATTTAATTATTAAGAGGTACCTGATAAAACATACACTATGCTAAAAGGTAGCTGAGTGAACAAAAAGAAAATCAGTTGTCAGTGGAAGTCCATAACTAAATTGTTTCTAACAGAATTTCTCCAAGGCTTCTTTCCTTTCAAAAGAAATTTTAGTCAATACTCTCAAAACATACACAATGCTAATAAAATGTTCAGCCACAAAGAATTTGTGAAATACAAATCAGAATACACTCCCTTTAAGTGACTGGGATAATGAAGTAAATCAATCTCAAACAAGGAGATGAGCAGGTAAACTCGAAAAAATCATACACACAGGTCAAGGTTGTATGGAAAGTAACAACACTAAGATGAAAATATAATTTTCACAAGAAACTAAATGCAAATTCATGTTGTTAGGGCAATCCTTAACTTGCTATTTTCTACTTTTTGCAATTAATTTTTAACATCCAATACCAAGATGATGAAAACTGTAACATTCTGTACTTTCCTGGAGTTCAGTTTTCTTGACTATTGATAAATATGTAAGAAAACAAAAAAATCCTGTGCAAATAGTGCAACAGCTACTACACCAGACATTGTAAGAGCTCTCACTCACCCTCCAAACCAGCTCATTTGTTGCAAAATGTGTAATAGATCAAGATTATCTTAAGTTAGGATGTGCATTGATGTTTAATCGTTGTATATTTTCAAGACTAATCAGCAGGAAAGATTGCAAACAGATAGCAGCTAAAGTCACTTAGGCAGTAAAAAGACAACGACAGACAGAAGATAAAAGAGTATCCACTATTCTAACCTAAGGTAAAATCAAAATTCGGTCATAGAGGACAAGACTGGGTAGAACACTGTCCTGGTCACGGGAAGATCCACAGGCCTGCTGTTGGTTGTAACCCAACAGGCATGGCAAGCAGCGGAGTAAGTCATACCAGACCTCTACCAAAATTGTTATTACTAATTGGAATAATAAGATTGGTTGAAGGCAATTGTTACAAGTGCTATCAGAAGGTATAATACAAAGAATGAATAGCGCATACCTTTAAATCTCATACCCATATTAATCAAGGGTGCTGTGACCAAAGTGAACAGACAACCTGTGTAGAAGGTTACAAACAATATTGGCTAGCAAAAAATCTAAAGTCTGACAATGGATGAGAGTCTGGTCTTGAGTGTCCACAGGGAGAAGAATGGCTGTGCTGGGACATCAGCTATGAGGACCACAAGGGTGAAATGACAGACCTGATAAAGGAAGTAGTAGCCATGGCAAAATCGGAAGAAGCGAAAGAGGCAGAGCTGGTGCCCAGTAACACCAAAAGACAGTCACTTGATGACATCTTGGCAATAACAAAAAGTGGGAAAAATCTGTTTGTACACCTGGCAGAGAGGATAGCTTTAACCCTAAATGTCACGGGTTGCTGGGTTTGTGGAGGTCCAATCACCACTGAAGAGTGGCCTTGGAGGGGAACAGTGCAGGGAAGTTCTTAAAATGAAGACAGATTACTAAAGCACAGCATGGAAATAGCAGGCCAGAGGGACGGATTCTAAGTTTGGTTACGATTGGCAGGGACTGCTTGGAATGGAGAGGGCATGCATTTGATCAAGAAGTAGGAGAGACCTCTTGTAAGAGGGACTTGAGAATAAGTGAAAAGGGATGATGGGGATATAGTCCCAATAGTTCCAGAACATACTGGTCCAAAGTAAACAAAAATCAGTTGTGAGTGGGTTGAAAACAAGAATTGTTCAAATGCAAGGGGAGACATATAACTCCTTTTTCAGGAATCAGAGAAGTTTCAAAATATTGGGAGAGATTCTTAGATACATCTGAGGGATTTTGGAGAGCACCGGAAGGGTTATTTTGGATTTGTGGGAAAAGGGCTTATTCTGAGTTAGCAGGTAGACGGTCAGGGAGTTATACATTGGGGATAATTCAACAAGGTTTCTTTTTATTGCCATTAGCAAAGGGAACTAAACTGGGAGTGCCTCTGTATGAGGGCCTAAAATGAGAAAAACGAATGGTAGGAGGAACTCAAAAATGGGGAAACGAAATTTGGACCCCACAAAGGATTATCAAAACACATGGACCAGCAACCTGGGCACACAACGGTAGTTGGGGCTATCAAACTCCTACTTATACGTTAAATCGGAATATCAGGCTACAGGCAGTTGTAGAAATTATAACCAATCAACAGCTCAGGGGTGGGAATATTATGTTAAGCAGCACAAGCACAGCAGAACTGCAATTTACCAGAACCGGTTGGCACTAGACTATCTATTGGCTGAAGAAGGGGGCATGTGCAGGAAATTTAATTCAACCAACTGTTGTCTGCAAACTGATGATCCTGGGGAAGCCATCCTTAATACTGCAAACAATATCAGGAAAATAGCACACATACCCCCACTGGAATGGAGGTCTATTGTCAACTCAGATTGGTAGTCCAATGTGTTCGGAGGGTCTTGGTGGAAGAAAGTGGGATTTCATGCATTACGCTCCTGCGCTCGCTTTATACTCCTTCCCTGTTTAATACCTTGTTTCATTCATCTTATAACCACTGTGGTCCAAGGCATACAAGTTGTTACAATGTCAGAAGGTACGACAGAGTCCCCTGTTCAGAGAGTGATGATACTAAAGACTGAAACAGAGCAACACAGAAACAAGAGATGGGACAGAAGATGAAAGAAAAGATATCCCTAACTCTTTATTTCTGTCACCTACACATGCTTTAGTTGACACTTTGACACCAGATCCTGGTATTAACAATTAATAGCCTAGGAACAGAAACATGAAAAACACTAGGTTCAAAGGGGAAGGAGATGATGAAGCTCTTACAAAATAGGAAAATTATTTCCCCTTGCCAGAGACAGAAATAGCTCTGAGGCAGCAAGAACGGAATGGAAATGCATGAATTCTGTTCTACACAGTCCAATCAATTTTCACATGAAAAGCAAAAAGTGAAAATCATTTATCTAAAGGAAAAATTGCATATATTTTTGCACTTAATATTATTTCAAACTTATAAGTTTGAACTACAAACATAACCCATTTGCTTTATAAAAATTGTTTCAAGATTATTTGCTTAAAATATCAGTGCTTCTTCAGAGACCTGAGTGGACAGATAGTGGTAACTGTTTTGGAGGAGATGTGTTTTGCTAGATGCTTTCCACTGCAAATGAAAAACTTCTTCAGTCAGAAGCCAAAGATCAGGTTTGGTAATTCAGACTTACTTATTCAATCTCATCTACATAGAACATGCCACATTTGAGACATTTACTTATACAGGTAACTTGGCTGGGGGTCATGCTTTAACCAAAAAAAAAATGAAAACAAAACCAAGACAAATCAGAAAGAAAAAAAGACATCAAAAAACGTCAATCCCCAAATCACACCCACATACAAAGAAGAAAACAGGAGTTGGAAAGGAAGAACCCAGCTTTGCTAAAAGTTTGGTTAACTAAAGAGCTGATGAACTACTAGAAAGAAAACAAACTTCAGTGTCATTTAGCTCAAACATTAAACGTCAGTAACCACAAGAAAAAAAGGTTGCTTCATTACAGTCTGGCAAGCAGTGGCATTTCAATGCAGCTGGTCACCCAAAGATTCCCAGACAATACAAGCAAACTGAGTCTTTAAAAAATCTACCCTCCATTTTTTACAGGGAAGAGATGTTTGAAATTAAAGCAACTGCTATAATCAAGCGCAGCTAACCAACACGTTTTAAATAAGTGGACAATTCCTACTCTGCCTGCAGCTGCATGCAAGGCAGACAATTCTTACACAACCACTCTGTATAAACTGGGGCAGGACTGAGAACAAACCTCAACTGAAGAAATTGCAGTCGGCAATTCAGACATTGTCAGTCAGGCTGGTTACATATCAGAGGTAGCCAACAGGATGAATGAAGGTTTTTCTGAACCTTCCTGTAAAGATGGTGCACAAGGCAGTCACACTTCAATAAACTGACATCAGTCGCACACCAAATAACTGTATGAGCTTCTACTGTTTTAAACACCTCCTCTCCCTCACAACTGAAAAGTAGAAATAAACAGGTTCAATTACACACTCAGCAATAAGTCATCATGACATACCATATACTTTAACAGACATGCAAAAGGATGTTGTCAACAAGTTTTCATGTTCATATCCAACACGCTGCAAATAAAAGCAAGGGTGCAGTTTCAGTTAAAGTTGACTAAAACACTAAGCCAGCTTTCCTTACTCTTTAAACTGGTATCTTCCTCTTCCTGCTAGTTGACTTGCAGCTGCTTTTGTACAAAAGCACTGCTAAGAGGCAGAGGAATAGAGTAGTAGCATAGAACTTCACTGCTGCAATAAAGCTTTGTTCTTCTTAGCTGACCACCTCCTGTCTGTCTCACACACGTCCTTGGACATCCCTGAAGTCAAAGGAGTGTCATGTAAGTTCCTATCTGTTTGCCAAGTGGTACCAGAAAACAAACGAACACACACACAGAAAAACCCCAAAGAAACACCAAAATGCAAAATGCAGCAAAACAAATAAACCACATACACAATCACAAGTTCAACATTCCCTACAGTTGCACCAAAGAATGCTCCTCACTGAAAATCTCTACAGGGATTGCATATGTCACTATTCTTGGTCAAATTCATTAGACAAAACTGATCACAGAGCAAATCTAAACTGAACAGCAAATACAGATAACACCTTGTCTGGATACATCTTCTTTTTCAGACTGTAAGAAGAGAGATCTGAGAAGAATGTGAAGGCAACTAAGGAATCTTAGAAGGCAGAGAAAACACATAACCAGACTTCCCAAAAGCCATTAGCCTCCCTGCAACTCAAATCAAAAAGCTTGGTCTTACCAATTCTGGCAAGGTTAATATTTCAGAGTCAGTAACTTATCACCCATTCTAATTCAGAACTGGTCATCTCTCATCAAGGTTAACTTTCCATGACTGGATAACCTTCACAGAAACTTCAGTTCAGTCTAATCAAAGGATGTCTAGACAGTTTGCTGGTAACAAAATAGCATCACTTCAAAAGATAGTATATTACTGCATAAGAAGCCAAGATGCTTGTTTGCATTCACTTGAGTCAACACAACCTAACAAATAAAATAAAAGTTACTGCGGAGGGCAAAGAAAAACATGGTTAAAAGATCCATTTGACAAACACCAGAGAATACAGACCTTTTTGGAGCTGAAGAATCATGATTCTTCCTGTCTCATGAGTAGCTCTATTTAGCAGTTTCATGTACCCTTCTCACCTCCATTCCCGCATTTCAGTGTTCCTGATGTGACTGATGAGGGAGAACCTGACAGTTTTTATTTACACATATCTCACACATATCAGGATGGATCAAACAGAAAGACATGGTAAATCAAGCTGCAATTACAAACTGAGAGACAGTCTTGACTCAACATAAGAAACAGATACAGCGGAGTCCACTTCCCAGTAAAGGAAATAGGGTAAAATACAGATAGCTAAGAGGAGACCATATTGTGTTGTCCTGAACTTTACTAGGCAATTTCATATAAAGATACTTAATACTGCTTCCATAGATATCTAAAGCTACCAGTGAAAAACTGCAATTATGGTTCACCATGCACTAACTAGAGACATTAAGAAAAAAAGCAAATTACAGCTCCCTCTAGAGAGATACTTCGACAGTGTTCCACAATCATAGAATAATAGAATCTATTGGGTTGGAAAAGACCTCCGAGATCATCAAGTCCAACTCCAGTTCATTTACCAGATCATGGACCTCAGTGCTATGTCCAATCTCAGTTTAAAAACCTTCAGGGATGGGGAATCCACCACCTCTCTGGGCAAGCCATTCCAAGGCCTGATTACTCTTTCTGTAAAGAATTTTTTTCTTATATCCAACTTAAATTTCCCCTGGCAGAGCTTGAGCCCGTGCCCCC
>JAWWEV010000095.1:40373802-40395792 GCA_035583235.1 Hafferia zeledoni | reverse complement strand
TCCCATCTGGTCCCATAGACTTGTGAGGATCCAGCTGGCTCAGTAAGTCACTATTTCCTCCTGGAATACAGGGGGGCCATTCAGCTCCCTCCCTCTGTCTACCAGCTACCACAATGCTTACCTATTACAGTGTAATCAACAATCCTCACTGAGTCTCATTATAGACATACTACTGTGCAACTGCTGATATAAATACTTCCCAGAGATGACCTCAAACTGGGGAACAGAACATGTTTACCTCATACTAAAAATTATTCAGTGCCAGCTTTGACTATAACTAATAATAAAAACAAAAAAGACTAAAGGTGCATTAATATGAGCATCTTGGGTTTTAACCTTACCCTGTCCTCCTGAAGTTAAAAAATCTCTTGACTACACAGCTGGTTACTCATTCATACTGAATGCAACGGCAGTTGCTGCATAGTTAGTACCACAAAAATTCTATTTATAGTGAAAGGCAACTTAAGTGATTTTTCTTAACTAGTTCATTTCCTCTAAAAGAAGGTCTTGCTGCAGTAACAGTAATTCCAACAACCCTATTTGTGATAACACGGTTCTCACTTTGGAATTCAAAGTCTACAGGTATCTTCTGATCTATCAGCAGTACTAACTACAGTAACAGAAGAAACCTTTAAAAGTCAACAGTAGCAAGAGTTAATCCTGTCTGCAACACAGGGTTAAAGCCATGACTTTTGTCCAAACTATAACATGTTCACTCAGTTCCAACTCTTCTAGAAACAACTTTTTTTCGTTAACAGAAAAACATTGTCTTAAGGGCATAGCAACTCAACTTCATTACTAGTATAAAATTAATTAATTATTAACTTATTTATAAATGTTTTCTGAAGAGTTTGCTCTTTCCACCAGAAAAAAGTCAGCCACACAGATGAAGACCTAACACAGAACTACAGTATCACATTCAGACCAAGTGTCACATTAAATTACACTAAGCAGAATCTGATCTTGACTTAACCAGCCAGTAAGCTAAAGCGTTAGTTCTTCCTAGGGTACTTACAGGCAAACATCCTCATTTGAGGCTATGAGGATAACTCTTACCAAGACAGAAACCTTCCCCCAGGGGACACACAAATTTCATTACAGTAAGAATTAACGTCTTAATGTCCTCCTTAAATTTTGCTGATGTGTGAAGTGTCCATAGGACTCTATGGCTTTCCTTCTTCAGTCAAGATTCTGCATCTTCAGTTCTTCATCCAGTCTATCCCCAAGCAGAGCATGGTACTTATTCAGACATTGCAGGACAGCTGCAGGATCCAGAAGAGAGTCACCAAATAGACTACACAGGTGCACTGAAAGCAGTGTATAGAAGTCGTAACATTTACTTACACATTGAACCTTGTCAGAAAGATGCAGTTCCACCCTTCAACATGCACACTCTCCATATAGCTTACTGATGTCATGGGGAATTTATAGCCTTTGAAAGTTCTAGCTGAAATGTAGTAACAAGGACAGAGTAAATACACAGTTGTTACCAGATTTGTCACTTCTTCTGCCCAAAGGGTACCACAAACCTAAGGGTACAGTATGTCAGTGCCTCTAGGCAACTGCTTGTGGGCACACACTCTCTCCTCCTCAGCCTCCTCTGACACTTGGCATTACATACTCATGGACAATCACAGCACTGGTTCCTTTACAGTAATGGAAATCCCACATCACACACAATGGTCCAATCTAAAGCACAGAACCTCCCTCTACATGCCTCTTCCTTCCACGAGTACCCAGAGACACAAAACAGAAGAAAAGCCAAACATGTTACATGAGGCATAGAGAACTTCTTCTAATTATACAAAGAGAAGTATCAGCCAGCCAATTATTCCAGGCTACTGGGAAACTATGTCACAACTCATCTTGCCTGTTGCTGGCATCTTTATCCATTTTCACTACAGTTTGCAGTCATTATATATTAGAAAGTTTTTATCAATTTGTGGAAGCTGTTGTAAAATGTTCTGAAATCTCACACAGACATTTTATTAATTCTTCAGACAATGCAAACACTTATCAAAGGGTGAGTATCTTTCAATGTAAGAAAGATACATTTTAATAGTTGAAGAAATTGGCCTAATGATCAGTTAGGTAGCTTCCAGATCTCACTACACATAAAAAGACTAAGTGCTACACAAAGGTATGATCAATACAGACACAAACCACAAAACTCACACGGAGATAACCTTTCTAGCATAAAACTGCTTTATTTTCACTACAACACAGACCAGAGCTAAAACAAACACCAAAGACCAGACACAAAAGTTTCAGGCAAGGATAAGAGAAGCATGTTTCAGAGATGATTGCAGAGGCAAGCTCTGTATCCTGTGTTGCTATCAAAAGACGTAACTTCAGTTTCCCCTTCTTGCACTCCACCTCTCCTTTTATCGCTAGACAACTTTCACAAATGTAAAGCAACACACACCAGGAAAGTTACATAGATTTAACAACAACAACAACAACAAATCAAAACTAAGTCAAAACACTGGTCAGTTCTCTCAGGGATGTAAGCTGAGTTCCCTTCTCTGGGCCACCAGAGTAACACATATACAGAAACATTGAGGAGCTGCAACTCTTAAAACTATTCAGTGCAAGCACAAAAGCCCTTTCCTAGCACCCAAACCCTAGTCCTTCTCCCCATGATCTTTTTTTTTTTTTTACTTCTTCTTCAATTGTGCCCATGCACAACTCTCTGTGATGACATACCTGTAAGCTGAATATCTTGGCTGATTCAGCACAAAATCCCCAAAGCAAGGCACCATGGGCACAGAGCTGCACAGTCAATTCAGTAATTACTTGCCTACTTTTCCGTAGAGACAGGAACAACCTCCCCTTCGCTCATGCCCATTACTATTTAATGCTAAAAGTTCACTTTTTGACTGCTCCAGTGTACAAACTCACAGCAAGCACTAACTCAGAAAGCAAGAGTCTTCCATAGTGGAACTCTGAACTGCAGAAGAGAATAAAGACAGCATGATTTTCAGGAAGACCTTCCTACCTGAGACCTGACTTGTAACATTGGCATGACTCTACACTTCTGTTTCTAGTTCACAAAAAAAAGAATAAAGTCGGGAAAACCTGCATTTGGTTTGCACTTCCACTCCAAGCATGTAACTTAATCTACTCAAACAGCAACTAAAAATCCCACTGTTCAAATAAGTGAAATGGACTTTTAAGCAGCTTACAATATCTTTTTTTTTTCAATTGGAACTTAAGACTCACTTAATGTCACTTGCTGAGAAGTATCTTCACTGTGAAGCGTAACTATACAACTTTGGCCATCCCTTCAACTGAGCACGACTCGAATTTTTATGGTTCACATTTAGCAGAAGAAATGGCATTTTGACAAAGCATCAAACCAAGCATGCCACCTTCGAGAAGTGAATGCCCATAAGCCACCCTGTATTTTCCAGAGCTGTAAATGTATACAGCCCTTTAATCCAAATTGCATTAAAAGACACAGATACCTAGCTGCTGCTCAATGTCTCTTTCCCAAGGTTTTAAGGAGACTTTGCTTAAGCTTAGTAGAACACACACCTTAACAGAGCCAGTTACTACAGTGGCATCAAGCAGCAGTACATAGGCAGATACATTTAACTGGATTTTCCAGAGTTGCATGGTTTTCCTGCCAAGATTCTCCATCTGGACACTGCACAGATTTAAATATTCTTTAGTACTACATTTAAGTCATGAAGTCTTAGCTTAAAGTTCTTCCCTCTGGTTCAAATAACACACTTAAATTTAGGTACACTGCTTTGTCTCCAAAGTTTAGTTCCTAAGCTTTTCACATTTCCCTTGACAAAGGACACAATAATTAACATTGTAAGTTTATAATCTATTAATAATAATACAAAATTTAGATTAAAATGGCTCAAACACCCCCATTCTGCTCCAGTGCAGTTAAGAGAATTATGTTTCAAAATATTTTTCTTCATGGGAAGAGCCTAAAAAATTGTACTTCATCAAGTATTCAATTGTGCTACAATTTATTAAAAAAGTCAAAAAGCACTTAGGCTTCACATCCCATATTATCTATGACTCTTTTCAGAGTCATTATTTGCAAATGCTTTTGTGATAAATTACTGTCTCCCCAAATTAATATTGGAAGGTTTTACAGAGTTTCAGTTTCTTCAGTAGCTTCTAGCTAGGTGAGTTAGAAAAACTCTAAAGTTCTGCGTAAGATGCTTCACTGTGCTGGTTTTGGCAGGGGTAGAGCTAATTTTCTTCATGGTGACTGGTAAGGGACTGTGTTCTGGACTTGTGCTGAAAACAAGGATGACTATATAGAGATGTTTTTGTTATAGCTGAGCAGGGCTTGCACAGAGCCAAGGCTGCTTCTCTTTCCATAATGCCACATTGGCAAGGGGGTTGGGGGTGAATGGGAGGTTGGGAAGAGACACAGCCAGGACAGGTGACCCAAACTGACCAAAGGCATATTCCATATTATATGACATTATGCTCAGTATATAAAGTGAGGAGAAGAAGAAAGAGGAAGGGGGAACATTTGGAGTGATGGTGTTTGTCTTTCCAAGTCACTATTATGTGTAATGGGGCCCTGCTCTCCTGGAGATAGCTGAATAATCTACCTGTCCAAGGGAAGCAGTGAACTAATTCCTTGTTTTGCTTTGCTTGTGCACATGGCTCGTATTTTCACTGTTATACTGTCTTTATCTCAACCTGCCACTTCTCTGCCTTTCACCCTTCCATTCTGTCTCCCATGCTGGGGGAGCAAGTGAGCAGCTGGGTGGTGCTTCATTGCTGGCTGAAGTTAACCCACAACACTCACCTAAAAAGACCCTTTACCAAACCCACAACTGCTAATTCTACATCTCCATAGTACTTCCAGTGGAAAGCTCTGGTTTTGCCACAGTATCTGAGAGTAGCCATTTAACAGTGAATTAGTATTCATACAACTAAACAAAAGAAATTGAAAATATTAAAATAATTATTTTCCAGCCCTGGAAACTTCCTAAGTTTGCATAATGGAACAAAAAACCCAACCTGACACAGATAAGAAGTTCACCTAGCTGCTTCATCGGATTTGGTAACAACAGTCCTAAGGAAGAGAATCCATATAAAATATCTTCTTCAATCCATATAAAATATCTTCTTCCTAGTCCCTTATTTCTTGGTGAAAATAAAAGCCAGAGTGACATATTGTACCTCTAGATTCATTATAATCACACTTCCCTCAACTAAAACTAATAGGAATATTTGTTCTTTTCTCTGCCCACCTACTACTAGTTACAACCAAGTATTTCTATTCACCTACCAAACACTATTAGTTTTTAGAACAACCACTACTGCCAACAGTTGCCAGACACACAAATTACTACCTTCTGAAACAGGTTTTCTGTAAACCTCCTCTCCGTTGGATGACAGACTGTCCTCATACACCCTTCAATAAGAGGATTTCTGGAGAGCAAGAAAATGTGTGATGTTGACTTCTGGGGACAAGAAGAAATCAAAGCAGCACTATGCACCCAAACACTAGCTTATAAAAGTTTATATACCATTTATGCACATAAGAGAAGCAAAAAAAAAACCCATGATACACTTACTGATTCAGAACAATAAAATATCATTGCTACCAAGGTATTTAGATTATCTTGCCTTACCATGTGGTAGCAACATTTCCTCCTCACGCAAGAATAAGCCTTTACTCGCTCCACAAGAAAACTTTACTTTTAGCACCTCATGTTTGGGAGTGAGTCCACAGGTCTGTGATATTTACTTACTATGGACCTAGCTGAAATGCTCTTTGAACCTCAGAGGGCTTAGAAAAGCAGAAGGCATTTCTAGCACTCACACACAAATTCTCACATTTCTGACTACGCAGACACCTGATGAGCTATGGCACAAGGGTGGCCATGTCCAGGCTCTAATCAGAACACACAATCAAAAGCAGCACAAATCCACATCTGAAAGATGATTGTCAGGTCTTTAGCTGTACTACTTTTCTCCCTTTTCAAAATGAGTCCAATGATCCACCATTTCTGCTCCCTCTAATACAATATTGTTTCTATTAACCCAGAAGAAACAGCATGTATTAAAATTTCTGCCAACCACACGGACATGGTGTGCCAGGCTGTATGTCTGCCAGCCTGTCCACCAGCAACTGTTATCTTATCTCCACCTTCTGTGCTGGCATAACACAGGAAGAGAAAGCTATACCACTTGTAATAGCAAGAGAAGTTTCAAATACATACTTATGGTTAGGTAAGCTATAGGAGATTTACTTAACAAGACAGGAGGCATAAGATCAGACATGCTCATCATCTACTTGTATATTGAGTCATTCCGCTCTGTGCTACTAAGTAACATGTGGTCTGCCAAGAAGTAACTAAGTCCGTTTCTCTTTCAACACACAACCTCTTTGCCAAGTGAGGGGCCCAACAAGAACCTTTATCCAAGCCATGGCAACAACTTCTAGCAGTTCCAACAAGCCCATCAAGTCTAGATGATTTTCCTAGCATACTGGCACCAGCATGTCAGCAAAAGAACAAACATTTGCAGAACCAAACATGCTTCCACAAAGTCCTAATTCTCACACAGATTGACTGGAAGTATAAGAACCAATCCATCCCCCTGTAAATTTATGTATGAAAAACAGAACTGTCTTTCCATATAGGATGTGGCTAAAACAGAACTGTCTTTTCAGGGCTGAGAATGCCCCAACTTTGGCAGAATTCAAGGCAAGTTTTGATAAGGCCTTGATCAATGTCATCTAGTGGTAGGTATCCCTGCCCTTGGCAAGCGGGCTTGGGACTAGATGTCTCTTCCAACCCCTTAACATTCTTTGACTGTATGATTCTACAGTGAATAGCAAGCTTTCAGCTAGAACTATCAACATAATTGTACCTGTAAAGGCAGTAACTTTCACTGCTAGAAGTCATGGCTACATTAGAAGATACCAGATGCTACTTCCCACAAGAGAATAGCAAAAGTTCAATATACAAAGAAACCCTAAAACCTTACCAAAAAAAGCTGAGTCTTGCTTTTGATCTTGCTATTTTCTATACATATGCAAATAAATACTACCTCACACATGTCCCTCCCACAAAAAAAAAAAAAACAAAAACAAAAACATAAGCCTCAGAAAAGAGAAGCAAATTTGTCTTCTCAAATTCATGTCATAGGTACTTAGCTCTTACAGTTTAAGCCAGCTCTGCCTCCCTAAGAGGCACCCGATGCTTTTCACAGTAATCTCACCTTTTCCCATAACCGCTGTACCTTTTATCTTTCACTCTGAGGAAAAACAGTCCATAGGTTAACCAAAGTGAATATTAAATAAGAAAATTAATTGAAACACTACACAGTCTTCCTTTTACCCTCCGGGAAATAGAGACTTGTTTTTTTATCTACCCAGCTTTCAGATATGGTTACAGTCAACCAAGGGGCTCAAATGCATGACTCTAGGAAGCCAAACATGCAATAGAAAAACATGAACAATAAAAATGAGCCACCTCAGAACAACATGGATAATATAAAATTGGAGTACAAGTCCTTACTTAGAATAGGTAGTCACAAGACAAAATAGTACCTCATAGCAGGTATATCCATAGGTAAAACAAAGTTCATTTGAAAGTAAGAACCTCAGAACCTTGGAAGGAGAGACAGCAATCTAATTTCATTTAATAAAGAAGAAATTACTCGCCATGTTTAGTTTTCCCATGGTCTCATCTGTGCTGCTGAAATAGCTTATCCCTCATCTTAGATATAGGTGTGCTCTGACAGTAGGCAAGAACAACAGAGAACCAGGAAAAACAGATGAGCAATGTACCAAAGCACAAGACTTTGGAAAAAGCAGACAAAAGCAGTAGAAGTTTTACATTCTTTGGTTGACCAAGGACTACTTCTCAAAGAAACAAAACCATACAAGTCAGATTAAGATTTAAAAAAAAAAAAAAAAAAAAAAAAAAAAAACCAGCCTTCTTGAAAGGAAGCACTCCCACTATCCCTTACCAACTCCATATTTCCAATACATTCTTTACTTCTTAAAGTAAAGAAGATTTCACAGTATCTTGTTTACAGCTTCTCAAAGTCTCTGTGGGACTGCAGCTACCACTGTTTCTCACCACTGAGACTCTTCTTCCAGAAATTACCAAGTAAAACTTGTGAAGAGTTGTCAGCAGAAGCACATAAAAGACAACAGCCAGTGCTGCATGGCTGTATAATTTATTCTAAAGTGCATTATTTTATTAAGTTTCTGATGTAAAGAAGCACAATCCCAACAAGTTCTTTGATCTAAAGTGCAGCAGCTGCTACAGCAGTGGATGAAACTCTTGAGTATTTAAACCAAGTACTAACCGGCTTTTGAGTTAAAGGCGATGCTGGTTTCATTTGAAATTAGCCCTGAAGATAAACTGTCCAGGCTGATAAAGCCAGCCTGCACAGTGTTTATCCCTGCTTGGGCAGTTCAAGAGAGTACAACACGCATCATAAGACCTTCATTACCTAAATTTTCCTTAATAGCTTAGTTTAGAGATAAGGCACAGATTAACTGAATTGACCAAGCTGCCCTTAATACAAGCCTGCCATGGCTTGTACCCACAACTAAGCCGGCAAATAAGTTCCACACAGATGCTCATCACCCCACACACACCCTACCCCCATCCCCCCAGTAGGGCTGTGTTTCCACCCCGGAGCAGTCTGTTCCAGGTGTACCTGACACCTCTCCAACTGAAAGTGAACTGTGGCCTACATTGTGCTGTCAAAGGGCTTGGGAAAAATGCATTAGCAATATCAATTGCAGCATAGCACCTGGCTGCCTTTGACTCCAGCTCTTACTGAAGTTTCAACATGTCCAGTACAGCAGCACTCAGCGGTGGCATGACTTCATTCAGGCCATGCTAGTCTAGTGTTAGTCTAGATTCTCCATTACACTTTTTAACTGCCCATGTCAGGCTATCAGAGGGTAAGTGGGTCCTGCTGATCCCTCCTTGGCTCTAGAGTCAACAAATCAGTTTCTGGATGAGAATCACAGAGTATATGCTGCTAGTGTGCTACTGATGCCAGTGTACTCTTGTGGTAGCAATCATAATCTATTCTTCTTTGACCTTGAGAAGCTCCACAACAGAAGGGTCCTCCAAGAAACTAGGCAAGGTAGATAGCTGCTTAGTTTTCTCCACCTCCAAGGCAACTAAATCAATCAAAAGCCCACTGACACCCTTTTGGGCTCTTGAAATACTTTCTCCCAAGGTTGCCTGTGCAATGGGCACAGGAGCCTCTGGGACCATCACAGCAAGGTACTCTTGCCACTCATTCCCAGTAAGGCTTACTTCAGCCTCCAACAGAGTCAGCTATTGGGATGGCCCTATCACTACAAAAATACAAGTAGGTTCTCCCTCTTTATACCTTGATGGCATTAGGGTACACTGTGCACTGGTGTCTGTTAGAGCCTTATATTCCTCTGGGTCTGACATACCATGCCACTGGATCCCAGTGAGCAGAGGCCAGTGAACCTGGTTGCTTCCTAGGCTTCAGCAGGGCCCCTTCAATATTGAACATTGGACTATCTACCTATTACATATTTTAAAAAAAAGATTAAAATTTCTTCCCTTAGGATCAGGAGTAAAATCAGCACCTCCACTCTGGGGAACACTTTTTCCCATTTTTCAGGTAGTTTTTCAGCCAGCTCCCTAGGGACTCCACATTGCCAGAGCTGCTAAGCCACTTCACCCACCATCAGTGGCTCTTTGTCTCCCCAGATCATTACTACCAATACAACAATGGTCTGCACAAATTATGACCGCACTGGACTTCATCTGAATCTGTGGGTAACTGCACATTGTTCCGGTCATAATAAATCACCTCTAGGTATTGGACATGGTGGTCCACTTCCCTCTTGAAGGGATATGTTTCCTTCATACTTGACCTGAGTCATCTCCAGAGGCTGAGGACTTGTGCCCCTTTTCTAATTGCCTTGATAATGCCCCTTTTCCTAGAAGGTGATCCAAACTGCTCAGCTTCCCTACCCTGTAATTCCAGGCTACTAGCCCTGTTATCCCAGCATCAGAGCAGGTAGCTAACATGGTGCACACCTGGATGATAGCTGAAATTTCTTCATACACGCTGTTACCAAAATCTCAGAAAATGAAAAGAACCCTCTGACACCAACATGGTTATTCAGAAGGCAAGCATTTGTAATTGACAGCGCCAGAAGCATGGGGGATTGTTCCACCTGTCATGTGTACTGTCAGAGAAAACCCGTTATTTCATCTATACAATGCAGTTATTTTAAGTTTTCTATCAGAACATCTTGCTTTCTATCACCACATCTAGGTACAACCTGCACTTTATAGCTGTGTATACTATAGTTAGAATTAACTTGTTCTAAACCCCTTTGTTCTACTATAGATTTATGTTTTGGTTTTATCTCCTTGCTTGCTTAGATAAATTCTCCTGTAACAAACTCACAACTTACTCAGGGAGAGGGATCAAACTGTTATCTTTTGTTCTGCCTCTTCCTCCTGCTCTTGGAATGGTCCTGCTTCATCTTTTTACTATGAACTAACTTCTGTGTCCACACCTTCTGGTGTATAGGAGTGAGTGATACCACTAGAGGTTGGTTCAGCTGCAGTGCCTGCCACTGGGGTTGGTGTACCTACACTGCCTGTCACCTTATTGTCAGATCCAGAAACCTTCTTTTCCCTTTGAAGGTACTGAGTAGGACTTTCCCCTCATGAAGCTTCATGGTGGCTCTGACCAATGCCTGCATTGTCCTTCAGGTGTTTTTCAATAGCTCCCAGAATAATCTTCTCCATACTTTTACCCACCACTGAAGTGAAACTGACAGGCCCGTAGTTTCCAGGGCCACCCTTGTGGCCCGTCTTGAAAATTGAGACATTAGCCAGATTCCAGTCAACTGGAACCTCTGCAGATTCCCAAGACCATCCAAAAATCATTGAGAGAGGCCTCACAATTATATCAGCCAGCTCTTTTGAGTGGTCTTGTATGAATCCCACCAGGCCCCATAGACTACAGTGTCCAGCTGGGAGTTTGTCATGGTCCTCCAGCTCAGGGCACTGGGTCATCCCTTGCCCATCCTCCGTGTTGAAGTTGGAGGAAAAGAAAGCACTACACATCTCTGCCTTGCCTTTTAAGTGACCATCCTCATCCATTAATGGACTGAAGTCTTTTCTGCACTGCGTTTCACTATTGACATAGCAAAAAAAACTACTCTTTTTTTTATTATCCCCCCGCATTTCTGACCAGCTTCAACTCTAGTTGAGCTTTGACTGCACAAATTTGCTCCCTTCAGTGGGGAGCAGCATCTGTGTATTCCTCCCATGTCATTAATATAAGGAATGCTTTTAACAAATTTGTTCTAACATGTTCTAGTCAGATTTGGGATTACCTCAATTCATCATGCCACACATTGGGCATCAAAAAAATACTGTTGTGG
This sequence comes from Hafferia zeledoni, assembly GCA_035583235.1. Taxonomy (NCBI): domain Eukaryota; kingdom Metazoa; phylum Chordata; class Aves; order Passeriformes; family Thamnophilidae; genus Hafferia; species Hafferia zeledoni. The sequence continues at coordinate 40,384,385 of JAWWEV010000095.1, read as the reverse complement.
CTTAATGCCAGTCAGCAACTAAGTACCACACACTCACTCACTTCCCCTGTCCCCAGTGGGATGGGAAAAAGATCTGGAAAAAGGTAAAACCTATGGGTTGAGACAAAAACAAATAATAATAATAGTATAGAAAGGAGGAAAGAGAGAGGAATAAAATCCAAGAAAAACACATGATGAACATTAAAATTGCTCACCACCCACTGACTGATACAAGCCTTTCTCTGAGCAGCAATCGGCCCCTCCAGGCCAACTAGCCCCAGTTTACATACGTTCTAGAGTATGGAATATTCCTTTGGCTATTTTGTGATACTTGTTCTGGCCGTGCCTCCTCCCAGGTTCTTGCGCACCTGTCTCACTGAGTCACTGAGAAAGTCCTTGGTTTAGGGTAAGCACTACATAGCACTACTTAGAAATCAATGTGTTATTCCAAAGATTTTCATACTGAATCCAAAACACAACACTGCTATGAAAAAAAATCAACTCTATCCCAGGCAAAGACAGGACAAAGCCTTAGAGTTAACCACAGCAAGGGCACCAGATCACTTTGAAATCTGTGTATAATCCTTAGTCTGGCTCCCTTTGGCCAAACAAGGAATTTTTTTTAGCATCTAGATGCTTCTTGATCATAAACCTTTCTGTCTAGCCACCACCTTCACATGCAAGAAGTCCTAGGTTGAGTTTGTGGTTTTGATTTTTTTAATTGATAGGGAATCCCCAAGTAACCAATTAAGCTGGCTTTAAGACTTTGAAAAACCAGGGCAGCAAAGAGTGAACTTAATGGGAAGCAGATCTGGACCGCTATTTTAAGTAATCTTTAGACAGTGGGGGGGCAGTGGGGGTGGGGATGGATGGGGAGAACACAAAGTTTTGCTTGAAGACTGCAGTGGCTAGGAGTTCTACTTCACCCTTAAGTATGCCTGTCCTAGATTTACAATCCGTTCCAAAAGAATACCAGTATGGGTTATTTCAGGGTGTGAATTCAGTGTCATATAGTCATTTAAGTATCGATACCATATCATGTTCTGAGTTCACAACTGGGCACACCCCAAGTGGACACTGATCACACAGCAACCAGGAAACTGCTTCCTAGTAGAGAATGATCACACACACTCCAATACCAGGAAAACAACATCGCACAGCAAAATCCAGAGTTTAGCAAACATTCGTTTTCTGATGGGGGCACACTCGTAGCACTATCTCATTAACACAGTCTCTTAGTCTTAGGTCTCCAGTTCCTCATAGTGGGCTTCCTTTCGTTTAAATAAAAAGCAACAGACTACTACACTTGCATTTGTTGGGTTAAAAAAAAAATCCAACGATTTATTTACACTTCCTACCACTTACTCACCATTCCCACCAGAAAGCCACAGCTGCAGGACTATGAGACATAAATCAGCAAAAAAATCAAATACAGACAAACATGGTATCTGGCACTTCCTTTAGCTGCAAGAAGCATAAGGAAAACCACAAATTTTATTCAAGGACTGACTATAGCAAGGTACAGCTACCTGGTATCTTATCCTTGGACTTTAGAAGCAGGGTTTTTGCTTGTCTATTTCAGGTTAAGTAGGAAACAACTTCAAGGTTTAGCTTAACATACCCTTCTTCAAAGCTTCAGCGGTGAAGAAGTATTCACAAGTCCCGGCAAAGCAAAATTCTATGCTAAAAGCTACATTCATAAAGTACTAAGCATGAACACTTAAATCAGGAAGCAGAGCCTCCATCCACCATGTTTCATGTAGCAACATTATTTAGATGCCTGCAGGTCTTAAAAACAAAGCTAACAGTAATGTTCTTCTACTTCTGTTTCTCAGCATCATAACCACTGCATATATTAAAAAAAAAAAAGCTAAGACACTTAAAGACAATTATCACTTGCATAAAATGCTGAAATCACATTGAGCTTACTATTAGTAAAGACACTATAGTGAACCCATAGGCAAAGGCAGTCTACAGTGGTCTAGATAACTTCTGCTGCAAAAGCAGTGACTTTCTGTAAGATCAAGACATTGTCTGCCCTCCTCTCCTGAACCTGGGATCTCACCAGGAAAAATCGAAGTACTCTTTCCATTGGCAGTACAGGTCTGTTTCAGACTCCAGAGAATCAAGCACAAGTCCCTGCAAAGAGCATGAGGTCTTTCAAGCTCATCTGGAGAAAGATTTACACTTTCTTTGCAGAGTATTGCTCGAATAACCTCTCTTTCATGTGCTTTTATGCCTACTTTTCCATTCTTTTGCATGGCAGCTACTTTTCCTCTAACAAAGCATTGACACTTAACATCAAACTATGAAGTATATTCTTCCCTACTGTTCACAGAGGACAGCTGGGCTACAACAAAGTTGCAGAATACTTCTTTTAGTAATTGGGAATTCCAATTACTTGCTTACTAAAAGCAGCAAGAGTTTGCTAATAACTTTTTCCTCCCTACTACTCCTTATAATGGAAACAAATCTTGGCTCCACGGATATCACTATGATTTTGCAGTGATTCACTCCAGTACACAATGAGATTCAAGCATTTCACATCCTCTTCATGTTATGCCACCACAAATAACCTTAGGAAGTAGAAACTTTTATAGTATCATCTGAAATACAGGCTAGAATATATTTCCACCTTGTAACCACAAACAAGAACAAAGTAGCTCCACTGAACTACACAGCACACCCAGTCCTATGTCAGTCTGCCGGTTGTAAGAAACACTGCCTCACTCAGAAATGCAGCACTGAAAGAAACCCTACCTATTAAGTACTCACTCATATGATTCATAAAGTGTCTTCAGCAGATTTTGGGCAGAGGCATGCCTAACAAACCTTTCTGAAGAAGCTGCTGGATGTACACAACATTAAAATAATACATTCTAGACTGCGCAGTCAGAAATCAAGTCAATATTCCCACACATTCATGCCAGGACTGCAATTTATTGTGTTTAAAAGCACCCTCCAGTTAAAACTGCCTCAGTTTGGACACAAAACCTTCAAGTGATCTTTTTGAGGGACCCGTATTTGGCTTGTTTGAAGACCAACGGGCGAAATTATAAACACATTTTGTACAACTGCAGTTGTGCAGTTGGGACTGCATCCCGCAGACACGGAAACTGCTTGTGACCCCACGCACACGGGGCCGCTCTCGGACAGGCGCTGCCCTCGGCACACCTGCCCCCCGGCCGCACACCTACCTGCCCCAACCGCACGCCTGCCCCCGCTGCACACCTACCCGCCCCCGCCTCACACCTGCCTGCCCCGACCGCACACCTGCCTGCCCCCCGGCCGCACGCCTGCCTGCCCCCCGACCGCACACCTGCCTGCCCCGACCTCACACCTGCCTGCCCCGACCTCACACCTACCGGCCCCACGGCCGCCCCCCTGCCCCGACCCGTCCTCGCAGCCGCCCGCCGGCCGCGCCGCAGGGCAGGTGGGCGCCCGGGGCTGCCGGCGCAGCGGGGCCCGCCCGCGCCTCCCCGCCGGAGCCCTCCCGCCGCTGCCCTCCGCTCACCTCCTCGCCGCCGCCGCTCTCCTCCGTGCCGTTTCCTACGCTCGCCATGTTCCCGCTTCTCTGTCCGCCTCGCCGGGATCTTTGCGGCCGCCTCGCCCCGTCCACTGCTCACAGCCCAGCGGCGGTGCCGCCCCCCGCCCCCTTCTCGGCCGCCCACGCTCGGCCGGCCCAGCCCAGCCCAACCCAGCCCGGCTCGGCCCGGCCCAGCCCGGCTGCTCCCGCGCGGTCCGTGCAAGAGCCGCGCTCGCCGCCTGCTCCCGCCCCGGCCGCCCCGCGGCTCCGCCGGCCGCGCCCCCTCGTTTGCATGGCAGGGCCCGCCCCGCCGGCCCCTGGACCCCGTCCTGCTGCGCCGCCGCCCGTGTCACCCGGACGGGGCACGGAGGGAGACCCGGCCTCGCAGCAGCCTGGGGGCGGTCGGAGGGTGCGGCTGGCCGGGTCGAGGCAAGTGGAGCGTCGTTCCAAGCTCGTGCTGAGGCCCCGTTCCTTCCTCCGTCCTGCCGCTCCACCTCCGGCCGCGCTGCAGCTCCGCGCCGCTGGAGCGCTGCACTGGCAGAGGTGCCGACAGTCTTCCCCCAGCTGTTCCCGCGGTGTCCCTCCAGTCCTGCCGGACTAGTGTTTTGTGCTGGCGCCATCAGCCTCCGCCGGGATCCGCCGCGCCGCCCAGCGCCCTGCTCCGGGCAAGAGCAGCGCGGGCTGTGCTCATGTCTGCAGGCGCCTCGGGTAGCACTGCTGCAGACCCGGCCGCTCCTGTGTCGTCAGTCAGCTCCAAGTATTCAGCACCTGATGTCCAAGAGAAACCTGGACAGTCCTTTAGCTCCCTGTGGCCAGGCTCTGTGGAAGAGCTAGGTAGTGCTTGCAAAGAAAGTCCACAAAGCAGCCAGCTCTCTGAGGACTGCTAGACTACCCCACCTCACCTTGTAGTTAGTTCATAGTATCATAATGCTCTGTGCTGAAAATCTACCAATTTCCACTTTTCCCTATTCTGCCTGCTGCAATCAAGGTCTACTAAAAGGCAGGTAGCATGATACCCATGTCCACTTACTACTGATTACATCCCTGTCGCTGCCTCTGTTATGAAATACATGCAGTTTTGATACACTGGCTTTCATTAGAACCCAAGAGAGATTAAGAGAGAAAGAGCATTGAGCAGGTTCAGCTAACCGAGAGATAGATACAGTCTAAGAGCTTTTTACAACTTAGGAATACAGTCCAGAGAGATAAACCAGGTCCTTCAGTCTAAAAAGAAGCAAAGTACAGGCTTTCAGTGTAGGCTAACAACTGACGTGTCCTTATTTATCTTACGTAGCCTGTGCTGCTCTATCTCCTATTTTTACCCAGCTGAGCTAAGTAAAAATGAAAGAGGAACTTAACATGAATATGTTCATCTGTCCTGCAAAATTCAGCCTTTTCAGTTAAGGTACCACAGACACACTGTTCTCCCATACTCCTGTTGCACTTGAGTAAGTTTCTTCACTGGCAACTTGTTGAAAGATACTCTAGTGATATTGGTATTCTTCCAGGACTGATCTGAAGCACATTAAATATACCAGTAGTGCAAAAGCAGTAGACAGGCTTATACATGCTTTGTATTTGACTCATGGTACAGTCATGTCTGCCCACACAGCTCCACCTGAAACCTTTTTTTATGCTGTTCACAAGAATTGATAACTTGCATAAGTTATCATCCTCTGTTGAAGACATGATTCCCTTTCTATTTTTCAACTCCAAAGGCAATCCCTTTGAGATACACTTCAACTTAGAGCAGCATACTACCTCCATTTCAAAACTAGTTTTTAACCAGTATTATTATTTAACAGAATCCTGTGAGATATACAGTATATGAGTAGGACAGCTAACACTTAAGGTCTCCAAATTCTAGGAAGATGTCCCTTAAAGGTGGGAACCGGTTATGCTGCTCTGTAGAAGCCACACATCTAAGCAGTTATGCACTGCCAGTTCCAGCTACAGAAAATCAAAACTTAGCACAATCCCTTATGTTCTTGTAGAAATAAAATGGACTAGAGCACCAGCACTTTTAGAGTTAGGTTGGGGAAATCACACTAATGTGCAGTTTGTGGTCATGAGTAGTCATTACAAGTGTAGGAGACACAGATGCATGTGTCAGAGGTTCAGTTAACATACTCAGCAAGTTAAAGGTTAAGGTCTAGTTCATCGACACTTTGTCAAAATTAGCCCTTGATAGGTTTCATTTATATTATTGTATTCTTTCCTTCCCAGCAAGCTCTTTAGGCTCATTTACAGTCTTTTGGGCAGATTTAAGGCTACTCCTGTCAATGACCCTTCTCAAGTCAGTACAAAGATGCATACTAAAATAATCATGGAGGAGATAACTACATGAAATCACTGCTGAAGGTAGCTAAGGCATGATAATTACTACTGAAGTCTGAATACAAGCGCTGTGAATGGCAGAGCCATTATGGAGTTTTGCTTCGTTTTTTACAAGCTGCCACAGTGCAAGCTTCCATTGCAGTAATTGTAATGATAGTTAAAAAGACATCTCAAAGCCGCACACCAGTTGGCTTTGATCAAGCTGAATCATTCTCTCTCTTCTCTCTTGAAATATAAGCATTAAAGAAAAAATCCTTGCAAATTCCTCTTACTGATTTCTATTGGTAAAAAAACGAAACAAAACCAAACAGAGCACTTCTGAAGGAATATGAACAGAACTAATAGGTCTTAATCCTCTGAGAAGAAAAGCCTGCAGCAGTTCTCAGCCAACTCTAGTTTCTATTCATTTGACTGCAGATGTCTTTCCATCAGGAATTAGGAAGATTATGAGCTGATTACTAACCTTTCAAAGAGCGTTCAGGGAACATTCCAGTGGATGTGTTGAAAGGATTTTGCTGAGATATGACAGAGGCAGCAAAACCTTGAGGGTCTGTTCTCCTCTGTCTGGAATAGCTGTATAGAATTTGCACACAGGAAAAGCCTGCCTACATTTCCTCCCATCTTCAGAGCCATTGCTTGCTACTGTGTTAACGCTACTTGGATATTTGATAACTATTCTAGTGTATCCTTCTGCAGTATAGCTATTCACTGTGAATTTGCCTTATAAGAATTCATGGGACAATTTGGAAAAAAATTTTTTTTTTAGCTTCTGTAACGCAGTACACATGAGAATGAAAAGTCCTATTCGTGATCAAATAATATAGAAGAATAAGATCAACCTCAGTATAAATACTTGGTACTGATACAGTTTTCTTGAGAACTAGAAAATTGTCCTTGAGAATAGGCCCTCTGTAAAAGAAGCCTAGGAATTGCCTTAGCAGACCTACAGCTACTTTCCAATAGGGTTACTCTGTCTCAGACTCCCACAAACAGAACTGTAGATAACACTCATTGAACAATTAGCAGATTCCCTGATGCAGGTAGAACAAATGAGCAGGGCAGAAACCAAGTCCCACCTAGATCCAGAAGTACTGTTCCAGAAACTACCTATTAGAACAATGAGTACTCTGAGCAGTAGAAATTCTGTGTGACTCTGACCACAAAAATACCCTGTGAAATATTTGTTGAGAGACTCAAAATCACCATATTTGAGGAATACCTTTCAAGGTCAAGAGAATGAAATTTGTTACTGACTTTGAAGCCAGCAAAGTGCAACAAAAAAAAATTACATATTTGCAGCAACTTGTCAGAGGTACTAATTCCTAAAAATCCTATAACAAAAGCAAGATGTCTCAGCCAAGACAGAAAAATTGCTCAGGGTGTATTTCCTTTTGGATTATATGTGCTATGCCATAACCTCTAGGCAACTGGGTATTTTAGCCAGCACTTACTTTGCCAATTGACATGAAGCAACATCTCTTTTTGACAGTATCAAAAAATTGTTTCTTCCTACAAGCTGAGCTAGATTGTGGCTTGCAAACAGTATTTCAGACATTACTATAGCAACAGCAGTAATCCTTTTAGAGTTAAAACACATGAGACTACATTGATGCATACATGTAGTTACATGAGGAGGCTAAGATAGATTCTAAGATTATTTCAATCCCTGCTCACACAGACACAGATACAGACACAGACCACAGACACATGGTCCTTTGCCACTGTCCAGTCCTGCAACAAGTCTCAGGTTCAACCTTAGACTCTGGAAGGACTATTCACTCTCAGTCCCAGAGCCCATTTTCCCACATCCAACTGAAAGGACACTATAACAAGCCACAAAGCAGCCCACCTAATCGAGTAAACACAATAATTAAAGCCACTAAAATAATGAAACTCAGTGTCCTCAAAATACAGTCTCTGGTCTTGGGCCCCAACAAAAAGGGCCAAAAGGGCTGAACCAAGGAACTAAATCAAGCACACCAACATACAGTTTTTTGAAAGACCTAAAAGAAAGCAGGCTCTCCAAGATACCTCTTGGCATGCATGAGGGTAGTAGTACTACAGCCATGAATATTCATGTTCTGCAGAGACTACAGATACATACAACAAGTAATGCTTACAGTACTGGATGGTTACAGTTAAGACTGAAAATTTTCTACTCTTAATGAGCTGTTTCATGTAAATCCTGTGTGTTAGACCTCTCAAGAATTTTATTTGGAAGTAAAGAACGTAGGTGTTACTTCTTTGACAAATATATCTATACAGTAATTGTATTTAAATACTTAGACTCTCACATTCTGCAAGGCACTCTTTTAGACAGCCACAGTAGTTTCAAACTCCTAGATCACATTGCCATATTTAAAAGTGGTGACCGTCTTGAAGCAGAGCCACTTCTTTTAGTCAGACACATTTCCATTCAGTCACCATACCACAAAGCAAATGTGGAAAAGTGGTGGAAAGACATACAAAAGCCCAAAAGTAGGAGAGGGTGATGAGGCAGTTACTAGACATTTCAGAATAAACAGAATCTTGAACAAGATACATAAGAAAGCCTCCTCTACTCAGGGAAGCTCTACCTCTTTCATAAAGCCTGGGAAATGACAGCTTTGGACACTGTACAGAGGTTTACCTCAGTTACCTTGTGACTTGTTTCTGAATACCTAAGCCAGGTTGTATAAGTGATCCTTGGTGAAAGCATAATGCAATTAACTCACCTAGCTTTCAGGCAGCCTCCAGTTCTTTTACCAATGTATCTACTCAGGCATTACTTGCATAATAGTTCCTGGTAACATTTCTACCTCTAACTTATGGGCTACGTTTAGATTATTTTGTGCATCCCCTTATAACTTCCTTAAGGAAGAACCCTGAAAGATGCCTCTCAGAATGACTAGTTTAATTTTTTTAACCTTAGAATCTGGCATACCCCCCAATACTTACATACTACATCTTTCCTGTTCCAGGTGGAGTCAAGCTATTCTTAGGGTCACTCTGTTTAAATTGGATTTATCCCCAGCCAATGCACAACTTTTCACAACAGTGTAGTAAGGTAAGTCACAGAATACCTGATCCACCCACTGCTGAACACAGAACCAAGGTTACAGCAGTTTGCTTACACACACAGGTCTTAAGGACACCTAATACACTATATAAGTATCGACCTCCAAGCAAAACATCAGAGTATTGAGTCAGACTCAGTAGGATGATACATGAGGAAATCAGTAAGCCATACAGAGTAAAGAACATCAATAAACAAAAATCAAAACAACAACAACCAAAACCCAAACAAAAACACCACAGAATCTATTATCTTTTAAGAGGCTTAAAAGTCACCCTGTTTTCTGTGAGTTTCTGACAACTAAGCCAAAGATGTAACTGATATTTCATTTGGAAGTGCAGGTAGGCTTCCTATCACTTATACTCCTCCTCCTGTCTTTACTGATCATCATTCTCTCTTCTCAACAGTGATATCCCCTTCCACTCTACTCCCAGTCTCTGACATTCCGTTCCATTCCATTCCATTCCATTCCATTCCATTCCATTCCATTCCATTCCAGCCTATTCCCTTTTCTCACCTCCAAGAAAAAGTTCCCTTTGTTTTTGTATGTTTGCTTTCTTTTCTGTTTATCTCTGCCTCTGCTCATTTATCCAACCAAGAGTGTTCTAGCAGGTGCTTAAGAGGTGTCTCCTATAACGTCTTTCATCAAGTCAGATGATTAACCCTTTCCTGTCCTACAGCAGGTGGAACAGTTACTTATCTTGGTATATGATGTCTCATCTCTTTGTAGTTTTCTTTCCTTCTCTCCTCACCTTTACAGCTAAGTAGTTTCCTGCTATTTCAGCAAGATATTCTCTGTACTTCTCCCAGTCTTATCTCTAAGCTTCTTCCTGTTTATCATCACATTTCATCTCATTGGAAGTATTTTGATGTTCTTTTTCCCAGCCTCTTGTCAGAGTGCATGTTTCAGAGAGTTATTGAGCAATAAAGGTCAGAAATGACCCCTGCAACTGTTCTCATTCAATTCTCAATTTTTTCAGATATAGAAAACCACACAAAGTTATGGTATTTATTTAGAAACAAAATATATTAATGTGCCATCACTACACCTCATGCTAACAGAATGCTTGATATTTGCATGTCATATTGCAAATGACTGAATACCTTTTCCTGCAGAACCAGTCCTGTTAAATAAATCCATAAGGTTGTTATTGCACTGCTGCACCAGGCTAATTTTTAATTGGCTCTTTTTTCTTTTTGAAACCTTTGCTCCTATTAACAGCCTAAACTTGTTTTTGTCATTTGATACTTCTATTAGCTTCAAGAAATGAAGCCGTTTTGCTGTAAATCTTCTAATAATTAGAGCCAATGGCACTTTTGATATTATATTATTTATTTAGCTGAGTCCTTTCCATGCGCTTTTTCATCACCAACTGTACTGTCTATACCAGAAAATTAAAGGCAAAAAAAGCTGTAACTTCACCTTATAGAAATGTGTTTTGCCTTAATACCAAAAGTTTTCAAAGATATGTTTGGCAGAAAATATGTTACATCTTTTGCCTATTCATTTTGTTATTCTTTCATTGCCCTGAAAACAATATGTTCAAGATTGAACCAGCTGAACAGATGGTTGCTATGTGTCCAAGTCATCAGGGAATGAAAATGACTGAATGCAACCCCTGCCTTTTCCACAGGAAAAAAAAAAATTCCTGAAAGCAAACCCAAAATGCCACATATCAGTGTTCT
>JAWWEV010000095.1:40336153-40351021 GCA_035583235.1 Hafferia zeledoni | reverse complement strand
GCTACTGCATGGGCAATCTCCTGTTTAATCTGCTCAAAGGCTTGTTGTTCAGGGCCCCACTGGAAATCATTTTTCTTCTGTGTCACAAGGTAGAGAAGACTTACAATCTGACTGTACTCAGGGATGTGCATCCTCCAAAAGCCCACGGTGCGTAGGAAAGCCTGTGTTTCCTTCTTGCTGATCAGTGAGGACATAGCTCCTATTTGGTTAATCACTTCTCTTGGAATCTGGGAACGTCTGTCTTGCCACTTCCCTCCATGCTCAGGTTCAGGTGGGAGCATCCAGTACATCCCCCAGGGCCGGGGAATTCCACGCTGGGTGATCTGACTCTCTGAGCCATGGGGTATTTTTGGACTCGATGATGGCCGTGACCCCTCAGGCTGGGTGTGAAGGTGCTAACCACTCCGTGGAGGGGAGTTATTATCACAGCTCCTATCTCACAGGGTTTTTTAATGCTCATCTTAGCTCCTGGAGGGGTTAGGTGTGCTCTGGGCAGTTGCTGCAAATGGTCCCTTGTTAACTGCTCATGAGAAATGAGTTAGAAGGTGAAGAATACACAGCTTTGGTCACACCCACACAGTGGTCTTGGTTGCTGAACTAGGACCCCTTGTTTTAGGCTTTACAAGCTATATCTTGTTTATTCACATTTTGCTGTCTTTTTTTCCTTTTAAAAAGAGAATAATTGATTTTTGTCATGAGGTAAGTATGAAAAAAATGAGTAATAGTTATTTTCTTTTTTTGTTCTAGCATTGATACATTAATGTCTTCTGATACAGAGAAGGACCCAGATGTTATTTCTGAAGACAGCAGTCTGCTAACTCTTCAGTAAGTTGCTATGGTACACTCACACAAACTCTTATTTGGGGTGGGGTGGAAAACAAGGACAAAAGTGTGACTGGCTGCTTGTTCTCTTTCCATGCAATGGTGTATTTTCTGAAGCTGTGTACAGAAACACTAAAAGGGCAGAAACACCAAATTATGATAGGATAATTGGTATGAGCCTTCTGCTTGAATGTTGCCTAAGAATCTTTTACAAAGATATACTGAATGTTCCGTATTTCTTGCTGGAAAAGCTTAGGATTCCTGGACCTAAATAATTCTGAACTAACACCTGAGTTTGGAGTGTGCAGGGGACTTCTCATAATCATGTGTATGATGTTCCTCCAAAACTTTGTTAAAGAAATCTGTAGGCTTTACTGCTAGTAACCCAAAGTCACATTGTGACAGCCAGAGTGTTAAGTACTAATGCTGTGGCCAGATAACCTTTTTATCTTAATCCATTCCATATAGAATTCACTGATAGTATTAGTGCGTTTCAGAGATTGAGCAATGTATGTTAAGTTTCTATCAGTCAGAGAACTTTGTGCTCACACTTGGCCACTTTAGGCCTTTGCTGTACTTTAAGATTTTGTTAAGATTGTGATCAGTGTTAAGTCTGATTGTTACTGAAAACTTTTAGGAACATCTGGAGGGTAAGCAGACTTGTTCTGGGAGTTAAGGATTCATGCAGTGGCTAAATACATGTATTTGAGTAGGCATTCTATGTATGATACTCTTTCTTCTATAAATGGTACTGAAGGTTGTTTGTTTTTTGTTTTTTTTTTTTTAAATATATTCCATGAGGGCTGAGAACATTTGTGCATTGTTGTTCTTCTTGTGTTTTGCTTGAGTATGAATCCATTTCTTTTTTTCAGTGGAAGGGATAGTTGAAACAGCTTCCTCAAAGGTAGCAAAGTGTTCTTTTCTAGGGCAGCCTCTTTAAACAACATTTTGCTGTTTTTTCTTGCAAATGTAAAACGGCCCACAAACAAGCTATAACTTGCCCCTAAGGGGACAGGAAAACGAAAGCTGAAATCTTCAAGCTGGACTGTGCACTGTCAGGTTTTATGAGAGTCAAGAGATGAATATTTGAAGTTAGTCTGTCATACTAAGACAGACAGGAATCCTGCTCTTCAAAAGCTGTTCTGTAGTAACTTGCATAATTTAAAAATATGCCTAGAGATTCTGCATGAAAGTTGTGGAATGAAATTTTGTCTTGTGTTTCTGCCCCTCAGGATTAGAAAGAAGGCCTTAGAGAGGAGAGAAGAAACAATTATTGTGGATCGAGCTTGCAGACAAGAAACTCTTGCCTATGAGATGGTAAGTTTCCTGTTATCTCATAGGCTCTCAAGACAGCCAAAATTCAATTTCTGGTTGCTTTTTTTTCATCGCTATGAACTGTGAATTTTACACTGAAAATGTTTGCAGATACAAGTTTGCAGGTAATGATTAAGGTTAAAGACAGTTTATAGAAAGATAGAAAGTCTGCTCTTAGAGTCAGTTAGTACTGAATGTAGTTAAGAAGGAACTCCATTATCACTGTGTGACTTCTTTTATTTGGTTGAAAAAGCCTTTTGTAGGGCATCAAGTGTACTGAGTATCATGTGAACTTACCATAGAGCTAGGTAAGATGTGTAATGTTTTTGCTCTGGAGTCCTGTGTTGGAAACAAAGCTTTATGTGTATGTGAGATAGGTTCTTTTGGGCTGAAAGAGAAAGACAGTGACGGCATGGTGGCAGTAATTTCCTAATTCTGAGCTTTGTAACCCAAATTTTCCAGCCTTTCTCAACTGTCAGGAAGCAGGAGTGTAGTAATCAACCCCTCAAAAGCCATATTGGAGTTCCTCTAATTATGCTTAGTACCCTTTTTTTTTAATAATTTCTCCACAGCCATTGAAGCCATAAACAGGAAAACTTAATTTCATAAATTTTCATAGATTCATAGAGTCATTAAGTTGGGAAAAGACCTCTAACATCATCGAGCCTAACCATCATCTTAACTCTGCCAGGTCCACCACTAAACCATGTCCCTCAGCAACACATCTGCATGTTCTTTGAACTCTTCCAGGGACAGTGAAGTGCTGGGGTCCATGGCTTGAACAAGCAAGCTGTGAATTACTGTAAAAATTAGGGAGAATGGTGTAGAGGAAGGAGCCTCATGTGACTCTTAAACTTTTTTCCCTGATGAGGATTCTTGATCTGTCATGAGTTACCATATTTCAGCTGTTCAGAGACTCAGGCACATTATGTAAACAGCATGATGCAACAGCTGTGCTGTTCTCTTAGCCTGGGGAATATGTGAGAAAATATTTGCAACAGAAACCTTCATAAACGCTTTCCATGAATGGTGTCTTATTACTGTTTCTGAAGATTGAGCACGCAGTCAGTTATTGCATCCTTTAAGCAAGCTGTGGTAACTGGTTTGTGTGTCAGAGCTGGTTTGGGACTGTGGTGTCCTCGTACAGGATGAGAGTAGAAACGCAAGTGTGGAATGTGTCGCATGAAGAAGGGAGATGCAAGCAATAGAGCCCAAGTATCCCTGAACTGAAGTGTTACAGGAGTATATTTTCCTCTTAGGAAATCTGAGGAACACACCATGCTAGTGGGAAGTGCTTGTGCAGTCAGTATTCTCTCTTGAACTGTTGGAAAAGAAGGAAACTGTCACATAAAAGTGCCCACTCTCATTCTTACAGCTGGGCCATGTCTTAAAGTGGGATGGAAACATAGAGATAATTTTACTTCCATCTAAAATGTAGAAAAGGGCAGGGCCAGGTCTGGGGGTTGGATTTTGAACAAATTTTGGCATCCAGCTATGTCTAGCTTCCCCAATAAGAGGAAGTGGTGTACTAAAATACATTTCATCCTGTGTCTAGTTTCTAGTCAGTGCTTCTCATGTTGAGGGTTGCAATTCTCCTTTACATATGAAAGTATTCCAAGAGCACTTCAAAGCATTACGTGGTAGAAGTTGCTAGCAGCTGGGTTCCATGAGGGGAGAGTGACAGAGGCTCTAATTACTTTTTGTAGGATCTTTCAATAGCCAAGGAGTACCTTATAGCAAAGCTGAGAAATGAAAGATGCTTGAAAGCAGTAAGAGCAGTTTCTCACTTTGCCACCTTGGAGGAAGTAGACTGTTTTCAATTGAAAGAGCTTCATAGTCGAAAATAAGTTAGTTAGAAAAGCAATTCTCAGACTTTTATCCAGGAGCTGTGATATATATAGTATATATATGGGTGTGTGTACATTTTTCCAGGAGTCACATGCGATTGGAAGGAGGCCAGACAATCCAACGGATCTAGTTGAGGATGGAGAACTGCTTTTAACTCTGAACATCTTCTATCCTGTTATATTTCAGAAGGTTAGTACTAAAATCTCCAGGTTGTATTCTGATGTCCGTTCCCTACTCATGTACTATTTTGCTATTCTAAGTCTACCGAAGATGTGTGGTAAATGGTTCAACTGTGGTAATTTCTTAAAGCTGTTTCAGAATCTGGCTTTCATTCCATTAGTGTTTTACGGAATAAAACTTTTACAATAATTAGTAGTTAGTTTATTTCACAGAAAGCTGAAAATCTGAAAGCAGATACATGAAAACTAAAATGCTCTTTCTGGATTTGGTGTAAGTGAGCTCAGACTTTCCATCTTTCCTGCACTTTCTGGTGGTGCATGTGACTTTAGAGTTTCTGAATAAGACTAATAAATGTCAGTCTTAGGAGAAGCTGAGGCTAGGTGCTGTTTAAAATCTCATACAGAGAAGTGATGTGCCATATGCTGCCAGTAATGACCCTAAGCTGTCAACTGAAGAGCACTGCTGATGCTGATAATTTATCTGAAGCTTGTATGCTGTTTTCTTCATAGCATAAAGATCACAAACCCTACCAAACAGTCCTTGTACTGGGCAGCCAGAAGCTTACTGAGCTGAGAGACTCAATTTCCTGCATTAGTGACCTCCAGATAGTTGGTGAGTTCAGCAGTCAGCCAGATCAAGCACCAGAGCACATCAGCAAGGTAAAACTTCCTATGTGGAAACCTCTACATATAAAGGAGTTTTGAAAACATACAGAAGAGAGACGGTTTTGTTGGTTTTTATTCAGCACTAAATTCAGCTGCATTGATTCTGCCTGTTGGATGCACTGCAAGTAAATAGTTCCTGGTCACATTATTTTGTGCAATGTCAAGAAAAGTATAATTATTTTATGTGCTGTCACCTCACCAATCTTACATTTTCAGCCCTTCTTCCCCACAGTCAGACATCGGAAGAGGCTGCCCAGGGAGCGGGTGGAGTCACCATCCCTGGCAGCGTTCAAAAACTGTGGGGATGTGGCACTTGGAGACATAGTTCAGTATTGAACATGGCAGTGCTGGATTAATCATTGGACTTGATAATCTTAGAGGTCTTTTACAACCTTTATGATTCTATGTCCAAACACTTTCTAGGATGCAGGGCCTCACCATGCATGCTTTGGAAAACAAATGCTTTTACCATGAATGGCTCCTTTGTTGTTTCCTCCAGCTCTTTGCTGAGCATGCCATCCTGTAACATGGGATATCTGTTTGGTCAGTTTGGGTCTCAACTACATTCCCTCTCAGCCTCTTGCCCAGCCCCAGCCCACTGTCCTTTGGGAGACCTGGAGAGACAGCCGTGAGGTTGTACAAGCACTGCTCAGCAGTAGCCAAAACACTGGTGTCTTATTAACTCTACCTAGCCAAAAATGCAGAGCGTACATTACATGGGCTGCTGTGAGGAGAGTTAATTCCATCCCAGCCAGGCTCAGTGCACCTGATCAGGACACCAAGTACTTTTTGCTGAAATGACAGAGAATTGTGGCAGTCCTGTCCCCTGCGTGCATGTGTACACACGCCCATACACCCATCACATGGTAGCACACCCTGGTCACATCTGTATATCAAATTTTGGAGTGCCCAATCACTTCTAGGGTCTCAGAAGAAAATCTAGCATGCTTCAAAATTCTCCCTTATGAAATGCGTCACATGCAGTCCATTTGTGCCATTCTCCTGTATCTAAGGTAGTTAGGAGTTCATGGCACTCATACCAGCAGTGCAAGAGTCAACAGGTTCCAGATCAACTCCAGAAGGTGAGCTGACCATTAACATACTGTCACCACGTTCTCCACTAAACTGTATCCTCAAGTGCCACATGCAAACTCCCCTTTTCAAAATTATCAGTGATTCCACTGTTTCCCTGAGCAGCTAATGTCAATGCCTAACCATTATCTGCTGGTGGGAAAAAGAGAATAAACCTCCTTTTTTTTTCTTTTTGTCTGCATGCAGTCTTTGCTTTTTCTCATTAAACTGCCTTCATCTCAACCCACAAGCTTGCCTGTTTTGTTTTCTTTCCCCAACCCTGTTGGGGAAGAGGAGCAAGAGAGCTACTGGGTAGATATCTGGTAGCCAGCCAAGGTCAACCCACTACAAGTTGCTAAGTATTTTAGAAATTTTTAGTCTTTTTTAAAGTCAGTGCCAATTTGTCCAGTGATGCTTATATTCTTGTTCTATGTTTTTGTCAAAATCCATAACTGCTATGACAGGGAGAGAAATAAGAGAAGAGCACTAAAATAACCTGTAATGGCTTGAGAGCAATATCAGCAGAGTAGCTGGCAATCATATGAGCCTAGTTGTCACACCTGCATCTAAAATCAGTGCAGAAGTTTTCTTAGAAACCTGTAGGATGAGGTCTCCTAGTATAATTTTGATACCTAAAATGCTTAGATTTTTGACCTGTTCTTATTTAAGGTGTTTAATCTCTTGTAACACTAATGAAGACTTCTCTCTGTCTCTCAGGATCTCTACAAATCTGCTTTCTTCTATTTTGAAGGCATCTTCTATAATGATAAAAGATACCCAGAGTGCAGAGATCTAAGCAGGTACAGTATTTGTAGATGTTGACTAAGGAAGGCCTTAAGGGACAGAAAATTTATTTTCTTATGTTTATGACTTGTAGTATTTTAAATACTGGAATATCTGGAGTATAGAGTGGAAATGGAGTTTTCATACTGTCTTTCCATGTTGAATTGATTTTTACATGGAAGTTTAACTTTGCTTGCTCTACTTATTCCTTCCATTCACTTCCTTTCTGAAAAGAGTAGGAATCCATTTTTTCCCCCTGTAAATCCTGTTTTGCTGTGTTGGGATGGGATTGCTGTGAAAGGTGACAGATGCCAGTTTGTACTGGATTTTTAAGTGCTCACCGTAGCTGAGATGACCATCAAAAGACTGTGGTGTTGAAGATGGGTCAGAAAGACAGCAAGGTCAACTGTGTGGGAGTTGGTTGTTCTTCTCAGTCTTGAAAATACGCTGAATGCCTTCATGGTAAAGTCAACATTGGCACTGTGTGACTGTTCAGAAAAGAAATCTGAGATTTTAAGGAAATACTGGCTTGCTGATACACTTGTGAGATTTAGGAGATCAACATGTTTAAAATGACTGGTGTATGGAAGAGCTGTTGACCTTGGACACTGTTGATCTGCTGGACTTGTGTGACTTCAAGGAAATTAATTATTTTACTACTTCTCTTTCTGTCTATGAGCAGCAATGATCTTCACAGAAGGGCTTGTGATAACAAACACAGCTTGTAGAATTGAAACACTTTGTATGTAGGAGTGTGCTGAAAAGCCAAAAAATAATTAAGAGTAGGTAGTGCCCTTCCAATGCTAAATTTTGGAAATGTAACTGTGCAGTTGTCAGCTTTGTGTTTCTCCATGACAAAATGAAAAAAATTGTTTTTTAGTAGTTTAAAACAAAGTTATTGACCAAAGGAGCAAAATGACCTGCAGGTAAACTGGAATTATTGGACTTCTTGAGAAGTGTTGTGCTGCAAACAGTCTGACCCGTATGGGTGCCATCAGGAGCATACATTGACTAGAACTCCTCCAGAAAATGCCTGGTGGGGATTTAAAGGCAGGTGTTCCAGAAAAGCTGTGCACAGTTCTATGGGATTGTGGTATTGTGTGAAATGACCTTCACTTACTACAAAATGTTATGAACTGTTGTATTTTCATCATTTAACTGTGTCTCAGTGACTTGCATGTCCCCAAGGCCACTTTTTTCTGTGCATTTACAGTTCATAGCATTGCTATGCTGATGGCTTTTCTGTTTTCAGAACAATCATAGAGTGGTCAGAATCTCATGACAGAGGCTATGGAAGTCTTCAGTCTGTTAAAATGGAGGACTACGTATTTAATGATTTGTTGCTCAAAATTGGCTTTCCATACCTTTTCTGCCACCAAGGGAACTGTGAGCACATCATTATAGTCACAGATATAAGGTAAGTTAACTGTTCTTTGGGAGTCTATAGGCAAATGAAAGCAAGCCTTCTGTGGACAAGCCTCAGACATTAAATGCCAAATATTTGTTACACTAAATTCTTTAGGATTATTCTGCTGCCTTATGCAGGGCTTATTTAAATTTTTATTCCACATACATGAGTATCTCTGAAAGAGAATAATTTTTTTTTCTTTTAATTTGCATAAAAATAATGCTTTCTAGTTAGCATGTTATGGCTGCTATATGTCAGGAATGTCACCCACAGTGAAGAGTGCTCTCTGTGTGTAGCCAGTGTGTGGCAGATCTGCATACTGCTTCTGGAATACCAGGGAGCAGAGGTTGGTGTAGGCTCTGGCTGGACTGGTTAGTTTGAGCTTGAAGCTAAGGGGCAGGAACTGAAAAGGGAACAGAGGAGTGGAAATTTTGGCTGAAGTGGGTAGGCTAATAAGAGAAGGAGGAGTGATAGTGACTGTGAGGTGGCAACCACATCAACAGTAGAACAATTGTGTATACTCTCCTCAGTGCACAGCAGGTAGAGCAAGAACTCTCATTGTCTGTAGTGGGTGACAGGTCATTTTAAGTTCCCAGGAGCCTGATGTACCAAAGCATTGATAATATACAGTTCCTCTTAAGAAGAATACAACCCAAAGAAGAGCACGGATGTTGCAAGTAGGTGATCTCAGGATTATGAACTTCTAGTGATTCATTTGGTAATAGCCTGTTGGCCTGTGTGAGAGATATAAGCTTTGAAAAGACCATAGAAAGGAGGTGGTCTGAGGACTTCTGAGTTACTGTGCAAACTGAATTTACTTGTGACCATAAAACCCACAGATAGTACAACTAGCAGTCTATCTCCAGATCTTCATCTGTGTTAAGAAATGTTAAGCAGAAGTCTAGTCAGAGTTTACCCAGAAATTTAAATCATACCATCTTAAATGTCTATGCTTATGATCAGATAAATTCCAGCATGGCAGAGTCTTTATTGTATGTTGTGTATTTCTCTCAAGGCTCATTCATCATGATGACTGTCTGGACAGGAACCTATATCCCTTGCTAATCAAGAAACATTGGCTATGTACCAGAAAATGCTTTGTGTGCAAAATGTATACAGCAAGGTATGCTACATTCTTGATCCTATTGTCTTCTTAAATAAGTCTTTTGAGGTGGAACTAAGGTAAAAAGTCAAAGCTCTGTATGTATTTCATAATAATCATCATCATCATCATCACTCTTTGAGCAGTTAGTCTCTGACCAGGAAAAGGCCTCCTACAGGTAGCATTCATTTAGGGGTGATGATTCAGGAGGTTCAAAAAAACTAAAATGATGAAGAAGGTTAAGTATTTGGTACTCATTCTTTTGCATACGTAGAGCTCGTCTCTCTATCAATTACTTTTGAAAATCTTACTTTTGGGGGAAAATTCTGCATTTTCCCCCTTTGCATGGCATATGTTGCAAATTCATTTACTGGAAGTCACACAGACCTTTTGTTTAATCTAACATCTAAGCAAGAATGAATCTGTCCAACTTTAATACAGTAAAATCTAGAGATTTTTGAAAGGCATGTAACTTTTTCCACAGGAAACTCCTTATCTCTATCTGAAAACTGTGTGCCGTTCAGCTGTATTTGAAGGAATGTTTTGTGATGCACAGGTTTTCTGCTGTTAAGAGAGTAGAATGTGAATTTGTTTAATTTAGATATGGGAAAGACTTTCAATAGGCAGTAGAAATTTCTCTAAACTAGGCTAGGCTCCCTGATCTTATAGGTCTGAATGATTTATGAACAAAACCACCTTTTGCCCTTTTTTTTTTTTACCTAGGGCAGCTTACACTCGCAACCTCAGTTTGACACAGCAACTGTGTCTTTGTTATCTTGCTTGTTTGGCCTTAGACTTCCCTGGAATCAGGCAAAGAGCCACTTCCCCTTGTGATGTGAGCCCATCCTAGTGTTCCTAGCAGACCCCCTAGGATGCCTTCAGAAATGCCCTATAATCCATGAGGCATTTGGCTGTAAGGGAAGGTGGAGCCCAAGGGTCAATATGGGGGAAAGATGGGATGGGGAGGGCATTACCAGAGGTGATGTAAATGCATTAAATTAAAACTAGGATTAAGCACTAAGCTTAAGTGGGGACATGCTAAACCACAGACAGCAGAGCTGCTTTGTCTGTCCTGTGTGTTCTAATCTGTGCAGATAGCATCTGTAATCAGCTGTCATGGCCTCTTGAGTGCTAGCATAAATTAACTGCTCAGTGACATGGCAGGCCCTTATTGTACATGTTAACTTGTATTCATCTTAACTTCAGTGCTTGCTGGAGTGTGCAGCAGTCCTCTCCTTGTTTTTCTTGACTCTATCATCCAGGTCTTGATTTTAGACTCATAAATGGATTTGGTTATTAACTCTAAGTAGTTTGGGTCAGTCCCATGTCTCCTCTCTACCACAGTTTCTTACATTAAGGGAGAACAGATTTGTAACTTAAATGGCCACAGCATTCCTTTAATTTTTTTTTTTCTGAGGCACTGTATCAGCTTGACAGGTTTGAGGAGTTCCTCAGGAAGTGCTGCTGTAGCTGGCATTGACACTGAATGGGTGTGGAGCTTGGAAATGAGCTGTATGCCTGGGGTGGCAGATATGCAATATAGGTAATACCTGGTCTTTATAGTATTCCTGATGTTTGTCGCTGCCATCTGCAACTCTGAGTAAAATGTTGAGATATGTGTCACAAATGTGTTGGACTCGTGAAAAACACTTGTGTTTTGTAACCTGCAGGTGGGTGACCAACAGAGACAGTCTGGCGCCGGAGGATCCTTGTTTCTTCTGTGATGTTTGTTTTCGGATGCTCCATTACAATGCAGAAGGCAATAAAGTGGGGGAGTTTCTTGCATATCCTTATGTTGATCCTGGGATTTTCAACTGAAACTGACATGAGCCAGGATGAATTCAGGGAAACTACGTAGTTGAATCTGTTGCTCTGACTAGTAAAACCACTGGACAGCTTGAGTTTTGAGCATACTGCTGGGGTTTGGATTAGGTTTGTAATCCTCTCCCCTGTGGTGGAAGGAGGCCTTTTGCACTTGAAGACCTTCTGGTGTGCTTTTCTGAGTAAACATGATTTTAGAAGTTAAGTTAGCATGGAAAACTATGATATACTTTTGCAACGTTGTAGTAGTTTGGAGACTATGGACTGTAAAAATACGGATGTTTAAGAAGAGAATACCTTGCAAAAGGATTTTGAGAAGTTCTGTGCATCCAAGGCTCTGGAAGCCTCCCAGGACGAGAATATGGTCTGTGGACATCTTACGTTGAAAATTTTGGCAGCTCCTGTCTCTGAACAAGGGTGAATGGCACTGAATTTGTAGGAAGGATAATGGTTTCTGAGAGAGGAGCTCAGAATGCTGCTTGAATTTTCTGTTCTTCCCTGCAAAAGGGTTTGCTCGCAATCTGTAAGCTACTGCTGTCTGTGGTGTCTGACTCTGAGAACTCATTCTGTGGAGAGTAAACTACATTTCTCTGATTAATTAATTGTAGCCTGCCTTTCAAATAACTTTGTTTACAGTACACAGTGTTCATTGTGTACTTTTTTATCAGTATCATTCTGTAAATAATGATTTTTTTATTAAAATGTGACCAATTTGTACTTCCTAGTCTGATGTTAAGTTGAAACTTGACCAAGAAAGAATATACTTTTTTTAAAGTCTCATGGAATTGAAATTATTTTAGTGGCGGTCTTTGCTGTTTAGGAAACCTTGTAGTGCTAACTGATTTTCTTTTAAAAATATGAGCCAAATGTTGCTGACATAAAGACAGCCTACTCTGACAATCTGCATATAGAAAAGTAGCAAATTGAATTCTATTCAGATCCTGTAGTTGCACACTTTGCCAGTGTTTACTTGATTATCTTAGCTTTTGTGGTGGTTTCACCTTGGCTGAATGCCAAGTGTACACTCAGTCAATGCAGCTCCCACCTGCCCCCTTCCCAGAGGAAAGAGGGAAGGAAAAAAACTGCAAGCTGCAATTTACAGCAAAGCAGGTTATATTTACACAGAAAAGGGAAAAAAGGAAAAAAAACCCTGGAAAGCAATACACACACACGCACAAGACTAAAAGCTAAAAACAAATTTCTACTTCCCCACAATGCAGCGGTGATGGAACTCTCGCAGCACCAGCTGTCCAAGGGCAACCACCACGAGGGAGAGAGAGAGAGAGAGAGAGCACCTCCCTCTCTCCTTCTCTTTATATTTGAGTTAACATCATATGGTATGAAATATTTCTTTGGTTAGTTTAAGTCAGCTGACCTAGCCTGTATTCCCTTCTGCATCTACTGGTACATAAACACAGCACTGCTGGCCCTACTGTGAGAAACTGACGTCTGGCCCCACTAACCCATTACAGTTGTCTTGAAACAAAGGTATCAAACATTTGCAGGACTGTAGTGATTACTTGCATTCCTGACAGCTTTCTGCTGGTGTATTAGATCATGCGAATATAAATCTGTGTCTTTTTAGGAACAAAAAAAAAAAAAAGGGAGGGGTTTTTTTTGTCTTGTGAGCCAGCCAGCTGTTGGGTAGTGTCTTTGTCAATCAAGCACTTGTCACCGCAGGTGGTGATAGTCCTCAATATCCTTCAGGAATCTACAGAAAAGGGAGTGCCTTGCCCACCACAACTGTCTCAAGTCCAACTGCTGGGGCTGCACTGCTTTGTGGTGCTGATCTCTAAAGATCCCCTACAATACAGCTCTTGCTGCAAACTTCAGTGTTTGCCTAATAAGCTGCTACTCTTCATCTTTCCCCCACCTCCTCCTCTTTCAACTGTCAGGAAGTATACAGACTTCCCAGTCCTCTTCATTATTGAATCTGGGATCATAAAGATGGCTGGCATAATTCCTAAATATATTGTTTGTTTATTTGGTGCTTTCTTACTCTGAATTTTAAGGCAGCCATCAGTCAGGGTTTTATGTGGGGGTTTCTTTTCTTCCTTTAGCTGTAGGGAAAAGGGAGTGGCCAGAATGTGATTTTAGTCCTTCATTGAATTAATTTGGCACAGTATGCTATCGCTCACCCAACCAACCCACTTATCTTCTTTCTGTTAAAAAGGTTATGGTCAAATATATTTCAAAATTGGTGTCCCTGCAAATTAAGAAATTTTAGGTGGCCAGTCCCATACTTACAGTAAGGCAGAGAGAAGCTGGCCAGTGAGGGTGTCGGAGTTGAGAGCATTCAATGCTTAACTATAAAACAGAGAATTCCTCTTAGAAGCTTGCTGTTCTTGTGACCTCATCCTACTTCCTAATTAATGATTCAATTTAAACAGCAAATGGAACAAAAAGGTTACACTCAGTCATAGTTTTTAAAGATACTTAACAGAAGCTGTCACAGGACACTTGAGTCTGGTCTTGGTCTGATGTGTCTTTCTGAATTAGTCCTCTGAGTGAAATCCAGCATTGCACCCAGTTCCATTTGTAGTTAAATCTCTGAGACACCAGCTGGGTATTTGTGTTTCAGCAACTTGTTAAAGCTGTGAGGTTTTTAGTGATCAAAACTTCCAAGCAACTTTATTCATGACGAAAAATGAGAAAATGGGTTTTTTTAATAATCCCTTGTCTATGTGTTTGGTAGTTGAATCTAAGAAGCATTAACCTGAATCTGTGGTTGGCTTTTTGCTTTCATCGTTTTTCAGCACTTCGTGATTGGATGGCATGAACCTTTGCAAGTTATTTGAAACTTCCCAGAGATTCCTTGATGGAAGTTTTTTCATTGCTGACAGACAGTGATACAAAATTCTGTTTCTTGTATTCAGGAAGAGGAAAGGCCTCTCTGATTTTACTGTTGGTGTGAAATTCCAAAACAAAATGTGATTCATGCAGGCAGTATCGCTAACCTGGCACTTATATTGTTACCCCAACTGCCCCATGTACTCAAATGATGAGTAACTTAATAGGACTCCACTGTATTGTATACTGTAGTAAACTTGATTCTTGAAGTAGGGATGCTGCTGTCAGAGCTAACTCTGCTTTAAGTTTTGTGCATGGCTGTGTTTTCTTTCTTCAGAAAGAATCAGGGTTATTCCTTGTGAGACTTAAGTTTGACTGTCAAGTCAGTGTCAGCTCTCATAAATTAATTTGTATCTTTTAAGAGACACAGCTCACGGACACACAGGCATCTTGTATGGTGAGATGACCTTTTCTACAGTCAGTCAGATTTTACAAATTTAGGTTACTTCTGGTTTCTAAATGGGCAGTAAATTCAGGCAATAAAAGCCCAAGCAGCTGCATGGACAAACCATGACTCCAGTGACTTGCATCGCACAATCAGGATCTCGGACTTCTGCATCCATCTCAATTAAAGCAGCAGCACGGTGACCCATTATCTCTGAAACAGATGTAACAGTTGTGTTAGCTCTCCAGCACTTGTGTGAAAACTAGATGGATTTGGCATCCTTGTTGAACAACCAGTACCTTTTTATTTTTTGGTGTAGCGGGATTGATACAAAGGGATGGTGTAATGGGTTTAACCCATGGCTTCCTCAGTAACCAGGGTTTCCAAGGAAGTGGACTTATAAGTATTCCACACGTGTTTTCCACGTAACAGAGGGAGAAGAGTTTTTTTGCCTGCCCCTTTCCTTCCGGCCTTGCCTGCCCTTCTGGGAGTGAGCTCAGAGGTAGCAGGGAAAAACCTGGACAGCCCCTTTGGTTCTGTTAGATTTCCTAGCCCAGGTGAGATTGTTTCATGTTTCATTGTTTCTCCTCTCTTGAAGTTTTTATTGTATTTGTCTGTT
>JAWWEV010000095.1:40314817-40336053 GCA_035583235.1 Hafferia zeledoni | reverse complement strand
TTTTTAATTCAGTTCAGTTTCTTTTGAGTTCGTTTCTTTTCAGTTTTTTTTTCCTTTGCTGGGAAAGCTCTGGGGAGGGGGAAAAGGCAGTCCAAGGTTGGTAAAAAAAACTGGGCCAAACCTGGGACAGATGGTCAAAATCAAGAAATGCTTATGTGATGATTTCCATTAACATCTCTACAAAAACAGTTTCAAGAGTGAAAGTGGAAGAGGTTTTAGTTTCTTAATGTTTGATAAAATACACCTCATGACTAGCTGTAATGTGGGAATATGCAAAATCCAACGTATAGTGACTCCCTGTATTTGGAAGCTTAATGAGAATGCTGCTTGTGTGATGGTCCAGCTGTACAGCCCTGTCAGTCAGCTGTTCCCCTTTAGAGCAGTCTGTTATGAAGTGCTAGAGATGGGCAAAACTCGAAATCTGTGAGGGCCAGTCACTGTGGCCATCTGCCAGAGACAGTTTCATACTTGGAGCTGCCATTGGGACTGAACTTGCAGGTTTGACTTGATGTATCATGTTCAAGACCTCAAAGCTATTCAGTGTGGGTATATAAATGCCTTTCATTTAATTACGCAAGTATGTACTCACTTTGCACATGAAAAGATTTGCCAGCAATTTTAGCATTTAGTAACTATTTGCATGTTTTTAGTTTTTGTGCGAAACTGGTGTATTCAGAATCTTAACTATACTGCTGCGAACTGAACCATCTTTGTACAGGGAGTTTTAATTTCCAGTAGTCATATAAGTGGGTTCTACTCTGTGAAGTGGGTTCAGTATTTAATCATTAATCTTTTTAAGTGCCTACAGCTTGGTACTGTAATTTCCAAGGCAGTCAAGGTGTTCCTACAAAGTGCTGCTGTAACTGACTGCCGCTGTGTTTGTGCAGCCATTCATTAGCCTGAGGCTTTTCCCGAGGCACCTGTAGCATCTTTTTCCCCTTTGACAAAGAAGTGAAGAGAGATTTCTAGACAGCTTGCAGCTTCAGGAAGGTAGAGTGGAAATAATAGCAGTTTGTAAATACGTACAAATGGTGTTGTTGTTAAGAGTGGTACTGTTGCCTAAAGGTCCATGTGCTTCTATTTGCTGACAGATGACAGCGGAGTAGTAAGGAATGATGGAAAAGTGTATGCATCTGTAGTACCCAATAAGTGAAGAAACCTTTAGAAAGCATGCAACGTGTTCTAATATTAAGTCTTCAGTTCAAATGCAGCAAATGGCTCCATAAATCCAGTTAATAGTGTTGTTTGAATGTTGAAATACCCTCGTGTTGGCTTTTCCACATTACCAAATACAGTCCTGCCTCATCTTAGCATTACAGCCAGTTTACAGAATAATAAGACCTAAATAAACACGATGTGTTCCGCTTAGGGACAAGCTATAGAAGCAGTTAACATTATGTATGTGTAGCACTATGTAAAAATTCAATGAAACTCCTGCAAACAGGCATCAGCAGAAGCTTATGTGTGTGGTGACTGACTCCATGTCACACCACTGGTCTCTGCAGTGGCATATTTAGCATGGGAAAAAAACATGCACTGTGGGGGGTTCTGGCAATGTTACATTTAAAAAAAAGATGCAAAGTTGCAAAGGTTGCTAAATAGTATTTTTGAACGCAATAAACAGAACACTGCTCATGGAGTGAGGGTCAGGTACTAAGTTCTGATTTCAGGCTTTTTGTGCCTTTTTTTGTGCCTCTGGTCACTAGTGGGGAATTTTTGGTTTGGTAAACCATGGAAGTGAAGTGAAGTGGAGGTTAGAGCTGTGATCCTAAAACTGGTACACCATTTACTATTCTAGTTATAAAAAGGTGGGAGGGAGGCAAAAGTTGTTTCTCTTCTGAATTAGCATATAAGAGATATAACTTTATAGAAGAGCATAATTTCAGTGAAAAAAGGTGCATTATTAGGGTAAATAAAAAAATCTGTCACTTCCAGATTCTGGAAAACAGGGAAGTTCAAAAGCACTGCTGAAGCTATTGACCTTCACCTTGTTGTGATGTATGGAGTGCAGGAATTGCTTCTTCCTCTTACGGAATATCAAGCTGCTTGGCAGTACCACACTGCTGAACTTGAAATGGGAAAAATCTGTATGCTTTGTTTTATATATGAGAAAGCCCCTCTCTCTATACCATGGGTAAGAACAAAAGAGCAACAAAAAATCCAGGTGGACTGTCTGAAGAGACCATGGCAGCAATTTGCAGTGCATGTAAGTGAGAAATAATGTCACTTCTCAGCAGTGGATACCATGCTGTCTTGGTCATGTCTCAATAATGAAAACCCGTCCTTGTTGAGTGGTTTCAGTTAAAACTTCAGAAGTACTGGTCCCCACCAGGCTGTAATCCTGTTTTACTGCTGCCTCGAAGGTGACACAATACAAGGGGATACATACAGCTAGAACACTGTCACGTTTTCTGATAACCCCCCTAACATGATTTGGGTCCATCACTGCTGGTCACTTTGTGAATATCACCTCCTTAGAGCACAGGAACAGTGAATTTCAAAATGTAAGTCAGCCAGGTGAGGCAGGAAACCAGCTTGGCTGAGCAGGGATTTTTGGAGTCAAGGCAGACCAAGAAGGTTTGTGCCCAGTGGAAGCAAGGACAAGGTGACACAAGAGGAATACAGAGATGCTGCTCCCCCACCATAAGAAAACAATTTGTGAGGCCAAAGCTCAACTGGAGTTGAAGCTGGCCGGAAATGTGGGAGCAATAAAAAGAGGTTTTTCTTCAATCTTTCAATAGCAAAAGACAGTATAGAAAAGACATCAGGCCATTACAGGATAAGGATGGGCACCTCACGAACAGGGACAGAGAGAAGGCAGAGGTGTTTGTCTTCAACACTTGTGATGGGCCAAGGGGATCTCAGTGCCCCGAGCTGAAGGACCAAGACTGCAAGAATGATCAAATCCCAGTGGACCCTGAACTTGTGCAGGATCTGCTGCTCCACCTAAATCCCTACTATCTATGGGGCCTGATAGGATTCGTCCAAGAATACTCAAAAGGTCTGGCTGATGTCATTGCAAAGTCACTGTTTAAGATTTTTGAATGGTATTGAAATGTTGACTGAAATCCAACTAATGTTGTCAAGAAGGGCAACAAGTATGACCCTGGAAACTATAGACCTCAGTCTCACTTCAGTGACTGGTAAAGTTATGGAGAGGTGGTGACTATATATATATGTTAGGACCCTTATCCTTTCTTTTTCTTTCTCTTCCCTATACTTTTTCTTGAGACTTATGTTTTAATATTTCTGTATTATTATAGATGATAACAACCAACATGGCTACAAACCTGGACCCTATAGAAAGGGAAGATCCATATACAATTAAAACCCACACAACTGGCCACACTGTACAAAGTGTAAAAAAGACTGCATGTCTCCAATTAATGCACACAAAATTATTGGACCTGCAATGATATTCCCCTATGCAACTCAGCGTGGATGCACAGTTTTACTCTCTTGATCCCAGGCCTGCCTGATACACTAAAATTTCAGGCTAAACAGTTACAAGAGCACATAATGGCAACCCTTAGGCCCCAAAGAAGGGGTGCACCACTGGGAATAACTTGGTTGGAGGTAGCCCAAGAATGAATAACTACTGGTCAGCAGTTGAAGGTCTCTGGTACAAGTGGTCTTAAGCAGAGAACAGATATCTGGAGGGTAAGGAAGGTCTGAAAACCTTCCTTGCCAGGTATTCACCACCAAAATGTGTCATGTAGTGGGTGGAAGAGGTGGGTGGAGCGTGCTGCAAAGAGAATTCCTTGAGTAATGATGGGCAAATTACCCATGACTAATCTGGAATGCTTGATAAAGCACTGGGATAAGGTCAAAGGACATGAGTCACCTCCTAGGAGCAAGCTCCCTCAGGAGTCCAACACTGTGATCCTCTCAGCCAGTCCAGAAACTGGCCTAACCAGTTGGACCACAGTTAACAGACTGGACTCTGTGCTCTCAAGTAAGTGAGCCTAGGAATGGCCAGTGGGTTTATGTGAGAAGCCTCACTGAAAACAGCCAGGGAGATACGATAATCACCTTTCCCCTAGGCCCTTTTAAATCCTTGGCTACTTCCGTAGTAATGTCCTAGTTCAGCAGCCGGGACCAGTTTATTACTGTGTGGGTGTGACCAAAGCTGTGTATTCTATACCCTCTATGTAATTTCTCAGAAACTGTTAACAATGGACCATTTGCAGCAACTGCCCAGGGCACACCTGACCCCTCAGACTGAAAGCTGGGTGTTAAAGAAGCCTGTGAGATAAGAGCTGTGATAATTCCCCTCTGGGGAGTCATTAGCACCTCCACACCCAGCCTGAGGGGTCATGTCTGCTAATGGGCCATCAACGAGTCCAAAAATCCCCCATGACTCACAGAGTTAGATCACCCATTGTGGAACTCCCCGCCCTGGGAGAGGTACTCGGCATTCCCACCTGAACCAGAGCATATATAGTCCTGGGCTTTGGGAACTTCTGGGACCAATAACTGGATCCAGAGGAGGACCAGAACCTTAACCTGAGTGCGACCACCACTTTTGACCAGACTGCGACCATCATCTGCACCAACAGGTTTTTCTTTCCCTTCTTTACTTTGGACTCAGGGGAACCATGTGGGTCTCAGCACAGGGGCTAATGAACACCATTCTGTTTGTGCCCCAGGGTCCTGTATTATACTTCTGGGTTTTGTCAGTTAAAACCAATTTCTCTTTGTATCGTTGCATTTATTGTAATATTGTTATTAAATTGTAACTCTGATTTATAATCTTTTGTGTTGGGTTCATTTCTCCTGCCAGTTTACCTTTAAACCAGCACAGTTAGATACCGAAGCACAAATACCAGCACTCCAGACTGAAGCTGACACTCATTGTGGCATTATTCTAAACTAGATATGAATAATTGATGCTTATGGTAAATCCCAACCCCAGTACACAACTCAGGTGAAATGCTGGTTACCAGGGGATGAGACAGCCACAGAAGCTATCATGATTATGGGGCTACTACCAGCTGACATCTTGGGGTTGGATCTGTTAAAGGGACATGCCTGGACAGACACTAGAGGGAGAGAATGGGTGTTTGGTCTCCCGTCTCCCTCTGTCCATCTGTTTCCAAAATAACAAATGTGAAACTCTACCTGTTCCCTTAAGAAGCATGTGAAGGAACTGCTCTAGGAATTGCGGGAGCAAGGAGTCATTGTCCCCATACACTCACCATATAATTCTCCTGTATGTCCTGTCCGTAAACCTAATGGGAGGTGGTGGCTGACGGTTACACTGGCCCACTAATAGCTGCTGTACCTAGCATAGCTGGATTGACTGCCACAGTTCAGGAACAGGCCCATCCAATCCTTCTAACTATTGATGTCAAAGACATGTTTTTATGGTTCCCTTGCAGGAGGCAGCCAAGGATTATTTTACTTTTACCTGGGAGGGTAGTCAGTATACCTTTACTCGCCTCCCTCAAGGATACCAACACTACCATACCCTGGTCCATCCTGCACCCACATGGGAGTTGGCACAGATTACCCCTGAAAGGACTAAGGTATATCAGTACATTGATGCTATCTTCATTGGCAGCTCTGATGCGACCACAGCAGACCAAACTCAGACAAACATTATCACCCACTTGGAAAGTCCAGGGACTTCAAATTCCCACAGAAAACGCACAATTTCCCTCCTCTGAGGTTAAATTATGAAGTGTATAGTGGAAGGGTGGAACACCTGTGTATTCCCTCTGAAACCTTGACCACCCTTGAGAAAGTAACAATGCTGGTGGGTAAAAAGGAGCTCCTGCATATTTTGGGGTTAATGGTTTTGTGGAGAAAATATGTTTCAAACTTCTTCACTATTGCTGCTCTAACGGCATCATGCCAGACAAGAAGAGGAGTTGGATAAATGGATAGTTACTTCTTTTTAAGTAGGACCAAGTTTTCTTTTCTCTTCTCTTACACATACTATGGGCAACAGGACTGGAGAGTTACACTGTTCTTTGCTGCATTAATTGTTTGCAGGTGTTTTGTCTTGATAGTTTTGCAATATGTAGTAAGTTTACCACAAGTATTGATTTGGGGTGTTTGTGTCTCCTCTCTGGTTGCCACAGAGGGTGGAAAAATAGCTTACTCCCATAATGGCTTGTATTATCAGTTTATTAATAATTGTTGATCTGTGTCTCATTAGTAAGACTATATAGAACAAGACATTTTATGTATTACTAGTTTAATTTTTGCCAAGTTTATTTTGTCCTTTTGCTGAAAAAAAACGGCTTGGGAAAAGCTTTTACTTTTTATCTTATGTATGTATAATTCTGTCTCAACCAACTGAGAATCAAGGAACTCAACCAAATTTAGCCTGGGAGTTAGTATAAGAATATATGCATATTTGGAATAAAAAAAAATATGTATTGTATGCATTAACCTTCCATATTCTGCCTCAGAAGGCACTGAATTTATGATAATTTGGCTGAATTTCTCTCAGACATTAGCAAGGGAGACTAAACCTGAACAAAAGAAAATGTCACATGGAGAGAATACAAGAAAGCCTTTTACCAGCTCCCATATAAATCAATGTGCGTGCATAAGAATGGATGTGTAATTTGATGTTTAATTTCAAGACACATTGGGCCCACACCAACAGGCAAAGTATTGTGGAATCCCTCACACTCACTACCCATTAAACAACACTCCAATCCTTGAGATTCGCAGGGTGGGGGTAGTGGCTAATGACAATTGGGTATCAGTATTAAATCCTGTTGTTTATAACTTTTTTAATATTAAGAAATGTGATTTTAGCTATTCAGATCCTACCATATCCCATCAAATTGGTACATCCTGTGATTATTCATCTGATGTTTTAGTCATTTACTGTAGTTTTGATAATTGCATTGTATTGAAAAAAATATTAGTGCTCTCTCTTCTCCTTTTTCTCTCTTTTGTCCTTCTGTCCATCATATAAAAAGCACAACCCCTGAAGATTTGGAGCGAACAACAGAAGACATTATTGAAGGTTTAAGCCACAGGGTGGTGTCAGAGACTGAATGGTTAATGGCTTAAACATTGTTAGATTACCAAAAGACTTTTGTTAAAGTCCACCCCTCCCTGAATATGCCTACCTCAAATGGACCTTCACATCAGGAAAGTCAGTGCCATTGTCCAACTATCCCAGGTGCAGAAGGAAATGCATACCTGAAGCTACAAACTGGATTTCCAGTTAAGGGAAGAGGCTTCTAAGAGGTGGGATAATCCTTATCATGCTAATATCCTCCCTTAGGACTCTGCTATGAAAAGCCCTCCAGGGAGCATCAAAGACATTAAAACTCCCTGCCCCATGTGAGGTACTAGGCCTTCCCACCAGCACCTGAGTGTATATAACTCATGCAAATATTTGAGTTTTAAGGAGGGTTCCCCCACCCCCCAATGGATCAAGACCCTCACTTCAAACAACAGACACGGAAGCTGCAACTGCCAAGGTTCATCGCTGCATCCTGGGGGGTTGACGGTATGTGTATTAGAACCTTTATCCATTTTTTCCCTGCATTGTACCTTTCCTTAGGACTTATCTTTATGTTTTAATATTGCTGTATTACTATAGATAACCAAAATGGCTACAAACCCATTTTCCTTTGAAACAAAACTGTTCTAAAATAAACACTATGTATCTGTATTTACAAACACCACTCATTTGGTGGTGTTTCACTCTAATCCACCCCAAGGGATCCATTAACAAGAACCTGGGTTACCCTTGCTACTGTCACCTTCTGGGGCAGGTTGTAACAGACCTCAGCAAATTAGAAGATGAGGAAAACATCAGCTGTATAACATTTAACAAAGACCAGTACCAGATTCTGAGATGCATGTGGGATGAAGCAACCCTAGATGTACTACTAGAGATGGGGAATGAGATGCTGGAAAGCAGTGCCACAGAAAGGGACATGGGGGTCCTGGTCAATGGCAAGTTGAATGTGAGTCAGCATTGCCCTGGCAGCCAGGAGAGCCAACTGTGTCCTGGGGGGCATCAGGCACAGCATCACCAGCTGATCTAGGGAGGAGATTGTCCCGCTCTGCTCTGCACTGGGGTGGCCTCACTTTGAATATTGTGTGCAGTTTTGGGTGCCACAATATATATTAAGCTCTTAGAGTGTCCAAAGGAGAGCAACAAAGACAGTGATGGGCCTTGAGGGGAAGCTGTATGAGGAGTGGCTGAAGTCACTGGGTGTGCTCAGCCTGGAGAAGAGGAGACTGAGGGGAGACCTCATTGCAGTTACAACTTCCTTGTGAGGGGAAGAGAAGGAGCAGGCGTTGATCTCTTCTCTTTGGTGACCTGTGACAGGACCAGAGGGAATTGCCTGAATTTGTGTCAGGGGAGGTTTAGGTTGGATATTAGGAAAAGGTTCTTCACCCAGAGGGTGGTTGGGTACTGGAACAGGCTTCCCAGGGAAGTGGTCACAGCACCCGAGAGGGTCCAAGAAGCATTTGGATGATACTCTGGGGCACATGTTGTGACTCTTGGGGTGACCTGTGCAGGGCTCAGAGTCAGACTTCAACGAACCTTGTGGATGCCTTACAACTCAGGATTCTGTGAAGATTCTTAAGACTACTAAACTCTAATTTTTAACGTGGTTGGCCTGTATCAAATACCACATACAAGTTGTTCCTAGTTCTGATATCAGGCAAAATGTGTGTTTCAAGGAGCACTTTCCAGAGAAGCTTGTACCTGTTCTGCTCCTTTTCATGCCTTGAGGAACTTTTCTTAAAATAATTTACCAGTGTTTCTGTTAAAATTCAAGGTAGATGTTTCCCCATGTTAATGCCAAAGCAATAAAATCCAACAGTACTAAAACCAGACTCTTGTTCCTATGAGTGGTTTTGTCTGTATGAGTCTCGCTTTATCAGTTTAAATTCTTTAATTCCGTGAATCGTTCAAGACAGTTTTCCAACCATTGTGCATCAAAAGGTTCTGTGAGAGCATGACACTTCTTACCAGTATACTTATACCAAGATGTCACATTGCAGTAAATTGGCACAATTAATTTTCCAAGAACAAAACTAATTTAAAAAAATCTGATTAAGTATACTCACATATTAACATTGTAACAGCTACAAAAACACTGCTTTCAACTCCTACAAAACACAGTGAAAAGACATCCCCAGCAAGAGTTGAAAACCTACGCACAAAGAGAGGTCAGTATCATAGGAAGGAGAGGAGGTTTTATACAAATGAAGCAATTAGAAGAGTTAGAAGTATTTACACTTTTTGCTGCTATTAGCCAGACAAACACACAGTAGTAAGTTAAAAAATATACTACAACTCTAAGTCCTGTAACATGTAAGCATTTGTTTTCTAATTGGGATTTTCATCTTTTGAAATGTGTTACCTGTTAATACTGGATAAAACTATTGGCAAAAGTGTTTGAATACTTTTAAACCAAGGCTAAAGGGGCTTTTATTCCACAAAATTTCACTTTAAAATACTATGCTTATAAAATTATTTTGAATTTCATCAGTCTATAGATTTCAGATGCAAAACTTAACAATCCTCTTCAGTTTGTAATTCAAAATAAGTGATGTCATTTGTTTTCAAAGGCAGAGTCATCTGCTGGTTTTTCAAGCTCTCT
Organism: Hafferia zeledoni; assembly: GCA_035583235.1. NCBI lineage: Eukaryota > Metazoa > Chordata > Aves > Passeriformes > Thamnophilidae > Hafferia > Hafferia zeledoni. The sequence goes on along the minus strand of JAWWEV010000095.1, from coordinate 40,326,457 downwards.
CTCTTCACATGTCCTAGAAGGAAAAAAAGGTAACATTATTGACCATAAAAAAATGCATCAAACATGACTTAGTCCATGTGATAGTAAGTCTACAATAAGCAATGATGATGCACATTTATCACAGTAGATGGAAGTCTGGAGAAGAAGGCTGGTAGAGATGCCAGCTGTAGGATCATACCTCAAACCCTAGGTCCTCAAATCTGAAGCTAAGCTGGTAATGATTGGCATCACACTTGACGCATATGATGGGCTGTGAATGGCAGTCATTTAGAACAAGATTTGTATTCCATTCAGGTAGTCCTCTCTAGTTTGCTGTGCAAAGTGTGTCAGTTCAGGTGGAAAAGTGATCTGGCTTAACATACCTTATCATATGTCCCTGAGTAGCCAGGAACAATCCACTGTCTTCCAAACACCGAGATAACCTCAGGGAGCAGTATGTATTTTTAACAAACAAGAACTGAAAGATGTTCTTAAGTGCCAATCAGTTAAAAAATATTAAGTTGCATAACTTTGATCTTCCATAATTTCTGAACTACATTTTCAGAAAGGTACATAGACATGTCTTCTTACTGTCAAAAGGTGAAAAGTTCAGAACAGCCCTATGATTGGAGAGGTTTACAACACATTTACTTAAGAGTCAGCTGTGGGAACTACACAGGTGTTTTGAACATTGATACTACTTATTTTGCTTGTTTCTCACTGCTAAGAACCTGAATATTGCAAACAAAAATGTATCAGAAATACTGAATGAAAGGAAGCGTGTATGATGGAGAGCCTGAAGCATGCCTGAGTTCAGAGCAGCTATGTGGATGCATTTCTCAATAAGCAGTATTTGCAAGAGGTATTATAAAACCTGGTCTAGACCTGTTAGACTACAATAAGCTCACAGAAACTGTGCCCAAGTATTTTTTTGTAAAGTGCTTCTTTGTTTATAAAAGATTGACTGTGTTGGAGTGTAGAGTTCAAGGTGAACACTACATACACTTAACGGTATGTTTATTAGCAGAACATGATACCCTCCCTAGCTCATTCATGGAAGATGTTTTTGTAAGCTTTACAGATACAATTACTGAAGTGTTAAAGACAGAAAGTGTCTGGCTTTTTGAAGGTTTTTTGAAACACTTTTTATTCAACAGCCTTTTCCAGGCATGTTGCATAACTGTCTGAAGTACCTGCCTTACATTTCTTTTGACCAATGTCCATTGAGGTGTTATACATGCACCCAAATATTCCGAATTCTTTTAATCATAAATATAAAGGGCAATCTGACTGAGATTGTCTTCCTGCCACTCAAAAATGCAAGTGTCAACAAGTTCTAGAAGAATGAGGAAAAGAGCAAGCCATAAAAATACTCTACCCTGATGAAGCAAGTTTAGTAGTTGTTTATTTTTAAATACTTGGCTAAGTATATTCTGTAGTTACTGAACTGCCTTGTTATTAATACCATGTAACTTAAGTGTTGCACCTTGTTACTACCACACTGATTTGGCCAAATCACTTATTTAAGCAGAGGGCTACACTGTCTAACCTGTATGATGACCACTTGTGACTCCACTATGTTCCTGTAACATGCTGCTTGTTCAGACCAAATGAGTATTTGACATCATTCAACAAACCTCCCAAGCTTCTGAAAGCTGTGTAATCAGAAGTCAGTATGTCTAAGGCTACCTTGCAGCAAATAACAAATTCATTTTCATCTTAAGCAGTTTTTTTTCATTTTGTTGTATTTAGGTTTACCTTATCGTAAATAACAGTCAATATTCCCCTCATTTTAACAGATTTAACTTGGCAAACAGCCAAAAAGTGCCAGGCAGCTGAAGTTTCTCCTGACCAGAATGAAGCTAAATTCTGTTGTGTATTTCTCATGTTCTGTGAGAGATTCACAGCTTGTTGTTTCTGTTTACAAAACAGCATTTTTAGTGAGACCAAGGTTTAAATACTTACCTTCTGACAAATTCAAGCACTCAAAAGCCTCTTGTTTGGAAACAGTAAATGGAATTTCACCAGTCTAAGTTCTAGCCTGCGGTTTACCTGTATTGGAGTAATTCTATAGTGACGCTATAGGATAATTCTATAGTGACGCTATAGGATACTAATTAAAGTAGCTTGGCTATTGATGAGTTGTGTCCAACTTAATAGTATTGTGTAATCTAAAACACAGGAAAAAGCTTTTACTTTGCTCTGTACCATCACATGCTGATCCTCTCCTTCAACATGACATCCAGTAATTTTAAGTCTCTACCATAGCAGTGAGTGAAATAACTTTAGAAGTGTTCATTCAAAACTTAAACAGGAGATTTAAAAGCTACTGTCAGTCTCTAAAGTTGAGAGAAAACTCTATGAAGAAAACAGTCCTTCAACATGGTTAAAAGTAACTTCAATCTACTGCTGTTCTATTGTACATCACTGAGCTAGAGCAGAAGAGATCCTTAGCTCAGTAAGGTTATTAACTCACTTTTTCTTACTGCCAGCTTCATGCCTATCTTTCTTTTCCTCAGCATCTTCTCCATTGTGTTGTGACTGGTTGGTGTCCTGGGCTTCAGACCCTCCATTCAGAACTTTTGAACCTTTAAAATGAAAGAGCAGGAAAGTGTTGCAGGCAGCAAAACTGTACTATAAAAGCCCCAGATAATTTCTTTACCATCATCAAATAATGAATTTTAGGTGTTTTGCTCCCCACCCAGGCTGCTGCAACAATACAAAAGACAGTAACTGATATGGCTTCACCTTCTGAAAATTTTATGCATTGTGCCTCATCCCATAATTCTAGTGATGGGAATTGAACAGTGAGTATCTTTCATGAGATTTCAAGTTCTTCTTGTGTTTGCTAGGCTACAGATCATAGGACTAATGCTTGTTCGTATTCTGAGCAGTGACAGAACATACTTCAGCAGTAAATTCTGTTTGCCATTCTAACCTGGTCAGACTATTTTTGGGGATTCTTAATACTTTAACTGTAGAAGTTAACAGTCTACCACAATTCATTTACTCTTAACTCTATTTTATACATATGTGCGTGTATAATAAACAAATAAATGTGCACAATCAAAATATGAAAAAGTGTATATATATATATATAAAAATCGTTCAGTTACAGCACGCAATTTTCAAGCAGAAACAAACCACTAAGTAGAAGCCATATTTAGTGAAGTCAAAGCAAGAATACTTAACCTCTTCAAAAATTTCTCTGTTGATTACATGTTTTGCTCTTGTATTACGAGCCAGTGAATTTTGCGCATATTGTTGAGGAACATCAGACTAAGTCAGAACTGTGTCTATTTTACTTAAAGTTTCAAGTCTGCACAAAAGCCATCTAACTAAATTACTGTGCTACAGCATGAAAAAAACCACAAAATGTTGCTCATTTGAATTCCTACAGGCTAAGACATGCTAAAAAGCAGACAAGATCATTTAAAGATGATGTTCAAGTAGTATATCTATTTACACTTGTTCAGAATCAATTCTGAACTTGAATGCCATGGGAGGAATTCAATAAAACACATGCTATCATGCCTTGTTATAAAGTAGGTAATCTGATGCTGTAGATTAAGTACAATCAATTACATTATTGTGTTTTGTAAAGGCAGTCAGAGTTCAGCAGTTCAGTTTTTAAAAGGGCAGAAGAATGCATGTAAGAATCAGAATTTGTCTTGGAAGCAAATAAAGAAAAAACTACTTCCCTAAAATAACCCCCTACTCTGAAAAAGTTACTTCCATTCTACACAAGACAGGGCAACAATATAGAATTTCCCTGTGTTTTGCCGAAGTTGTGTTAATCTTATCTGGAGTGGCTTCACTACCCAGACAATGTGTAGGAAGTCCTACAGTTTAGCCTCTTTGTTAAAGTATTAGTTATGGTGATCACTGGTTTGGAGATCTGTATGGAACCTCTGCTACATCATACATTCTCTCACCATAAAACTGTTATATTATCATCCTTGCTTCCTTAGCAATTATAAACATAACACTGTTTGAACTACAGTTGTTCTGAATCCTTGACATCTTTTACCACTTCAGTTACAGTGATCTGTTTATTCCAGATCCAGATAATTTAACTTTCAAGTGTTTTTCTGAAACAATTTTGCTCCTACAGTTCAACTTCAAAATAATTTCAGTGAGGTGCTTGTGGAGTTCAGGGATCTATGTAATTTAAATAGATGGGTAGAATTCCTACATTTTCAAGGATTTAAATTCATTTGCAACACAGCTTTCCAGGGTGTCTGTATAATTTTTTTCCTCTATTTAAAAATGCAAGCATCTGTGCAGTGATTTATTACTGAGCACACTTACTATGGAAAGCTTTCAATATTATGCTGTACTTGTACAAGCACTCATGATTAATCTGTGCTAGTACTGTTAAGGGCACAAACACCTATTTCTTCTGCAAATGATTATTTCTTTACTGTTAGACTAAACTACGGAAGTTGTATCACAGAAGTAGCACTGTAGTTAGAAGTTACTGCCACACATAGTAGAGCATACACACTACAGAAGAGGCTAATGAAGGAAATTAAGCTGCTGCAAGTTCCACTGACATGGCAGAATCCTAGGTAGCAAAAGGATACTGGAGGAATGGAAGGCTTTGGCTGGGGCAGAGTTAATTTTTTCAGTGTCTACTATGGGGCTGCATTTTGGATTTTTACTGGGTTTATAATACAGAGATGTTTTTGTTATAGCCGAGCAGGGCTTGCACAGAGCCAAGGCCTTTTCTCTTTCCATACTGCACATTCATAAGGGGCCTGGAGGTGAATGGGAGGCTGGGAGGAGACACAGCCAGGACAGGTGACCCAAACTGACCAAAGGCATATTCCATGCTATATGACATTGTGCTCAGTATATAAAGTGAGAGGAAGGAGGAGGAAGAAGGCGGACATTTGGAGTGATGGTGTTAGTCTTCCCAAGTCACGATCACGTGTGTTGGGACCCTGCTCTCCTGGAGATGGCCAAACATCTGCCTGCCCATGGGAAGCAGCGAATTTTGTTTTTCTCTGCTTGTGTGCAGCTTTTGCTTTACCTATTGAACTTTCTTTATCTCAACCCAAGTCTTTCAGCTTTTAGCCTTCTGATTGTCTCCCCAGTCCCACCAGTGGGGGAGTGCGAGTGGCTGTGTGGGGCTCCATTTCTGGCTGGGGTTAAACTGCAACAACATTAGTATGTTATTCTACCTTGTATTTAATGTTTTGGTTTTTTTATTCTATAATGTAGTCAAGTTAGAAAATTTACAAATGTAAAAAAAAATGCTAAACTCCACTTTGGTAAAAGCCCTTCCTTTGAATAGCAAGAGATAAAATGACCATGGAAAACACTATACCCCTGATTCTGAAACTTATAGTAGTTTTATCCTTGGCTATGTCAGGTATGTAAACACTTTCACAGATGGGTAGACTTGCTACATCAGGGATGTTTTGAAGCTAGTTCAGAAACTAATGGTGACTGAGTCTTTTATATGACAAGAAACCAAACCCACAGCAAATTACCTGTTTGGTCCTTCTCCATCTTTTTGTTTGCCCCTTTCTTCCACTGTTCTTTGGTTTTGTTAGCTTCTTCGTGTTGCTTCTGCTCAGCAAGTGATTTATTTAGTCCTTGGGAAAGAACAGAATCTCCTTCCCCAACCAGAAACATGGTCTTGAATTTGTTATATAGCATTGTAGATTTCTCCATGATAACTTGGCTAACTTTGAATTTCCGTATCTGAAATCAAAGTAATAAAACAATGAGCTCCACTTAGGTGGTTAAATGTCCATTTAATTTCATTATGTGCTAAATGAAATTCTTCATTTAAACTGAAATGAGATCACAGATATTTCCACTCTGAAGTATCACAGAAACACAGAACTGCCAGGTGGGGAGGGACCTCAAGAGATCACCTGGCCTAACTCTTCATGGAAAGCCTGGACCAGATTATCAAGCACCCTGTCCAACTGGATCTTTGAGCATCTTCATGGTGCTCGTCTGCAACCTCCTCAGACTGTCTGCATCATTCTTCAACTGTAGGGACCCAAACTAGACACAGCACTCCAGTAGTAAATAAAGCAGGTAACACTTTAACAAAACATAGGTTATTTTAATTAACATTGCAAATCTCACCTTCTTCAGAGTAAGAATCATCTCTGTATGTTTCTGAGCTTGTTGCATTGTGATTTGAAGGGATGCAAGTTCATCAAGAGCCTCAATACACCTGTTGACATCCTATATATAAACAAGAAATTAGTTTGAAGATGTCACTTACATGTTAGTAATCTTTAAGCAGCCATTGTAAATTAATTTCCATGCTCAGTTACACCTTCCTATAATATCCTTAAATTGACTATGTTCTTAATTTTACAACAATTTATTAGCCAAACTTGCCAACTAAAATTTAATACTAGTTACTTTTCAGCTACTTCCATAAAAGGTAGATGGTATCTGAGTAATTTGTAACATTTAAAAAGAATTTTATCTTTTCAAAATACAAACTCAAGCTTTACGCTGCTTTCACGATTCTAGTACTTCTATGCTTGAAGCTTTCTCCACAGTCAGTCTTTAACATAGCCAGTTTTTCCACAACTGATTTACCACTGAGAGGGTAGCAAAGCATCCTAAGTGGACTGTGGTTACTACAGACAGCTGTGCCTTTGTAGACTTTTCAGTTAAAAGTATGACAAATGTGCAGGACATACAGAAGTAATTACGTGAGCTTCCAATGCATTTTGAAGAACCACTGTACTAAAGCCACCTTTCTGTTATTACTTAGTTCTCAATTTCCTTATCTTCTGCTACTCTTGCTTTTATTACTTACTGTTTAGAACTCAAAAGATTCATCATCAGTACAAGTCACAATAATATTCTGCATCTTGTATGAAGTTGCAGCTCCTATTCTCAAGGGAAAATAGTATTGAAAAATCCCTGAACAAACATATCAGCACTACACTCAGCAGAATTCTTATTATCATGTTTACAGGATAAATACAATTATGATAAACTAAGGATCTTTGCAGCTCTACAACCAACTGTCTTCCCAGTATTCGAGACATTTGCTCCATCATTTCTCTACATACTCGAGGTCTGGTGGGGTGTCAGGTGTTTTCTGGGTGTATTTTTGTTGGTTTGGTTTTCTAATTTATCACCCATTAAAATTGATTTGGGTTGTGAGAAACTAAGACAAACACTAAACCAACACTTCTTTCTCTCCCTCTCTCATGCTCAGCCTCACTCCAGCTCAAGCAATGCACAGGGGTAGAAGGTCAGTACATCACAGATCCTCTCCTCAACTGCTTCACACTTTCTGCTCTGCTTCAGGTTGGGCTCTCTCCACAAGCTGTACTACTTCGGGACAATCTCTTGCATGTGCTCTCCACATGCCACAGTGTGGTCTCTTCCACAGGCTGCAGAGAGAATACCTATTCCAGCAACACAGAGCACCTCCTCCCTTCTTTTCTGACCGTGGTGCTTCCTCTGCTGTTTCTCACTCTTTTCTCTCCTCCTCTTCAGTCTTGGTTTAAGTAAGTTTTCAAAGATGGATCACCATCCTGGCTGAGGGCCTCAGCCATGCCCTGCAGTGGTTCATCCATGGGAATAGGCTGAAATTGGTTATGTCCAGCACAAGGCAGCCCCCCTGTTCCCACTACTAGAACCTTGCCTCCAAACCCCAGAGCACCTCTGTATTTACAAGCTGGAGCAGCTTGCTGTTCCTCATGCTGCCATACTTTTTCACTCACACTTGTATTTTCTTATCATATTTTCTACAGGATGAACATTCCCAGCTCTCCTGGACTACTCTTCTATGACACGTGGTCCAAGCCCTTAATCCATCTTTGTAGCCTTTTAGTGGGTGCCCTACAGTAGGTCCGTATCTCTGTTTTTCTAGGGAGCCCAAAACAGGATCTAATGTCTCCATTAGTGCCAAGCAGAGGACAATTACCATCTTCTTTCATGTTCTGGCAACTCTAATGCAGTCTGGAATGCTGTTGGCCACGTTAGCCACAAAAGCGTATTGGTGGCGCACACTAAGCTTGTTGTCCACTAACACCGAAGGTCATTTTCCCACAAGTTGTTTTCCAGCCACTCAGTCCCCAGCCTGTGCTGGTGCCTGGGGTTATTGCTCCACAGGTGCAGAACTGGAAATGAAGTTTCAGAAGTTCCTGATGGAACACTTCTGTAGCCTGTCCAGCTCTCTGTGAATGGCAGCACTCCCATCAAATCTTTGATTTCAGTTATTTCTCATCTGCAAATTTGCTAGGGCTGTGGTCTGTCCTATCGTCCCAGTCATTAATGAGATATTTTAAGGGTACTGACTACTAGTGACTGGTCTGTAGCTGGACTCTGCCACCAATCAGTCTTTTGTGCCCTGCTGTTCAGCCAGTTTTCAGTCCACCTTGACCATCACTCTCAGGGTCACACAGTCATTCTTCATACTTTCTATGCCTTTCCTGACTGTACCACTGGTGCTCAACACAGAAAACCAGCAGCAGCAAGCGAATAGTCATAAGGCCAGAAAGCCTCAAACACCTGTCAGTAACACGCCAAATCTGGACCCCCAACAAGCAGCAGATTTCCCTCGACAGCAAGTGGAGTCAGTAGACTGGTGCCTCCATCCCTTGAATCAGGAAGTTTGCCACTACTACACTCAGTGTCCTTCTGGTGTTTCCATATAGCTCGACAGGATGATCTGGCACCAGATGCTTCATTTGATATAATTCTATCTGAATGTTTCTGGTAAATAATGAATTATGCAGTATCTTCAAACAAAACCAATTTTATTTGCTGACACTCATCTTTCACTGCCCACAGTAATCACATTTAAGCAGTAGTTATCTTTCAAATTGAAAAAAATCCTCTCATTTTCAGGGTATTATTTAAAAACAAGGACACAAGTCAAGCACTTCCTACTGGCACATGACAAGTTAATCAGTTTTTAAAAAAGATACTTACAAGATTATCAATTTTCAGGGAATTCTTTATTTCTGCATGTATCCTTTGAAGCCTAGAATCCATTGATGTTTCTGAAGATTAAAAATAGTATGTATGAATATTTGATAATCATATCAGGTTTATTTTTGCAGAAATGATTCTACAAATATAAACTCCGTACAGAATGCAGAAGAATATGGGGAGGCATGGTACATGGAGGTGTGTACAAACACACCACAGGCCTTACTACCAGGAAAGTACACAGCTTTTTAAAACTGAACATTATTAGCAATCCACATAGTTTTCTTCTTAGGACTTACAAGTGAAAAGAATTTTCTGTTCCAATACACAGCTGTCACCCTCTAATTGTGGGCCAGCTTAATAAGAAGTTTTAATAAATATTAGGACTTACAAAGCTGTAAGACCTTTAATGACAGACACCTCGACATTGATGATTTGTTCCCAGGACACACGCTTCAGTGGGTGTGAAAGATGAACGAATGGGGCCTTCTCTAATTCACATGCTAAATGCCTGTTTGGATCTGTATGTATTCTGAACAATAGTGGAAGCAGAGTTTCCTTCAAGGGCAACCCATCTTGCATGGTTCTGGATAGTTTTTATTTCCCCTCTGCTGTGACACTGTGCTCGTTGGAGTCCATGCCACTGGATTCATACTATATTACAAATTACAGCCAGCGGCTTGGATTGCCCTCAAAGATGGGAGTACTGAAAAAGGAATTACTTATCCCATGAAGGTCAGTCTCTAAGTCTGGGTTAGTAGACAGGACCACAGTAATCTGAATCTAAGACTCCTGCTTAGTAAGAGGTAGTTCCTAAATACTTTCAAGAGGTCCCTCAGAATACTGTTATGAGAAGGCAGAAAGGAAAAAATGACAGAATAATGCAGGGGATCTGGTTCAAACGGTAAATACTTTTGTTTCTTGTTTACAAGCAGAAGAGACTGAGGTTTAAAAGCTCAAACGACAGTAAAGTCAGAATAGCCGAGACCTGTTGTAATGCACTGCAGAAAGGAAGAACCTAGGGCAAGAATGTAGTTTTACGGACCTGAAGGAGGCAACATGGATCAAACATCCCAGCCCACACAGCCACCCTCAGCAGTAAATTATCTTACCGGGAAAAATTTCCATTCAAAATATAAGATGAATAAAAAGTAATGTTCAGCTTCTTTAAACTAACCTCTCTTCTTCTCAATCTTCTTAATTTCTGCTTTCTTGCCTTCTTCTTTACTCTGCCTATCAAAAATGTTAAAATGTTTTTACAATGTTGTTGTAAAGCCTGCTTTTCACAGTTTCTTTTCTAATTTTTGGATGAGATGCAATATTTTGAGGTATTATCTCAGTTAAACATCAGTATGCCAGATCAGAGAGACAATCTCTGGTTTTCAAAGACTGAAACTAATTAACAAAAATTTATTAGCTGAGATACTGCCCATAAATCCTCCTACTGACAGCTGCTTTTCCCTAGAAGCAGCAAATTAAAGGATTCTAAAAACAAGTCATATTTCCAAACTGTATTTTGTACTTTTTTTTGTATGTATAAATTGATAAAATGGCATCATACAGAAATTACGGAGAAAGAAAGTATTTCTATTAGGATGATGACAAGAGTCAAATTATTCAACATTTCCATGGAGAATTACGGAGAGATCAATTAATCAGTTCCTATGTGACTGATTTTCTCAAATAATTAATTGTAACAATAAACATACCTTACAATTGACCTCAAATATCTCAGTAGTAACTTAAATATTCTTAAAAGAAATACTAACAAAAAGATTTATTGCAAGTGCATTGAAATCTCCTGGATCTTTCTCCAGTTGTATCACTGAAAATAAAGCTGAGATGAAAAACAAACAAAATTTGTCTCCCTCTCAATTACAGGATGAACACAGACAGAAATCTTTCAAACAAGCTTTTAAATATATTTAATATAAATAATATTAAAATTTTTTTTATATATTAAAGACCATAAACTTCTGTTTAGCATTTCCTCAGTCTGGTCTTACTGAAGGATTTAAAAGCCTCGTTTTAGAATTTTCGTATTTCAGCATAACTAAATGTCCTGTGACTAATTTTCTTACTGACACAATAATATGTAGGTCTGCATGTCTTACCATTTTTCAGGTTTCTTTCATAGCCTACCCAGTTACAGAATCAACACTTTTAAAGTATATAAAACAAGTTTTCTTCAACTGGCTGCACAACCTCAACATCACAAATAAACTTTGTACATGTACAGAATGGTGTACAACAGACTTTAACTAAATAAATACTAATCAAGTAACTACAAAGACCAGAAAATGGTGATAAGCAAAGTAATCAAAACACATATCTGTCCACATTATTTTACTTTTTATCAATATTGAGTTTTGTGGTATTAGTCATCAGCTATAATTAAATTTATTTTGCATTCACTAAATACTTCTCCTTTTTCTTACTGAAACAAACTCTATCCACCCTCCAATGCATAAAATATGCCTGCTATTTAAATGTAGAAATTTGATATAACTAAACCAATATATGACAGTTTGATGGCAGAAATAATCAGTATGTGTTAAATACTGATACATTAAGAGCTTATAAGATGCTGAGAACAATTTCAGTATCTCTGAATTTGGAAATGCTTAAGTTTGCTACAGGCAAGTAGAATAATTATGTTAGGTTTCCAGAGGAGTGACAGGAAGCAGAGAAAAATGGGCTGGATAATAATAATAATAATAATAATAATAA
>JAWWEV010000095.1:40296995-40314717 GCA_035583235.1 Hafferia zeledoni | reverse complement strand
ATAATAATAATAATAATAATAATAATAATAATAATAATAATAATAATAATAATAATAATAATAATAATAATAAAGACCCAAGCAAACTGGATTCTTAATGAACATGAAAAAGGTAGGATTTTGTTGTTACAGGTAAAGGCAACCATTATTCTCTTCCTTTTTCTACAAATTTTTACCTTGGTCTCCCTTTCTTCTGCCCTCCCACCAAGTGTGGGGATGGGAATATGACTCTCTTGTGGTGGCAGCATTTTCACTGATTTGCAGAATAGTTCTTGAAAATGAATCAGATTTCTTCCTATTGTCCCACACCCCCCAGTTTCTGGCAGGATATTCTCTCCACTCTTATGCTCAAAGTATTTGTGATAAGCTTCCAAATGCAGACTGCTCTTGGTAGAATAATACTTTTTTTTTCCCCTTGTTCTGTCTCACAGCATGTGCTCCAGCTGCCAGTAAGAGAAGGAAATGTTTTCCAGATAACCCTTTGCCTTCCATGCCTGATCAAAAAATCCATAACCATGGATTAATATGTCCTAACAGTGTCAATCTAGGGTACCTAAACCTTGTAAGAAAAATTCATGGCTGTCCTGAACAGCTTTTGACACTGATGCCTTTGCACAGGGATACTTCCAGATTAGCTCTAGAAAGAACCCACCAGTTGTCCTCTGCTAGAGATTCCAAGTCACCGAAAGATGGACATCACTTAATTTGTATGTTCAATTCTTCCCATCCTCCCACAACAGAACATACTGGTATAGAGTACTCTCCACTTAAACAAAAAAAATCGAAAAACAAAATGGGTGGAGGGGAGAGAACAACAGTACAAACAAATTTGGAAGTTTTTCTAATATTGTCTCTCCTGCTGGGTTCAAATTATTACTACAACTTGCAGGCATCCCATGTTAAAATACACTCACGATTCAGATTCTGTCTGTTCCTCTTGCTTACGCTTTCTTTCTGTTACTTCTCTCTCATGTTGGCCTCTCACAATGTTTCTTCGGTGAGCTGCCTGAAAGCTTCTTCCTCCCTTTTTCTTCTATTTGTCATTTCATGATTGGAAAGAGAAAAGCAAGATTATTAAATTATTGTTTCTGTAAACAAATAAAACCTACACCAAGTATCTTTGAAACAACTCAGCTCCATGGATCAACCTGACAAAAGGTGGCTTTCTCTAGAACTAAATACAATTTCATTAATTCTTTCTCCCTTTTTTATTTTCTTTGGAAGGCAATGATAAGCACCAGAAAAATTAAGACATTACAAATTGTTGTCTAGGGACAGCTTTGTACCTTTCAAAAATGTGATTTCAAGCCAAAAGTTCTCTGCATGCACCCAAGCAAAACAGAATTAAAAAAATCCTTTTGACAAAAAAAATAACTGCTACACTTAAATGCATTGCTAAAAAGAGAAGTGTCTTAGAAAATATGCTTTTCTTAGAAAATACTACAAGTTCCTGCAGGAATTCCTTAAGAAAACTAAGTTCTGAACCTTCTGTTCTATGTATCTGTAAACCAGTCACTGAACTCCAAACTTTCCTATGATCTAGCTTTAAAACTTGAAGACAGATCTTCAGTGATACTATTTTCCTTATAATAAATTCATAAGGAAAGCAAAATTATACCTTGTCTCCTTCCTGTTCTTCTTCATCTTCAGAATCAGAAGCTGATGCAGAACCCACTTTTGCAACATTTTTCCTTTTTGGTTCAGCCTCTTTCTTTCCTTCCTTTTTATCGAATTCCTTCTTTGATTTCTCCTCTTCCTTCTGACTTTCCTCATCTTTTTTCCCTTGCTTTTTGGGCTTTTCTTCTGCTCCTTTTTTCTTTGCCTTCTCCTCCTCATTAACACTGAAACATGAACAGTACTTAGGCACCATGTCCATTACCTGCAGTGACTTTAAAAATGCTATTTTAATTCAGGAAGCTTTTTTTTAAAACCATGGAATATTAAAAATTATTAAATTAATTCACTTTCAGTTCATTTAATGACTTTTGAAAAAATACTTGGCCCTTTTTCTAAAATTAAAGCCCACTACCTGTGGGAAAAAACCCAAACTATAAAAACAAATAACAGTATGGAGCTAACTAGTGTAATTGCATGGATCCAAACCCAAGAAGTTCATGCTCACCAGGTTCCCCACACGCATATGGGTTTGCAGGACCAAGAGTGCATATACTGTAAACTAGGCTTACAAAGTACCCTTATTTAAGGTGTACATATACCAAAACTGTGCATCTGCTAATGTACAGAAAATTAAACCAGTGCTTAACTTTTCCTCAAGTTACTAGAAGTACTAATGACTTAACATAAGAACTGGGGAAGGCCAAACCAAAATTTAGGTAACTAATAGGGTTGGAATTCCATCAGAAAATATTTCTGAAACAAAAAATTTAATTAAAAAAAGTCACTATTCCAGCTTTGCATGATCTTACATTTTTTTCATATCTTTCGTATCTTTCCTCTTCACACAGGAGGAATTTTGCACAGATTTTTCAAGTCAGGAAGGTTAAGATCTTCCGCCTCTTGTTCCGTAAATGTACTACCATGAGCTACTCTGTATTATAACAGAGTTATTACAACATCAACACAAACAGTATTTGATACTAAACACTAACACGGTAAAAACCTGTCAGGAACTCACCACTGATTATGAAGTCTTAACATAAGGAACAGCATGGTTTACAACAAAGAAGCTTTACATTAAGGAAAAAAACGTAACTCACAGGTCACTCTCTGAAAGACATGATGGTTTCACCAACTTGGGTCTCCCTCTTGGTTTTGGAACTTTCACTTCAGAGGCTAGTAGTTATACAGAAATAACAGGTTAAGCCACCATCTACTCCTTGTCTATGTGGAAAAATTCTTTCTCAACAGACATGAGCTACACTTAAATCAAAACACACAACCTAACTTTGTTGCTGTACAAAATTCAAGTGTTAACTGAGCACCAAACTTCAATCAAGATCTCTTTGAAATGCTAAAATGTTGGTAGTTTTTTTTAGCTGACTGGTGAACTAAAAACTTAGGTGTATTTTAGCCACAGGCTCCAAGTACCAATTCTTGTGCTTTATGCAACCTGTGCAGTTAAGATTTCTTTCACATGTTGCATAACTAACGTGAACAAGTCTTAAATTGGATAATGAGAAAAGCTGAAATTAGAGAATAAAAACAAATCACTTAGTGCCCACATTTATACAGTTTGTTGTCTACTATTTTTAGATGTATCATCGGGATTCCATCACTTTTCATGATAACAAACCACTGTTAAGAAGTTTTACAACCACACTACAGTGAAGATCAAAACTCTGCATTTCCTCAGATTCACCATACTGTTAGGAGTAAGACAAACAGTGTATCTGTCTTCTTGGCATTTTATACTTCAAATGTTTGTCAAGAATCATAGTGAACCCGTGGTCAGAAAACCTCCAACTCAGTGTTTGAACTCTTGTTGGTCCTAGCAGTGCTCCAGTACAACACCAGAAAAGGTTGCATATGCTTTCCAAAAAGGTATTTTATACAGGAGGCAAAAGCATCTCTTATAAATCCTTTTCTTAGCTTACATACAGTAGTTAGTAAAAACTAGCAAAAAAATGTAAAGGTAAACCCACAAATACTAATAATATTCATCTAGTACATGTAATGAAATGGCAAAGGTGATAATTTAATAGTTAATTTCCTTACAGCTTCCAAGGCAAAAGTAATTAAGTCTATTTAACTGTGGTTGCACTATTTTTATATTGTTAGCAGATACAGATGACTAATTTATTTGTTTCCCTGACTAGATGCTCATACGAAGTACTTAACTCCTGGAAGAACTGCTTTCTCTTGCAGTAGTTAATGATGAAGAGTATCTGCAAGCCTACCTTAAAAATTCCAATAGATCAATGCTACTTTGAAAGAAGCAGGCACTACAGAATTGTTACCAAATGGTTCTAATGATACATTAAAAAAAAATTAAGTTGTATTTTCTTTTAATTTATCAACCTACACAGAGTATCTTAAACACATTTTTAAACAAGTCTCTCCGCTCCGACTGTTTTTCTTGTTCTTGGAGCTCCACCTACAGGTTCTTTTCCCCCCAGTTCTCTTCCTTGTGTTTTATGGACATTCTAACACAATCAAAGTATTTTATAGACCTTTAACGAATATAAACCTTTATGGAGCAAAAATGCAGAGAAAGCTCTTACCATATATCTATACTTTAAAAGTATTCTATAAAGAAGGGTTTTCTAAGGTAATAACTACCTAAACCCAGTCTTTAATTTAGAAGAATGAGAACTAATGCTAACAATTTAAATCCACTTATGTCCTGCATCAGTTTGAGATGAGGTGTTTTATCATTACAATCTATTAGCAAAGCCTGCCTTTAGTATGAAAAAACACTCTGCAGTACTTCTCAGAGGGAGACAATTCCCTGACTAATTCTACTATGATATTTCTGTGGTGAAAAAAATTTAGTAAGTCTTCTGAAGTTACCTGCTGGTCTTCCTCTTTTGGGGCTTACTTTTGGAGACACTGACACAGGAGCTGCTGCTGCTTCCTCAGCTTCAGCTTGTTTTTCAGACTAATTTAAAGAACAAATTTCACAAATGAAAAAGATACATGGCACCAATATCTCAATTACCTTCTCAAACAACAGTTTTCAACTTCTAGAAATATATTATTATGCTATTGCTTGTACAAATGAAAAAAGGTTTTCAAATTTCGTTACAGATTATATTTATTACTAATGTCACCCTCTCCATACCATAACTCAAAAAGTAATGTTTCATATAAACTCAACGAGCCCATTCATTCTCTGAACAAAACTATGTTGGTACAATAAAGCAAGGAGATTGCTTTTAAGTATTTTTAATAGCACCATAATGGCACACTAAAACCTAGTTTTAAGAAGGGAAGTTCATATTTTCACCTCCCATATACTCTCCTTTTAGACTATCATCTCCCCAAGCTGCCTGAATGTATCAAGGCAGTAGATGGAGCTATCCAGAAAAATACCTGCTTCCAGCCCTACAGACCAGTATTCATTCATACATTCA
Source organism: Hafferia zeledoni (assembly GCA_035583235.1). Taxonomy (NCBI): domain Eukaryota; kingdom Metazoa; phylum Chordata; class Aves; order Passeriformes; family Thamnophilidae; genus Hafferia; species Hafferia zeledoni. The sequence continues at coordinate 40,309,684 of JAWWEV010000095.1, read as the reverse complement.
TGGCAATGCTTCGCAAACGAAGATTTGGGCAGGGCTCTCGTCACGTGGGTGTGCCCTTCCAGCCTGCGCAGTGGATTTCTTAGGTGAGGCACAGCGCGCACAGAACTGGCCCCACTGTTTAACTCCTCAGGTTCATCTGCCATGGCCAAGCGAGCTTGGACAGTGACAGTGAAGTCCTCAGGACTAGAACCTACAGCCCCTGGTATGCCCAGGAGGTCTCCCATCCGAGTACTAACCAGGCCTGACCCTGCTGAGCTTCTGAGATCTGATGGGATCAGGCGTCAGGGTGGCATTTAACTGCATAGACCAGTATTAGTCACCATGAAAAACTGCATGTTGGCCTGCAGAGACGGGACGTAATGACTTGTATCTATACAGTCATTTTAGGGGGGGTGGGTTGGAAAGGCAGATAAAACTTACAACAAAAGATCTCAATGAAAAGCTACATATCTCCCCGCAGAAACACTACCTATCCCTACATACAGATGAAAAGAATTGAGAAAAATCTCAAAAGTTAAAAAACAGTCAAGAACTGAAGTGTCTTGTATGCAGGACAACTAAGAGTACAGGTACAACATGCTACTTACCTGTGACAAACACACTAGTCACAGATTTTTACAAACTGAAGAGACCACAAAATCACAAATTAATGAAAAAGAGGAGTACTCCAGGTGTTGGTTCTGTGTGATGAAGATGTTAAACTTTTCAGAGCTTCAATCCAGACTCTTTTATTAGCAGTCTAGCACCAGTTTATATTTTATTTTTTCTTGCTTGTAATAGGTTGTTTGGGAAAGATGGGACCTCCATAATCCACATCAAGTTCAAACAGAATTAAGACTTGTAAACCACACTCTGGGAAAACTTTCATTTCTACAAATCTTCCAGACATTTGAAAGAGGAGAGAAGGGTGTCAAGCACTTCAACTTACTCATAATCTATCATTAAAGAAAATAACATGCAGTATTATTCCATCCAACAAATTCCAGTAAGGTGAAGTAATTAAACATATTGTTACCTTTCTTTTTCTTCCTCTTCTAGCAACTTTGGGAATAGAAGCATCATTTGTTTTCACCATATCCTGTGAAGATTAAAATTGGAGCTAAGAGTCTTAATAAAACAAAGATATATATATTTAAATTATTTTAAGTATTTTTCACAACTGAAGCCCCTGGCACATAATTTAGACAAGAATGCTGTAATGTATATGAGGACACTTGCTGTTTTTAAATTATCAAAATCCTGATTACAGCTTTAAATTGAAAGAGTAGGTTTAGGTTAGACATTAGAAAGAAATTTTTCACTGTGAGGGTGGTGAGGCACTGGAACAGGTTACCCAAAGAAGCCCATTCCTGGAAGTGCTTAAGGCCAGGCTGGATGGGGCTTTGAGCAACCTGTTTTAGTGGAAGGTGTCCCTGCTGGTGGCAGGGGGGTGGGAAGAAGATGATCTTTAAGGTCTCTTCCAACCCAAACCATTCTATGATTCTATGATTATCTGGCACTTAGGACTTTTCCCTGAAAGACAAGAAATAAACTAAGTACTAAATAATACACTGTTCTAAATAAAGGTATGTAGTGCTATTTCAATGTGTCTGAACTCTTTATTTACTCCTTTAAAAAAGTATATTTGCAATACAGAGTAAGTGATAAAACCCACGATGCTGCCCCATGTTTTAATTGAACTCATAGAAAAATCAGACAAAAAGTTTCCTCTCTGATGAAAATTTCAGATTCTGGGAGTTTCAGTGAGGAGTATAGACATGAGTGAACACACATAAAGCTTTATATAATTAAACAGCTCCTGAGACTGTCACAGTAGTAGTAACTGTAGTGTCTTACTACTGAGTAATAGATTTACATCAATCAACATATTAAGATCTTCTCTGCTACACAGAAAAAGCTCGCACATACTTCTTTTATGTTTTTGTCAGAGGGTAGGTCATCTTCCTTTGAAGTATCCATCTCCTTTTCTTCTGTTTCAGCTTCTGTAGGTAAGTTACTATCCCCTCTAGGGGATAGCTGCAAAGCAAGTCAACACAGGTGAAAAAAAAGCACCCACATTAAGAAGTATTTTTCAGTGAAAACAGAACATGCTAATTACCATCAAGCTGTTCTTCACTTTAAGTAGCTGTAGTTCAAAACTGTAGGTACAGTACCTTCTTAAGTACCCACTGAAAGGCTAATTGTACTGGACCACTTCCTCCTGCAGCATCTCTCTTACAAGGAGAGGCTGAGGGAGCTGGGCCTGTTCAGCCTCAATAAAGGATAACTGAGAAGGGACTCATCAATGTCTATAAATATCTGAATGGAGGGTGACAAGATGATGGAGTCAGAATCTTCCGGGTGGTGCCAAGCAGCAGGAGAAGAAGCAATGGGCAGAAACTGATGTCCAAGTTCTGCCTGAACAAGAAGAACTTCTTAACTGTGCTGGTGACTGCGCACTGGAACAGATTTGCCCAGAGAGCTTGTGGAGTCTCCCTCACTGGAGATAATTAAGAACCATCTGAAGGCAATTCTGTTCAATGTGCACTAGGATGACCCTGCCTGAGCAGAGGGTGGGACTAGTTGACCCACTATGGTCCCCACCAACCTGACCCATTCTGTGATTCTGTGTTAACAACCCTTTGTCCAGATCAGGCCACCTGTTGTGGTCATATTCCCTCACAGGTTCTTGTGCTGGCAGAGAATGGCAAAATGAAGAGTCCCTGGTTTATGGTAAGCATTACTTGTCAAGAACTAAAACATCGGTATGCTATCATACATTACGCTCATACTAAACCCCGAATACAGCACTGCACCAGCAACCAAGAAGAAAACTAACTATCCCAGAGAAAACCAGGATAAGTAGTAAACAGACCACAAACAAGTTGTTTTACCATTCGTGAGACTGTAATTTATGTCTGTTTACGTGTTTCATTGGAGTTTTCTAAACCTTGAAAATACCTTTTTAGGTGAGCTGTTAAAACTTGAAAAATCAAGAGTTTGCAATTATTTACTTGAAAATAATCAACATTTCCTTGCACTCTGTGTATCTGTGTGATTCAGTTCTTTCAACTTCAATACTATTGCCTTATCCCACTTGCAAGCACTTTTTTTAAACTATGTTTTAAAGTAGCTAGTTTTTAAAATTTCAACATTAAACAAAACAACTATCACCTAACATTATTAATTACCTGAACACAGGTAATATCACTGAGTCTTTTTACAGAGTACAACTTTAAGGCAGAAAAATTACTGGTTCTCTAAAACCAGAGGGAATCAGAGCACAAGGATTGGCTAACAGAATTTTATAGCTTTATTAGTATAAAAAGAAAATGAAATTTGCTCCATATTTTAACTTAAGCTGACTGGGACTAGTTACAGAAATCTATGTAAAAGGAACCATTTAGGATCTTCTGTTCCATCTTCATGTTTAAATGGCTCTTATGTCTTCCTGTTTCTCTTCCACAGTGCCAGCACTGAACAGCCTAACAGCACCTTTCATGGGAAACATGAAGCTTAAGTCACTGGCACCCCCACTAGCACATGCTGCTCGAGGCATAAATTCACAGTGAAGCAAACTGATTAATCAATCCCCTTAGGAAGAAGCTTCTCCCTCACAATAGCAAATGCTAAGAACAAATGCTGTTATCAGCAGCGTGCGTCGGCAAGAACACCATTGGTTTACTGTCAGCTAGCTACCTGTTGGTGAGTGCTCCTAAGGTATAGCAGATAGAATCCAAATCACCCTGACTTTCTACATGTGGAAGTACTAAAATAAGGAACTCTAGACAGTAAGAAGTCAGGAGAAATAATCTATCATTAACTCTGCAGTCTCCAACTCCCCAAAACTACTTTCAACATCATCTTACCAGTATACTACAAGTAGACTAATTTTTTTCCCTCCAATCAAAGGACTGTTTTACTCCTGAATAAACAAGCTATTAAAGGTACTGGACACTAACCCTAGATAAGGAACACCTGCCTTGTATTTGACACACTGCAAATTCCTCAGTTGCAACTGTGAATGAATACTAAAGGACAGCCAGCAACATCCACAGAAAAAACTACACTAAAATCTTGGCAAATAATAAAAATAAAAACAGTCAGAATAAAGGCAAGTCTATTCAAAATAGATTAATATTTAAGGGCATCACTCGTTGTCTAGAGTAGTAATTTCCAGAAATCAGTTAGAAAAAATGAGATACCACAAAGGTATCAATCCCACCTGCATCATAATTTTTGTCATTTTAGGATTCTGTTCTTCATAAAAAACACTGAGAAGAATTGACAACACGCAACATCTCTTCCATGCCATATGAAAAATATCCCCACATGCACGTAACAAAATACTCAAAAATAGAGAAAGTTCAAAGCAGCATACTACACTAGCATCATTAGTTGTACAGTAAATTAAGAAGCTTTACCTCTCAGAGTACAAACTGATGTTTCAGGCAGAAATGCATTATTTTAGTATGAATTCAATATATTTAAAGAGAATATAATCCTGTTTTGGAAGGATTCTAGGGTATGCACACATTTACAAAGTGAAGAAGCTAAACTCTGTATAAACTACTGCATACTGATTACTCAGATCTAACTCAAGACTTGAACTGATAAAGCTAAGACATCCTCTATATCCTAGTTATTTCATTAAGAGTATTGCCTAATTCAAACTGATTCTTATAATCTCTTCTGGTAAACACACTGAGGTACACCTTTAGCCATAACAGACTCTAATGATCTGTTCAGTTTTTCAACAAAAGTGATCATAATTGAAAGTGACAGTAGTACCTGTCTATGATACTAAAAAGCCTTCAAAAATTTCAAGAAGACAAACTTTAAGCTAATTCTTGGTGATGACTTCCAACTTCTTCTGCCCAGGAAGTACTGTAAAAATTTAGTTTAAGTGTATTATGATTTAGAAATACAAGTTGGTAAAGAAATTAATTTTCAAAAACATGTACAGCATCATATAAAGAATACAGAAGGACAGAAATATTACTGTAAGCATATCTGAAAAGAACCAAATGCAAGGCAGTTACAACAGTAAACCACTGCTAAAGTATGTAAGTAAAAACTTAGCAATATAGTTTTGACTTAAAAATGTTTCTGGCAGAACAAAGCAGACATTCAGTCACTTACTTTTGGGACAGAACACTTCTTTTTTTTGACTCCTGCTTTTTCTTCACTCCCCTCAGCAGGCTCCTGACTGCTTTCTTCAACTGTTTCGTTCATAGGAGTGCTGATGGCTGGATGGGGCTTCAATAAAAAAAACATTAAAAATGAGATCTAAGTATCTTCCTCAGCCAAAGTGTGTTCTCCCACATACACTACCAAAGAGAGCATAATGCCAAGGGACTCCTTTTAGGGCTAAAAGAATATTAAATATACCTCATTTCATTAATTTCCACTGTTATCAGTTTAAATTGCAATTTCTTTATTGAACTTTCAAGCTCTAATAACTTATTTTCACATCACTAATACTGCAATATAGGGGGTTTTATGTATGACATATCATTTTAACATACCTGAAAAATAAGAAATTTTTAAAAAGTTGGTTTTGGTCAAACACAGCTTCCAGTGCTACTGTAAAGAAGTGCATTTTAAAATAAGCTAACAATCTTAAGTAATCCAACTGCCTATCCTAAAACATAAGCAGAAAATATTACAGTAAGGTAATTAAAGAATTAAACTCAAAACCATAAAAACAGAGGAGATACAGCCTAAATTACTCTTTTTTTATTCCATTACATTGTGGATGGCTTTCTCCCTCTTGCACACTGGCTGCTTGAAACAAAGTTGGCATTTTTAATTTTGACCCCACTGAGGGTGTGGATTTGGGTTGAAGCCCAAGCCACAGGCTCCTTTCTCCAACTCCCTTACTAGCAGTTACAAGCAACATCTGCAAAGTGTAAATACTGCTCTCAGAACATCCAAGTTCTGGCAATCAAACAGAAAATATGGCTCTCAGAAGGCCTTATCGACACCAACTACAGCCAGTAAAAAGAACAGAAAAAGAATTAAAATTGCAAGTGAATTCCTCTACACAAATAGCTGACAAGTCTGTCCCTTTAATGTTACCTTGTATGCAGAATAAAAGCTCAATTCTGCCAGCATCTTCATGTGACCACCCACTTCCGTCTGACCATACCTGCTGCATGTCCAAACACGAAATTATCTACTCACCCTGAATTTTTAAACCCTGACACCTGAACTGTGCTCCCTGCTGCTGTCCAGTAACTTTGCTTCACTTAGTCCTAAGAATCTGTCTTAAAATCAAAGATTTGTATGTAAATAAAACACAGAGATCAAGAAATATCCTAAGATACATTCATTTCCAAGACCTTAGCTAAAAAAGTTGTCCACTCACCTGTGCACTGAATACTGCAACATATTACCAGGCCATAATACACTATTCTACTTTAAAATATTGTTGGAAAAATGGTGTATTTACTCATCCGTATCTACTTTACCTTTCCTCTCAAGCACAATTGCAGAGTTACAAAGATCTCAGGAACACAAACAGTTTTAAGTACGTATAGATACATAGTTAAAATTAAAACTTGCTGTGCACTTAAAAAGTATTACACTTTTTAGCCTTGTGCTTCAAGACTGCCAAAGCAATTTCTCATGAGCTTCAATGCTAAATGAGTATGCCCATCTAAAACACCCCCATCTCTTTCATGCTATCAATACTAGACATCAATAAAAAGATTTAAAAATATATGAAAATTTGTCTAACCTGCAGGTAGACATAAGAGCAGTAAATCATGACCCAAAAGTAGGAAAGCACTTACTTCCTTTCTCCCCTTCTCCCAAAAGCAACAAAGATTTGCAGACTCTGCAAAACTTACCTGCTGATGAGAGAATTTCACTTTGGGATTATTGTCAATTTCCCACAATCCTTCATTAAAACCCTTTCTTTTATTTGGCTTGCCATATTTATCTTTATTCTCTGAGTAAGGGAATATGTCCTTTGGTCCCAAAAACGCCCTTAAGGAGAGAAAGAACATTTACATTTTTCAAGTAAGAACCAAATATTATTAAGGTATTAAATTCACTACTACTGTAACAACTATTCTGCTACATAAGCATCCTTAGTTTTCTAAACTTTCGCTTTCAATAGCCCAAGGTTCACCTTACTACCACCACACACAGAGACTTCCCTCCTTCCCAGAGTGTTGGATGTCTGAGCAAGAAACAGTCCATGATGCATCTTAAGACTGTAGCTGACAGGTCAACCAACTACTGTGAACCAGATCAAAAATGAATTAGCTTGCAAACAAACAGAAAGAGCAAATGCTTCTTAGGAGAAAAAAAAAAAAAGAATCAGGCTTAAATGTTAAGAATAAAGAATCCTTGAATCTGGACAATGAAAAGTAAGAGCACAATTTAAAGGAGATGAAATGGTTCCAACATTTCAAAATTATTGAATTAAGTTTAAAATATAAGAATATTTTTATTGTGTTGGAAATGAAAAAGCACCACCTGAATACATGATTGCCCATACCATGTAAGAATGCCATGTAGTTCAGCATTAATTCAGTAGTTTTTCAGTATGTGACAGGAACTCATAATTTGATTCATGAAAATTAAACAATAGAAACTTTAAAATGTTTCTTATTTTAAGCTCTCCCTCAGCCATTTTCTTGATGAAGTAAATATGAAAATTATTTTATGTAATATTTTCTTGGTAGAGGTCTTGGCACTGTCTGGGTATCTTTAAGACCAAAAAAAAAAAAAAAAAGACTCCTGCATGGCACTATCCCTACTGTGAGCTGTCTAACTAGAGCTTTTACCTATTGGCTTCTCATATGACAAAGTCACAGTACTCACTACTAGCTTCTCCAAGTAAGACTTCAGAAAACAAGGTACCATGTTACTGAGAACGAATATCCTGGCTTCTGCTGAAGAATATCAAAGACTATTTAATTCCTGTTCTTCTTTCATGACCTTTCAATCCATATGCTGGTAACAGAAAAAGACCACACTTTGGTGGTACTTTATGGTTTCCCTCAGCCATAATTTTGTCTGATTGCAAATAAATCAGATTCAACTCTGTGAAAAGCTGCAGATACTTGCTTTCTAACGTACTAGTTTACAGAAAAGCTAATTAGGTACTTCTAAGCTCCACTCCACTATTTTCTTCATCATCCTTAAAAAAAGGAGTTACTTGAGACTTACACTCTCTAAAGCAAAGGAGAAAAAACCCCAAACATCTCATAGAAAGCTTAAGCATTTTCTATTCCAGCAGTAAACATTTATTTATGTGCACGAAGTATTAAGTAAGCCACTGTCAGATTCACTCACCTCCTGGTAAGAGATGGCTAGAGAAGATTCAGCCAGCGTGGGAAACGTGCACCTGCAAAGCTTATTTATCCAGACCACAAAGATGGGAGGGAGACAAAGAGCAACTGGGAGAGCCAAAAATAGGAAATACACTGCCTCCCTTCTTCCCTGTCCTCTGAAGGGAAGCATTTTTTCCAAGGTCTGTAAGCCTCTGCCCTTACTGCTCAGGCACTGAAAAACAGCCCAAACCAGCTACTATGAAAAGATCATGAGGCTTTCTGGGCTGCTGTAGTTAAATCCCCATGTACCAAACAACAAAAAGAAACACGAAAGTTGAACGAAGAGAGATTACCCGAATACACAGGCTCCAGAAACCAGTTTTAGTGTGACCTTCTCTTTGTCTGTGACCAAACAAAATTTGCACTGATGTGATTTACTGGCACAACATATCCAGATAAAGATTTTATTAAAATAGCATTTATTTCATTACTCTCCTGAGGTATCAACACGGTTGGATTTTTTGACAAAACTTATGAGAAAGCAAACAAGTTAATACTTCTTTACAATAATCTGCAAAACTGCACTAATGTTATTCCTGAAAGTCAAGCAAGAATTATTCCCAAGCCAGTCTTGTTTTCCTTTTTCCTGCTCTAACTATCCACTTTTTAGCATAATTAAACTAAGTATGTGGATTTCCAGAATTGCCACTACTTACAGTAAGATGGACTGTATATGTGCAGTCTACTAACATTTAAAGATTGTGTCTAACTTTGCACAAGTATTCCAGACTTAACCCTGATAAGCATAGCAGAAAACAAATATATTGAATTTACTTTAATTCCCATGAAAAAGTACAGAAAATTGTTAACTCTACGTAATTCCTAATGGATCACTAAGTCACTATTTACAGCTATAAACTTAAAAAAACTAAATGCCATAGAACATCATTCTCCTTTTTTACCTGATCCGCTCCTTCCTCTTGTTAACTACAGGTATCTGCTGTAAGCAGTGAGTGAGATCAAGAAGGAGTTTCAGCTGTTACCACTTTACAGAGCACTAACAATGTGCTTAACAAACACCAGGAGACAGCTGGGTCATGGAACACCCTGTAAGTTGCAACTTGTATGAAAGTATTCCATGATCTCTGAAACACAGTAAACTAGAAACCACAGCCTTACAAAAAGGAGATTGCAGTAAAACGGTATTTTGTAACCATATCAAAGAGTAATAAACAGACATTTCAAATTCACTCATGTATACTACAACAAAAAACCCCCCTGTCACCAAACCCACACATGTCTCAGGAGCCTAACCTAAATCTGTTGTCAGCCATGATGATTCTCAAAATTTGCAAAGATACTTTAAGCTTTAGAGAAAGAGTTATTTCTGTCTCCCTTATACTCAACCTGTGTTCCTGAACTTACTTAAAACTGCACAAAGCCACAGTGCAATCCAGAATGACACATGTATTACCAAGGGCAGAATCAGAGCCATGTGGCATTTCAGTTCTCAAAAAAAAATTCAGCTGGGGGGGGGGGAAAGAACTTAGAAAAAAAGATAACCTGCCTCATTGTTTAAAGTTACAATTAGAAAAAGTTACAAGACAAACCTCGCAACCTTGAATCAAATTCCAGGAACTTCTCTTTTTCTACAAAACTACACACATGCACAAAACACCACCAAAGTAAAAACCCTTAAGTCATTGAAAGATCTATTGAAAGATCTGACCAGTTAAAAAAAAGACACACGGGCCAAGCATAAAGAAATCTTTTTCATCAAAGTTAAAAAGTGATGTCAAGACAATAAGGGATGCTTCTGCTTTAATTCAACAGAGTAATGTAACTTGCCTCAGCATGAATTACAGAAAGACAGATGCAAACTACCAGATTAAGGCAATTTCAATAGATTTAATAAAATGAAATAAAAAAGCAAGGTCTTTCCATAAAATGCATAAAAATGGAGTACTTGTATACACAGCTTCTACCTTTGATGTGCCATTAAGAAAAACAGAAGAATTAAAAGCACACCAGTACAGGTTTTAGTAGTTTGATTTTTTTAAACAACTCAACAAATGGAGCACTGAATCTGATGTATACACTAAAACAACCAGTCATGACACAAAATAACAGGATACCTTTCAAAAAGACAGAACCACATAAATCCTAGCATATTTACACTCAAATTCAGCAGTGGAAGACATACAGTCCCTCAAAGGAAGTGTTATATCACTGCAAAATGCCAGCATTGCTAAAAGTCCCCAAAGATCAATATTTTGCAGGTTTACAGGTGTAAACTTAACTGCACTTCCTAATTTTTGTCCACAGATCTCATAAAAAATAACAACATCCATAATTCAAAACCTCTCCTGAAACAAAAAAAAAGAAAAATCAAGAGAAACAACTCCAATACATGATTAACTGTCTGTTTCTCAAATTTTGCCTACTTCACTGTTCTCAGCCTCATTTCATTATCTTTGAGAATACATTATTGAGCATTTTGAGGATATGCAGGACTATAATCAAAACTCATTACTGAAAAAAGAAACAAATATCATTCATACCAACGTGGGCATGATTTTTTTTCCTTCTGATGAGTCAAGTGTACACAGTATGGTTATAGTCTACTACTCACCTGAACAGCTTAAGCAAATGTTAGAGAAGCACGTCTTAAGAAAAGAGATCAATTTAGGAAGAGCTAGTCTACTAATGAATGTAATAGTTTAAAAACCACTACATTCAGAGAAGATGGTAACTTTTTGTTACAGTATTTTGGAATGAAAAAAATATTACCCCTAAATATAAAGGACTTACGTTTCATGGGTGCCAAAAAAGAAAATAGGCATTTTATTCATAGGAGGTTTTACTGCTCCATCAGGAACTTCATCCACCTAAGAAAAACACAGACCACAATTCAAGTCAAGTAACACTTAAGAACAGTCTAGGAGGAGATAAGTAAAAGGATTAAAATAGGAATAAAAAAGCTAGAGAAGTAAAGTAGATCTTGAGAGCCCTTTCTAACTGTATGTTAAAAAAATACAGCAGAATTAAAACCAGTAACATTTGAAAATGGCAACACTTCTAGTTTACAGCAATCCTTTTCACATGTCTCCTTCTTTTAAAAGCAGAGATGATGTGCTCCAGCTAGAAAGCACAGTTCAATTCCATCCACATACTGCCCTTCCCTAGGCAAAAGAAACTTTCTACTCTTCTGCTTACCTGGTAACTTGCCAAAGCCCAAATATCAAGTACTACCAAAAGCGTGATAACCTCCAAAAACCGCCTAATTCCTAAGTTAGCTTCTTCGCTAAATAGCTTTTTATCTACATTCCCACAGTCAGCAAATGACCCACAGCAGCCCCAGAACTTGGTATGCCTCTTCCACGGGAGCTGGGAGAGTGCAAAAAAGGACTAGACAAGTTACTTACATACACTTAGCCTATTTAACAGGAAGCACGGTAGAAATTAGCTGACTTGGGAGTAACCCAGCCAGAACTTCCTATTTACCTTTTGCCAAAAAAGAGCAGTTATTTGGGAACAGCATTCTTGTATAGTCAAGCGCCTGCACAGCTCTAGCATCACACTACCCTAACAGCGGTCTTCATTCCTTAAAGCCAAGTTACACCAACTAGGACAACTATGACCGCAAGAGAAGGCTACTTGTTAGCAGCAGTACTTGTTAGGGATCTGCAGTGTGCCTGAGAGGCCGCTGGAGGCTGGAGGCGCTGCCCCACACAGGTGTGTGAGCACATCCCGCGCAAAAACGAGGACGAAGAGGAGTCTCACCCTGGCCGGCCAGTGGGGATAACCTTTCATCTTGGCAAAGATCAAGTCTCCGGGTTTGAAATCTCGGCTCATGTTCTCTCACCGATGTGTCGCCCTGTTGCCGCCAGGAGAGCCGGGCCGAGGGAACGAAGGACTCTGCGCCTTCAGCACCGTTCACTGCCGGGATAAACACAGCGGGACAGGGGCGGACACAAGGGCAACACGGGAGGGCACGTCAGCAAGGACAGGAGGCCCCGGCCGGAGCGCCGCGTCCGCCCCCTACCCCCGCCGGGAGACCCCCGCGCCGCCCGCACCGGGAGCGCCCGTCCCCCGCCTCCCACCGTACCCGGCCAGCACCCCCTCACGCACGCAGGCACGATGGCGCGGGAGCGCTGCGGAGGGGGCCGGAGGAGAAACTGCGCACGTCTGCCTGCCCTCTCTCCCTCCACCCATCCCTCTCTCCAGCCATTTTTTCTTTCTTCCCTCCTTCCCTCCCGCCGCCTCACCAGCGGCGCCCCAGCTGCCCGCTACCCACCGCGCTGCCCCGCCGCCCGCCGCGGGAAACACGGCCGCGCCGCCTCCTCCCGCCCGGCCCGCCGCAACGGGGCCGCGGGGGAGCTCCGGGGTGGCGGGGGGCAGCGGATCGGGCCCCGCCGTAAA
>JAWWEV010000095.1:40271901-40287516 GCA_035583235.1 Hafferia zeledoni | reverse complement strand
ACATTATTGGCTCAAGTGAAATCTAGTGGGATGAGAACTGTGACTGGAGTGCCCTTTTAGACAGTTATAGGCTCTACAGGAGGTATTTGCAGGGCAGAACCGGTGGAGGGACGACAATGTGTGTAATAGAAGCATTAGAATGTACGGAGTTTACAGCTGACAATGGCACAGTTGAGAGCCCCTGGGTAAGAATCAAGGGCCAAACAAATACTCCGGATGTCATCGTAGGAGTCTGCTATAGACCTGTCAACCAGGACGATGATGCCAACAAATTATTCTTTGAGGAGCTGAGGGCCACTTCCAAGTCAACTGCCTGTGTCCATGTGGGAGACTTTAACTTGCCAGACATGAACTGAGAGCATCACACAGCTGGTAGAACCCAAGCCAGAAAATTCCTGAAAATCCTGGATGACAACTTCATGCAACAGGTCCTAAGGGAGACAACTAAGAAAGATGCCCTCCTTGATCTGCTGCTTGTCAACAGAGCAGATCTTGTGAGTGACCACGACTTTGATGAGTTTAAAATCTCTGTTGACAGGGGGGAAACTTCCAGCAAAATCTCAACACTGAACATGAAGAGAGCAGACTTCAGGCTGCTCAGGGAATTAATAAGCTAGATCCCTGGGAAAATGTTTTTTGCTGGGGTCCATAAGTGCTGGTAACTTTTTTAAACATCACCTCCTAAAGTCACAGGAAGAGGAATTCCCAAATGTCAGAGGTCAAGCAGGTGAGGCAGAAGGCCAGCTTGGCAGAAATGGGAATCTTCTCTTGGAAATAAGGCAAAAGAGGAAGGTGTATGCCCAGTGGAAACAATGTCAAGTGACATGGAAAGAATTCAGAGATGCTGCTTGCCACAGTAGGGAGCCAAAGCTCAAATGGAGTTGAAACTGGCCAGAAATACATGGAAAAATAAGTAAGCAGTACAGAAATATCATTGGTCCATAACTGATGGTCACCTCACGAACTAAGACAGAGGCAAGGCAGGGATGTTTGATATCTTTGCCTCTGTCTTCAACATGGATAACAGACCAAGGGGGTCTCAGTGCCCTGAGCTGGATGACCATGACTGCAAGATTGATCAACTCTCCGTCGACCCTGAAAGTGTGTAAGGATCTGCTGCTCCAGCTGGATCCCTACAAATCTATGGGACCTGAAGAGATTCATTTGAGAATCCTCAAAGAGCTGACTGATGCCAACACAAAACCTCTCGATGATTTTTGAGAGGTCTTGGGAATCTCAAGAGGTTGCAGCTGACTGGAAGCTGGGGAATGTTGTCTCAAATTTCAAAAACTGCAAGAAGGACAACCCTGGAAACTACAGGCCTATCAGTCGGACTTCAGTGGCTGGTAAAGTTATGAGATGGATTATTCTGGGAGGTATTGAAAAACACCTGCAAGAAAACAGAGTCATTGGTCACAGACAGCATGGCTTCATGAAAGCAAAGTCCTGCTTATCAAACCTGATTTCCTTTTAAAACCTGATTTTAACTAGATAACTCTAGTTGATCAAAGAAAGCCAGTTGACGTAAACTTTCTGGATTTCAGTAAAGCTGAAATACTGTCTCTCACAGAATCCTTTTGGGCAAAATGTCCAGCACACATCTGGATAAACGCATCATGCAGTAGGTGAGCAATTGACTCACGGGCAGAGCACAGAGGGAAACAGTGAAAAGTATAGCATCAGACTGGAGATCTGTCACCAGTGGGGTTCCACAGGGCTCCATCTTGGGCCCTCTGCTCTTCACCATCTTCATAAATTATTTTGACACAGGACTAGAAGGGATACTGAGCAAATTTGCAGATGACACTGAACTGGAAGGAGCTTTTGACTCCCTTAAAGCAGGGAGGCCCTGCAGAGAGATCTTGACAAATTAGAGGACTGGGCAATCACCAACCATAGGAAGTGCAATGAGGGAAAGTGCCAGATTCAGCACCTAGGATAGGGCAACCGCAGACCTATGGACAGACTGGGGAATGAGATGCTGGAAAGCAGTGCCATGGAAAGGGGACCTGTGGGTTGAATATGAGTCAGCAGTGCCCTGGCAGCCAGGAGGGACAACCATGTCCTGGGCAGGCATCAGGCACAGCATCACCAGCCGGTCGAGGGAGGGGATTGTCCCACTCTGCTCTGCCCTGGGGCAACCTGACCTTGGATATTGTGTGCCATTTTGGGCACCACAACATAAGAAAGATATTAAGCTCTTAGAGGGTGTTCAAAGGAGGGCAATGAAGATGGCGAAGGGCCTTAAGGGAAAGCTGTATGAAGAATGACTGAGGGCACTTGGTCTGTTCAGCCTGGAGAAGAGACTGAAGGGAGACCTCATAGCAGTCTACAACTTTCTTAGGAGAGGAAGAGAAAGGGTAGGTGCTCATCTCTTCTGTGTGGTGACCAGTGACAGGACCTGAAGGAATGGCCTGAAGTTATTTAAGAGGAGGTTTAGGTTGGATAAATCGCTCCCAGAGAGTGATTGGGAACAGGCTCCCCTGGGAAGTGTTCACAGCACCAATCCTTACAAGACTTGAAGAAGGACTGTCAGGCACGTGGTGTGACTCTTGCTCCTCTGCAGAGCTAAGGTTTGGGTCCCTTCCAACTCAGCATATTCTATGATTCTGTGAAAAGAAGGAAACACTTGGAGTTATGTTGTCTTAGAAAAAGGGCTTTTTAAGACCTGATAATACTCTCCAAACACTGGTAGCTTGCTCCAAAAAGAATAATCTGATTTTCCTGTCCATGGTGGCTAGAAGAAGTAATAAGATTATATGTGAGATTTATATTGGAACATAAATATAATTTTAGTTTTAAATATACATTGGGCAGGCTGTAGGATCTTCATAATTTAAGACCGGTAGCAAAAAAAACCAAAAAACAAAAAAAATCAAAACACAACCATACAAACAAACAAAAAGACAAAAAAACCCAAAACCAACCAAAACCTGCCAACCAACCAAAAACCTCAAACATGGATTACATAGTTATTACTGTCCTAGGAAAAATTGCTTCCAGATTTGTTTCCTGTTACTGGTCCTCCAAGTTGTACTAAAATATTCTTTGCTGATAATTTCATATAGTCAAACACTTCTTGTTTTGTTTTTTTTTAAGAAAAAATAGAACTGATAGAACAATTGCATAATATTATAATATTATCAAACAATATTTTTTTATAAATAGTTCAAGATTATTTTAACTCATCAAGGAAACAGACTTTCAGTTTTGCATGGAACTTTCGGATTGTCATTTATGTGCTATTATATTTGCATGCATTATGTATATAAACGATAATACACTTTGAGAGAGTGGATCATAAAATATATTTAATTTGATGCTAGACTACCTTCTGTAGCAGTTTTCATTTATTAATATATTTATAAACCAACTCTAAATAAATTTGCATATATTTGGAGGAGGAAAAATCTTTACAATTTTTTGATTGCTAAATTGAAAAGAGTACTTATCCTTCAAAATTGCAAACTTGTTCTTAAAATTCATTAATCAAGATGTTAGCCATCTGTAGCAGAATTTTATGAAAAACACCATACTAACCACACATTTGACAGACATGCTTCTTCAGGTAGAAAACTGCCTCCCTTGTTTAATTTATAATGAGCAAAGTGTGTGCATCAGCACTCAAAGACTACTAACATCTGTAGAAGCAGAAGCTGAACTTTGCATTTGGGTTGGATGTTTATTTCTAAAAGATAGCTAAAGAGGAAAATTATTGTTCCCAGAATGCTAGCTACAACAAATGCTTTGGGAACAGGCTTTTCTTCTTTGATGGTGCAGTATTGTGTGACTATGTAATGTACAAGACAGAAATTTCCCTGAGATGGCTTTTAACTCTTGTTATGGAAAATGGTCTGCCAATTGACAGAGGAAAGTTATTTTCTGTCTCTTTGTCAGGGTTTTTATATCTGTTAAATGGAGGAAATAATTTTGTACTGTGTTTATTTCCCTTTTCAAGGCACTTATGCTTTATTTTGACTATGGCCAGTCTGGAGGTAAATGTAATACTGACCACTGGGTTGATATCTTATTGATTTGAATGGCCACCAGTTAGGGAAGCTATAAAGCATCTTCTGAAATCTTATGTTTCTTATAAGTTGATGTATCTTGACATCAGGTGAACAGTCCATTTGCCATAATTTCTACACTAAATTGATTTGCTATTAGTCTTTTCTCTTACAATGTAATTAGTAAATATTAACACCCACTTTGTATTTCCAGTTTTATCCATGAGAAGTCTGTTCCTAGAACAGATCCTATTTAGTGCATAAATTAGAAGGTAGCTGGATTTTTGAAAACTGACTTATACGCAAATCAAAAGTTTCAATAGGCAATCTGGTATCTAATAATTTGAAAAAGAGTTTCATAGATAACATTTCCATTTTTGTTTTAAATATGAGACAGGCAATACAGGTAAAAATGTTAGTGTAAGAATGGGGGCGGGGGGGAGAATGGTAAAGCATTTGGCATGCTTTGGAAGTATCTTATAGTGCTAATACTGATATTAAATCCTCATATGTTTTTTATGTACTGTAAGAAAGAGATACAGAATTCAGTTCCAAGAAAAAAGAAGTCTTGAGATATTCAGGAAAAAAACCAAGGAAAACATGCCTTAAAAGTAGTTAGTTTTGCAAGAACAGATTGTTTTAAACTGTAACTTTAAACTTTTAAAATGTAACTGTGAAGAACACATGGAATAAATCTATATTGAATCACTTTTTAAGGGAACAAAATTGCATAGAAATCCAGACTACTGATTTTAAGATGGCAGTTTCCATATGTATATGCATTTTAATTTCACTGCTTTAACCTGTGAAAGAATATTCTTTAACAAATATCTACTAAATAGATTCTATTTTTGACAAATCTGTCCTGTCCAGCCCTTCCTGAAATGATAATTGTGAAAAAGATGATATAGTGGATAGAAGATTTTAGTTTCATTCTGTAACCTAATCTGGATGTTTATAATCAAACACTTCATTGAATATGCACTCAGATAAATAATATGTCCTGAGTTTTTGAAGTTCAGAGCACAAGATGTCTTAAAATGCCTGTCTTTGGTGGTGAGGGAACACGAAATTTAAAAATAAGACTTATATACAGAGACCAAAATATGGTCAGTAGACAGCTGTTTCTCTCCGACACTGCTTTCTCCTTTTTCCATTCTGTAGCTTGGAGAGCAGAAAAATTCCTTGTTGTCTGCAAGGGTAAAGTTTCTGCAATTACAGAGAAAACAGTGTTAGTTTCTGAAAGCATACATATACAAAAAAAAAAAAAAAAAAAAAAAAAAAAAAAAAAAAAAAAAAAACCAAAACCAAAAAAACCCACACAAAAAACCCCAGAATTCAATGCTGGGTTTTTTTCTCATAATTTGGGAATTAAATATCTTCAAAGTTTCAATATATTTAAAGAAAGCAAAAACAATGTTAAGAGATTTGGAAATCTTACTGTATATGTAATATTGAATTATAATTTAATTGGAAGAAGCCAGAATACCTCTGCAGGGTACAGGCTGAATTAATCCTCCTTCTCCATATTTGTACTGCTTTCTCATGCATTCTGCTGGGACATGACACTGTTAGATTGAATTTTTTTGCTTTCATCCTTCTCAGATTTTGGACCATACTGTTGACTTAGTGTCTATTTTCTTTCTGTTTTACAACAGTTAGATCTTTTATTATAGTGGCAAATACAGTGTGTTGACAGAAAGATTTCACTTCATACCAAGTAGGGAAAATGAAAGAGAAAAGACTGAACTGGGATGAAACAGAGGTACTAAATGGTATAGATTTAATATACAGAATAAACTGATTTATGTATTTATATGTAAAAAATTGTATATGCTGTTGTCTTTTTTCTAAAGAGAGTTCAAAAAATTTTGTTTTTAAAAGTTAAGTGCAGTATGCAAACCACTGAAAAATATTTGTGAATGGCAATTTGTAAAGAAATCATTCTATGACCAACTTTGAAGTTGTGATTCTCCCTGTTAAGCCAGTTAGTGGATGTTTTAATTGATTCAATTGATTTAATTACTCAATATTTATATTCAGATTTCATTTTAATTTTAAAATTACACGAATTGAGTGTCTAAATTCATATGCAATTTTGCTACAGTGTAGCTGTGTTCCTTACATTGGATTCTACTAGAATCTGCATTTGATTTTTGCACCTCTTCCTTCCATTGAATTCTGCTAATCAATGTGGTGTAGTGTGTTAAATGACATGTTGCATTGCATTACCTACATTAACAAATGGAATAAAGAAATCAATTTAGAGGGAACAGAAGTGAAAGAGAAAAGGAAGTAGCAATTCTAAAATTTTTTTCTACTTACTTACACTTGTGCATTTTTCACTTGTCTACATTTTAGGCTTCCTCACCATTAAGACACAAAAGTTCTGATGATTTATTCATCTCTATCACCATATGAAACCAACGGAACTTAGGTATCAAGATATTTTTAAAGTTCTTATACAAAATACATTGTTATTCACACACTTTTTATAGTCAGTCCACTGTATCTGTCCTATTTTTAAAAATGAATCCCTGTGCATAGGTACAACTATAATATAAATAGGAAACCCTGTGAGGACAAGCAGACCTGAAAGTTGAAGCAGCTTTTCACAGACCTCCTAAGACACCGAGAAAGTGGGACATGAAAAATAAGTTTAGATAGAGCAATCTCTTTTACAGAGGACACTTTTTTTTTTTTTTAAATCTAAGTTATCAGAGAGGCAAAACATAGATTCAAACAGAGCCGATATATGATCTAACTTCACCTTTGTAGATATAGGAATAAAAGTTTGATTATGGATGGAAGAACTGTGTAGAACTTTTACTTTAATCACACCACCTGAAATTTTGACACAGAATACTCAAAATAAAATGAGTTATTTTGATAGGTTTAAATGGAAATATTGTTTCTTATGTTTCAATTTTTTCCCCAAAAAATTTATCATAGTGTTTGGACCATGGGTTTAGTTTTTCTCCACTGAGATGAACTGCATAATGATTTCACAGGAGAGAAAATTACTCTTTTTCAGAATATATGACAGTGTCTAGGTGTTGATTTGGCTTCCCAGCCCCAAGCTGCCTCTCTTTCTTCCTGAGCTCCTCAAAGCGGGGAGGGAGTGAGGGGAACCGAAGAGGGGAAAAAAACTTGACAGAAACTGAATTAAATCAGAGTATATATGTATATTTCCAAATGTTTACAATTATATATATACAATAGGAAAACTCCCAGGGGAAAAGAAAAAGGGAAGGGGAAGGGGAAGGGAAAGGGAAGGGGGAAACAGGGACATCAAAGGGACAAAACAGAACAAATAGTTGCAATCAGACACCCCCACCTCCCCCCCAAACAAACCAGTACAACACAATCCTACCAACAAGCCCCAAGAGAAGGCCAGCTTCTCTCACGCTCTCTCTCGCCCTGTCATGTTCTCTCTCTCTGATCTCCTGCATCGGTCCGACGAGGGACCGAAACAGCGAATTCTCTGCACCAGCCCTCGCCGGAAGAAGAAGAGCCACAACTTCCTATCTCTCTCTCTCTGTTATACTCCCTTGTCACATGGAAGGAAAAAAAAAAAAACAAGTGGGGAATACTAGGGAAATGGGCCTTTCCTTAGTTATACCTGGTTACTGGAGAAGGCCTGGTTCAAAACTGTCACAGGTAGTCATAGAAAAGTCACGAGATACATAGAAAAATAAAGAATAAAACACTTTTTTGCTTCTATCCTTTAGAGAACCAAAATTACACCTGGCTCAGACTGATATTCATTCCTAATTTTTATTATTGTTCCAAGTGAAGGTAGCTTCAATAAAAAGATAACTGTGAGTTGGTGTCACTCAGATTAAACTATGTGAATCTGCAACTGCATGTGCATAATTTCTTTTTTTTTAATGCATTTACTGGTAGTTGATGAATGCCTTAAGCCTTTTAGATGATAATTATTAATAGATTTCAGGAGAATGTGGTGGCATTTTGAGTAAAATCATAGGAGTCCATCATACTGCCAGATTTCTGAAAATTCCTTGTTCTGTTTTAAAACCAGCATTTTCATGTAGAATGCTTTGTCTTAGGAAACAAAAATCAGAGTGACTCAGTATAGAATGCATTTGAGAAGTTTGGTAGATAAGTAGGCTTCCTGTTACATACACACCCATCCAAACTCAACATATGTTAAAAAAAAGGGTGTTTAATGTCTCACAGAATCAAAGGTCCCCAAAGGGTATTTTTGTCAGTGCAATAACTATTAGATATGTAATAGAAAAGACCTGTGTGAATGACAACTAGTTCTGACGGAGCTTTTATTAGGCTTTTGCAAAGATACTGGGAAAAGTACAAACATCCTCAACAACTCCACATTGAGAATGTTGAGATTGTTTATAATTTGGTAATTTGTGCATAAATAAAAAATGCCTATAATTAATGCATCATGTGTTCAATTGTGCTGGAAACAGATTTTAAACCAATTAAACATTCAAACATATTTTATTTTGCCAGACCAGGCCACAGCACTTAGCACCTTGTTGAATTATGTATTGAGTTTATGATTACTAAGAAAACAAAAGGCTATAGCAACTCACAGAATAGAAGGCAAATCAAACATTGTACTTTATTTTAACGCAAATGCAGATAGAATGAAAATACAGTTATGCAATTTAAATATCTGGTGGTATATCTGGTCATTAACATACTGCATGTGATTCTGTTCTTCTCTGTCCTTTGTATAAAAACAGAGAGAAAATTATCAAAGACATTCTATAAGAACTAACGAGGAAATAAATACAGTTTTGGCTTTAGTCAGTGTAGGTACCATTTAGACTTCAGTTTTCAGCAGGCCTCAAAGGATGTGACACAGATTGGAGGGGACAGGCATCATCTGACTTAAGCAGCCAAAGAGGTATTTCATATCATCTGACACCATCAGGAAGTGTCAAGGGGTATAATAACAGAGGGAGGAGGAGTTTCTGTCTCTTTTCAGTCCCTGCTCCTGACCAGGAGGGTTCCTGCTGCTCTGACTCCTGAGATTAGGCCCCTGCCGCTGTCCGTACTGCTGTTTACCTAGGGAGGTGGACATCTTCCTGTTAATTTTCTTTCTCTCTTGCTGGGAGGTTTTCTCTTGGGATGAGTTTTTGGAAGGTTGTCTGGGATTTGGATGTTTTGGAATCTGAGTTATTAGCTGGGCAATCTTGGTGAAAGTGTTGTTATTTTTCTTTTCAATATGGTCATATCATATTCTGCTTTAAGTTTTCTTCTTTTCTGTATAAATATGAAAACCCCACCATTTTCAAAGATTCATTTCTGGTTTTTTCCTCATTCCTCTTCTCTGGGAGTGGACCTTCTGACTCTTTATTAGGCAGTTGGCATTTTGCCAGCTCAAACCATAACAACCATTCAAGATAAAACCAAGCTAACTGAAGGAAAAGGTGGATAAAAGGTGAATAAAGTACTATTAACCAGTATGTGCATTCATATAAGAGACAGATTTTTTGTTTGTTTGTTTTTGCTTGTTTGTTTTTGATTTTGTTGGGGTTTTTTTCCTTTTTAAGAAAGGGTTTTGGTTTGGGATTTTTTTAACAGTATGCTATTAAGTTGGGATCTCATTGTACATGATGTTATAGAAACTGAAATTCTAAATATGTCCAAGCAGATATAGGCAGTACAAATAAATACAGACTGAAGTCAATCTTAAATTTTTTAAAAGTTGGTAGTCAAAAAAAGATTACTAGCACTCAAAATTGCTAGAAAGGGTTCAGAATTTAGTACAATCAAAAGTGTCACTCTCAATAGATACACTGTCCAGCCTCTTCCGGAAGGCAAAAAATTTGAAAGGCCTGGACACAGGCTTTTATATAGTAGGTGTTAGAGCCTCTTCTTGTTCCTGAACCCATTTTCTCTACTGTAATATAGCAAATAGTTATTACTTATATAATAGTAAATGAAGGAAATTAGAGACCTTTCAGAAGAAGCCAAACAATCCGGAAATTCCTGAACCCACTTTTCCTACTGTAATATAGCAAATAGTTATTATTTATATAATAGCAAATGAATCAAATTAGAGAACTTTCAGAAGGAGCCAAACAATCCAGAAATGGGGGGAGGACAAACCAAAGTGATAAGATGCAGAGACTCCAAAAAAATATTCTGTGAAACAGAGTCTGAAGGGAGAGTTCAAGATTTTACAGAAATTTCATGTGAAAATCAATCCAGAAAGTTATCAGAGAGAAAGTCCATTTAGGAAAAACAAAAAAAAAGTAATTTTTATAACATAGAGGTATAAGAGGTTGTTCAAGCTATCAATACATACAGTTAATTTCTGTTTTTCATCTGGTAGCATCCCATATATGATGATGTTTTCAGAACAATTTTGTTTTTCACCTCCTCAGACATCAAGCTGCCATTGCAACCCCTTGATTTTGTGCTTATTGGTGATATCTCAAATGTTTCTCGTTTCTAGGTACCCTGCCTAAAGTTCAAAGAGGACAACTACAATTTTCAATTTCTGGTACACTGGTCTAGACCTCAGGCTTTCAGGTTCAGTCTGGCAGGCCTCTCTGTGTATTTTTCAGCAGACAATATCTTCTATTTGGTAATTTTTCCCTTTTAATGAGCCATCTTTATGGCTGCTCACATCAACATGTGAAGATGTTCTCATGTGTATACTTGAGTTAGTTGGAGGAAGACCACCTGGATTATTTTCAGTCTTTCCTGAAAGTTACTCCCAGGTAGTTTAGTGACAAAGGGAGGTCAGAAAAGATCTTCCCTATGTTCCTAATCAGAAAAAATAGGGGTTTAGGTGATCAGATAAATTTAGCTGTCTTGAACAGGGTAGTCAGTGATTCAATGGGATGACAAAGTGATGCAGATTTGTCTTTAAGGGTAATCCACCAAAGTCAATATTACCAGTTTTCTTCCTGCTTGGCTACTAAAGATAAAGTTATTAGGAAAAAGATGGGTATGTCAGGCAGACTGGAGGAACATATCTAAGAGGGGTAAAACTGGTAGCATGGAAACCCAGAGCTATAATTGCATTACAGTGTTGCAGATTCCGCTTCATGATCTGCCAGTAGAATACATCAGTAGCCTAGTACCAATCTCCAAAACCTGTCTAAATTTGCAGCTGGTGCCTTTCTTTCCCTTTTTATTTTCATAGTCATCTGCCACATCCTGTTAGACACATTTAGCTGTGGAGAGGAACAGCTTATTTGGTCAAGATAGGAGCTGGGATTGTGCATCAGATATTTCCATTTTCTTGCCTGTCCCATCTCTAGAAGGAAAATAAGACTTCTCAGAAATTTCTGTTGGTCTCCTCCATGACAACTGTTGTCCCCTACACTTATCCCTTTTGAAGAGCCCTTGGAGTTGTTTCACATTCTGCATGTCCTGTGCTGCAGGGTCCCTTATTCTCCCTATGGAAAGTTTTCTAACATTTGGAGAAAAGAAAGTTCCATAATGTTTTATGAGATATTAAGACTACATTCTGGAGTTGTTTTGGCTAAGCTAGATAGATATTAATATCATAGTCACTTCTGGTGCGAACTTTGAAAAGAATGAATAGCAGAAATTACAATAAATATTTGAAGTTTTTTGCTTAAAAACTGTTTTGTCATAAGTTTAAAAAATATTTTCACATGGATCATCTATCCTTCTATGATCAAAAAATTGCATGTTGAACTCTAGATGTGGGATGCCAAGTTAGGCTGCAGATAAGTTAACTGACTTATACTTTTCCTAGCTCTTTTGTTAAAATGGGTATGACATGTTCCTCTAACTGAAAATTTAGAGCCACAGATGTAATGAGGTACTGTAAGACAAACAAACCTCCACATAAAACAAGACTCTGTGACTTATTTTTTACCATAAAATTTCTTCATTTTGGCCGGCCACAAGAATGTGCACTGTTGAAAAAATTGTCATCTGGTGGCCTTTGAGAAAATGGTATAATGGTCAAAATTGGGCAGATGTTTGTGCTAAACTGGCCTCTAAAATATTTCTAGAGCTATATGCAGTAAGAAAAAGTTAATATTTGATATGTAACATTCCCATCTAAGAAAAACTATCTTTTGGAATAGGAAAGCCAAAACATTTTTGTCATGTGAAAGGATAAGAGATGATTTCTTTCCTGTTGGGGAAGGTTGGCGTTGCAAGAGGCTCTGTGTGTCCTCGCCAGCCACCCAACGTGACCCCGGGTTCGGGCTTCTGGTTGCACGCGCATATTCTCATAGAGATAGAGCCGTGCACCAAGGAATAGCAGCAGGAACATTCAACTTTATTGGGGAATTAACAGGTTAATATAACTTCTTGGGGTGAACATGCGGACAATAACAAGTTGGGATAGGGCAAGAGGCTCTGGCCACGAGGCGGCAGGCTGCGCTGATAAGCTGAGGGACTGTGTGCATGAGGCTGGCAACACGGGGCTGGCGCCGCAGGGGCGCTGTGTCTCCCCATCTCTGAGGTTGTTTACCTGCCTCTCGGCTGCCTCAAGGTTACGGTGACCTTGGCTAGCCTGTCAGCCCCTGGGCAGTGGGTTGAGCATTGGGGGCTTGAGTCAAACCTCCCCCAGCACTTTCCTTGCAATCTGATTATACATTAAGAAACTGCATTTCAAGTGCATTTATTTCTTCCAGATAGAACAGCCTTGTACAGACCTTCAATAGGTAAAACAAAAACAAAAACAAAACCCAACAATAACAACACAAGGAGAAAGCCCTAACTGACATTCAAAGACTGGCCAAACATATATGGCACGGAGAAACTCTTCTGAAAGACTGTTGCATTCTTATCACTTCATAGTTCTGAACTCATGACTTTTGAAGATTTTAATAATGACTGATACAAAAATAATGGAAAACTTCTTGAAGTATTTCCAATTTTTAGTTTTTTTTTCCAACACAGGTAAAGCAGCTGGAATTAAATCACTGCATTATTTGCTAGAGATCCCTCTGTAACCCACAATTAAAAAAAAAATAAATAAAAAAAATTCTTTCTCTTACCATAATTTCTTTATTTTTTTTCTTTGTTCTAGTACATTTCTATCATTAAATCTTCTCGAGGGATATTCATATGAACTGTTAGCCAATATATTTCAAATTATTTAATTTCAAAAAGGCAACCAAAATCTTTATGCTCACAATTGTTGATATAACTTGTTTTATTAAAATTTGAAAGTATAAGGAATATCAGTGTATGATACAGCTTCATGTTGAATGCAGCACATCTGTTACTGTCTGTAACAGCAAGTAGAGGAACAGACATGGCTAAATAACATTCTGCATTTTGGATAATGCTTTTCTTCACTGATAACATAAAACAACATCATCATCATCATCATCATCATCATCATCATCATCATCATCATCATCATCATGGCTAGGCTTCGCGAATGAAGATTTGGGAAGGGCACTACCCACGCTTGCTGCAAGCATGCTGATGGTTAAAAAGGCCGATACGGGATAGGCAGGTCCGGTCACAAAAGGCACAGCGGAACGTCTCTTTACGTGATATTGGAGAGGAATGGTTCTTTCTGCGTTGTCTTTTTTCCTCGAGACTGACTCTGTGTGCGTCCTCAAAGGAAGCAGCAGCGCTGTGGATGATGTGTCTCCATGAATCCTGATTGGAGGCCAGAGTGGACCATTGATGGCAGTCAATATGGCCACGGCTGAGGTGTTGTTTCAGGGAGTCCTTGTGTCTCTTCTTTGGGGCTCCTCACTTGTGGCAGTCAGTGGCAAGTTCACAATAGAGCACAATCTTCAGGAGGTGGTGATCCTCCATCCTGGAGACATGCCCTGCCCAGCACAGCTGCATTCTCATCAGCATGGCCTCGATACTGGTGACCCCTGCCTGTTCAAGAGCAGACACATTGGTCACGTAATCGGACCAGTGGATGTTTAGGATTGAACGGAGGCAGCGCTGATGGAAGCGTTCGAGAAGCCGCAGGTGGTGGTGATAGGTGACCCATGATTCAGACCCATATAAAAGAGTAGACAGTACAGTGGCTCTGTAGACACTAATCTTTGATGACCCACTGGAGAACAAAATGCCTCTGGAGAACACAGGGAAGGACAGGGATAGGTGGATACAATACAGGGCCGGGGCTGGCAACCCAGCAGAAAAGTGATAACGAGCAGAGAGAGAGGATACAAAACTTTGAAATTAAAAACCCAGTACAGGTGAAAATGCATAATTTTAAAACTTTAACAACAAGTCTCTCATATGTATGCAGCTTCTCAGGTTCAGGATGCTTTTCCAGGGCTGTGTCCTCGAGGTCCATTTTAGCATTTTCCTACAAATACATATTTTAATACTAATTTTTCACTCTCTACATAAAAACTTAGTTGGAATATTTTCATGTTGCTTGTGGTGCTCAAAGGTGGATGTGGCTACCTGCCAAGCAGATTTTTTAAAACTGAAATAGGAGTGTAAATGAAGATAGTATTTTGGAGGACTAGACCTTTAATTTGTATTTTGTTTGTGATCAATTGCTTCTCTGTAGTTTAAGTATATGTATCTTTGAAAGCAAAATGTGGAAGTGAGGTTTGCTCCACATGCTTGCATTTCTTTCATGACAGAGATGTTTTTGAAATGGTAATCCCTGTTAAAAAATGAACCTTACTGCAGAGACAAAAACTTGTTAGTCATTTTAATGTATATGATTGGAATTATGCTTTATGCTTTCTAAGCATTCTGCAAGTTTGTTGAATCAATAATAAAAATAATGAAAACTAATAAAAAAGAAATTATCTTTGGGAAATCCAAAATGCATATCTGTTTTAATCTCTTGCTGCTACATCTCTTGTACCTTGCGCAATAAACAATATATGTAACCCTTTTTCAAGGAGGTGTAGCATGATGGCAACTGCATGGCATAATTTTACTTAAGTGAATGTTTAAAACTTTGACTCACAATCTAATAACTGAAATAAAGGGAGCATTAAAACTTAAACAAAATACTCAGTCTTTTTGGAAAACATTCTTAATTTGCAGCTTGCATCCTGTGGAGTGTGAGTTACTACAGAATAGCAATGAGTCAGAATTGGATGCTGTTTTAGATCTGAGATGGAAACTTCTTCAAGCTAAAAAAGAAAATTTAGACTTAACCATTCAGCACAATCAAGAGGTAAGGAACCTTTTTTTTTGTACTTTTTTTTACTCTTTGAATAAATGTAATCTTGTTTCATTAAAATAATACTCTCATGATGTGGTAGATCAAAATCACAGTCACTAGCTGAAAAACAAGGAAGGTGTCGCTCTACAGACCTCATACGTACTCATAGGAACTACTAGAACTGCTAGCACCTCTTCTGTCATAGTTGTTAGTTAAAGGTGAATGTAGGTAACTTGAGAATTTTACAACACCAAAATGGTGCAGAAGAACATTATGGACCCCCAGCTCAATGTAAGAGGTTGTTTGTTTGTGTGTTAGTTTTAATCCAGGTGATTCCAGGGATCCATTTTATAGAATCACCCCACAGTTGATAGGGCAGTGGGAAAATAATGACTTAACTGTCATTGTGGGTAAGTCATTGTGGGAGAAGCAGGCATCTCTTAATTTGGGTATATACCCAGATAATAAATGGATATGGAGGTGCAAACTTGGTTTATTGACTGGATTTAG
>JAWWEV010000095.1:40260927-40271891 GCA_035583235.1 Hafferia zeledoni | reverse complement strand
TCAATTGCACCTAGCAGACTGTTAAGAGTAGATTTGTTACCTATAGTAGTAATAATACTTCTTCAGCAGCACAGTTTAAACCAGATTATCACTTGCCAGACTGGCATTAGCAAGTGTGGGCAGCGTACCTACTCCCTATAAACCTGTATCAATGAAGTTACTAGTGCCACACTCTGTGCTCACCTTTTCCTGTGTCTGCTAATATGAAAGCTGATAGGCAAACTAAAGAAAAGATTAATGAAGTGTTTTCTTTTACTTCATTTTGATATTAGTTTGCTGCAATAGCATCAAGGAAAACTTTTGTAATGTGGGTAGATTATTTCTCAGGGATGAAGTTCTCATTAACAAGTATGGTGCTACTTTTTAGATGTTCTGGAGGTATACATAGTTTACTTTCCACTGTTCTATATTAAAATAGCTTGGATTCAGTTTTCTGGATTTAGTTTTTGGCTGTAACAAATACACTATGTTTCTTATTCTGTGTAAGATCCCTTTTTGAAGCATTTTCCATTCTTAGTTTGTTGTGTTAACATCGATAACATTCTGTTTTGACTACTGAACATTAGTGGACTGAATGTTATGCTCGTATATATACTTGTGAGTTTTCAGATGTCTGATAGTCTAGTATCCCAACATGGCTGTTTTTCTGAATGTTAAGGAAAGTTACTAGAAAATTGTCTGTGGATTATAATGTTTCTGTTTTTGCATTTTTATTTCTGAGCTGCAGGAAGATGACAGTATTGAAATGTTCATTTTCTTAAGGTAGTGTATTTTTGGAAAAACAGGGTTATGTTTAGGGTCTGTGAAATTAATCTAGGAATATAATCAGTTTGCATAAAAAACAGTAGAAGTATCAAAAGGTGCATAACTGTGCAGTTGCAAGACTGTATTTCAAGCTCAAGTGGAATACGATGGTGGTAGTGAATGTGATTCAAAGTATCTTTTAAAAATATTCTGTGGGTGTATTTCTATAGCGTGTCATGCTTTTTCAAAGGGACGTTGTTGCCAGTTTTCTGAAACAAATTTATTTTACAGATATCCAACTATGAAAGCCAGATAATCAAATTACGGTTGGACTTTGAGAGAGGAGAGGCAGTTCGACAAGGTCTGGAGTATGAATTGGCAGTTGCCAGAAAAGACACCCATCTGAAAATGTGCACTGCAGAAGAAGAGTTAAATGATGCAAAAACCAAACTTGTGGAATTGCAAGGTAAGTTTCAAAGAAGCGAAGATGGGATAAAGGCTAAGTTAGTTCTAAGTCAGTAAGATAAGTGAGAATCAGGGACTCAAATTTTCTAGTTACCGCCGTTTTTCTCAAATCTCTCTTGTCTTTCCTATCTGTTATCCATATGCGTTTGAAAACTCATAAATACAAAACTCTTATTGTCTCATACGTGGATTGCAACTAACCTGCTAAGCCTATCATCCCTTTTTTTTACGTCTTGCTCCTTACCTTCTGTTATTTCTTCCTTCAGTGTGTCTGTGTATAGAGTTGTAATCATGATGGCTGTGGCTGTCTCTACATCATTGCCATCTCTATGTTCAATAGTGCTTCCTTTTCCATTTCAGGGGGGAAAAAAAAAGAAAGAAAAAAAATCCATTCCTCTTCATTTGTTTGCATATTTGCAGCAACTTTTCTTCCAGAAGTTCTCCTCATACTGCTGTTTTCTTTCATCTTTTCAAATGTTTCAAACTTTTCATTGTTCATGTCTGGTTTATTTACTTCTTGTCAACTTTTTTTCTCTTTTTATAGGTATTGCATGTTGTGACCATAGTATGTGGAAAGGAATGCTATTATACCTAGCCTTTTCTTTCCTACTGCTTTCATGTTCAGAAACTCAGATTTCCTTAATGCTCCTCAAACAGAGAGATATTTTTGATTCTTACAAATGAGGTGTATTTTTAGTTACCTAAACTAGTATAATCTCTTTAATCTAGTACAAGAGATATACTTGTGCGTTTGTGAACCTTTGATATTTGATGAGGAATTTGGAGCACTACTGTTGAAGATTTTAACCTTCCAGGAATGGAAGCAGACTCTGAATCTTGCAAGTACTAAAAGTACCAAGTGTTTTTGAAATAATTGAAAAGCTAAGCTTTCACTCCCTTGTAGAAAGACATGATAAATGAAAAATCTAATGCATTGCTAACTGGAAGAAGGCATTTTTTTCCCCCTTGGAAATTTCTCAGTGATTGCAAGCTGAAGACTTGAACTGCTATTTTCTCACCTAGAGAAGACTTGTTTCTTTCTGTGCATGCTCATTTTACTGCTAATTTTCTTTACCAGTTTAGTAGTGAGTAGTGCCATATTGCCATGGAGAGGTGGGACTCAAAAAGGACTGATGATGGAGCAACCACAGCACAGTGACCCCAGGCTGCTCTGCTGCCCATCACTTTCCTGAAGGGACTGGGTTAACATGTGATGGGGGACTGGTTAACAAAAAGTATGTAGGAGAAGTTTTGCAGAAACAAGGGATATTTTCTTAAATGTGTACGTGTGTATGTGTGCCTGTTAGTTTCTGTCAGTACCATAGACAGTTGGTTGTCTCTCAACTGACAGTAAATTCTATGGGTTGTAATTTCTTAACTTTTTGTTTCTGTGGCAAATGCCAAAATACCCAAAGCATCATTGTATTGCTGCTTAATTCTTTAGCAATCTATAATTTGTTGCTTCTTTTCCCTGGTTGCTTGGAGTTGTTTTCACCTCATGTGGTACTTTGCTGTGTCCCCAACACAGCTTCTTAGACAAAATGTCTCATTTTTGCCTTGTGCCCTTCAGTTTTTCTACCCTTGTTTTGAATCTGACAGGCTTTTCTCACTGTTGTGTCCACTGATTCTCTGTGTCATCTTAATGTGCCTCTTCTGCTCATTTGATCCTTCTCTGACTAGGAAGAAATTTCAGAAAGCTGGGATGAGTTTGAAATAAAGAAGTATTAGAAAGTGGAGATCACTTAATTGCCAGTATAGCTAGTTATGTTCTGTAAAATGAAAAGCCAATACAAAGTATTTTCATCTGAAAGCCAGTTAGTCAAATTAAGCAAAGCTCCTATAAAATATACTACAGGTAATGAAGCTTCCCCTGGCATTTAAGCTTTCACAGAAGAGTATATACAATGTTCTGCTATCTCATGTCATTTACTGGGCTAAAAAGATTTGAATCTTTTGGGTAGCAGTAAGTTTATTTGGAAAAGCTAACCCTTTGCTTGTTAGCCCAACCTGTCTTAGGTTTACCTGCAGTCCCTTTCATGGAGTAGATGCCTATCTTTACTGTGACTTGAACTAAGCCCAAACTTAATTGATACAGACTAATATCTATATGAAAGATGAAATTTGGAAATAAGCTGTCTAACTGTAGAAATCTGAAAATAAGTTCTCCATGCTAGAGAGATGTCACTTGAAAGATATATCTCAAGTTTTTATTCTTTTCCAAGAGGAGAAGAGTTTTCATCTGATTTGTAAAAATCTCTGAAATAGTCCTATATCCTTGTGTGGAGGGTGCTATAGGAACTCAAAATTTCATAGTTTCTTAGTAGTGAAGGTGTTGCTCTCCAGCTGTTTTAGTGTTCTACAGGATATCACAATACACAGAAGAACTGATGATCATTATACTTTTCTTTTTCTGGACATGCTTTGCAGAGCTACTTGTATTTTTTCTTTCTCTTTTTCTGTAAACAATAGTACTCAATGAAAACCTTCAGCAGAAAGTGACAGAGACTGAGAAAACGTTTCATAATGCTCAGCTGAAGTGGGAAGAAGAACAGCAAAGACTTGCAAGGGCGAAGGATGATATCAGCAGAATTTACAACAGTGAATATGTATTCCTTCTTAAGGAGAGAAACGAAGTGGAAAGAATTTTGCTGGTATGGTGTATTAATAGTTGGAAAGTTGCATGGTTGATGGCTGAAACTTTTTTGATATGAAGTGTGTAGTCTTTCTGGTTTAGGGAAAAAAATCCTCCAAATAGCTACATATTGTAGAATATTTCTGAAATATGTAGCCTATATAGAAAATAGGTCGGTTTTCTCATTTTGTTTCTGTTGCTGTTCCCCTCTCTATCACCCTCATTATAGTTATGTAGGTTATAAAATTCCAGGAAATAAAAAATACCTACATAAATGTTAAATCTGGACCTAACTGCCCTAGTTGTTGTTTGAAAGCTTAATTGATTTAGTTTGGCAGTTGAATGTCAGATGGATCTAAGTTTATAAATTATGACTTCAAATGTGTTCTAGTCTTTGGTGTTGTGTATTTACAGTCCTGTTTATAATCATTTATAGTTATTCTAAGTTATTAAATGAAAGCTGGATAAAAGCAGATTTCATTGTGGTCTTAATATGTACATAGATGTGAGATTCTAAGCATGTATGACAAATCCTGGTTGGCAAAACTGTGGTGTATGAATAATAGGTCTGAGCTTGGCTATGAAATTACTGAGGCAGGTGTCTCTATGATATAAATGAAAAGGAATCCTCTCTGCTTTCTAACAGATTTGTATTGTGCTCTATTGAGTGTGCTTAGCATGCTGTCCAGTACATGATAAAAGTTGTTGGGGTTCGGTAGTAAGCGCAATAGCATCATCTTGTGGTTAGTCAGAATATAATATTCCTTCATAGAAGCAATCAGTTTTTCCTTAGTCTGTTTGTGAATTTGTGTTGTTTATCCACACACACAAAAAAAGCAAGCGAACTTGCATGTTTTTCATAAGCAGGTATGTATAGAAAGTGTGTATGTGACATGCAGGTATACATGTATACATAGCAGGGTGGGTTTTTTGCATAGTGAAGTATGTTTCTCTTTGAACCCTCTGAGTGTAGGTGACTGCTGGAATAGTCTGACACAGTCATACCATGTCTGGAAAGTTCAGAGACTTTATGATTCTGAAGCTCTACCAGTCATGTTGACTTGTTTAAAAAGGTTGATGTATTATTTTTGTCAGGTTTAGGTTGCTAGTGTTAGCTACATTTCCAGTATAAAATGCTTTTAAGTCTTGATGTAGTATTCTCCAGCAAACGTGTATTACTTATTCTTATTGCACTTTTCTCGGCTCACTTTTGTTAATATGTGGAAGATAAACCTAAAGTGATTAATGTTTCTGTTTCTTTCCAGTGTGGAGCAAGTGGGAATAGTTGTATATTTCAGTAAAAATATCTTTTTTACCATACTGATGGGAAGAAACCTCTTCATTGTCTTGATATTACAGGCAAAGTTAGAGGATTAACTTAAATTTAATCCATATTCAGATAGAATATTTTTACAATTTTTTGGTTTGCTGAGGTTCCCATTTTTTAATTCAGGTGTTTCACATGCATGCTCCTTGTTACCTTTTCAGAGAATGCCAAAAAATCGTGCCATAGTGCCTGTGCATGAAAAAAGAGAGAAAACAAACTTAATTTTTTCAGTTCCTAGTTGGTAACACTTAGCACTATGCTAGTAAGAGAATTGTGATTCCCTTATTGTCATGTTTGGCCGAAACCTTCTACTTTCAGTCTGGAAGAACTGCTAAAATTTGTTTTCCAAACTTTGGAAGAGACTCATATTTCTTTGATCTTCTTGTATAAATATGGTTCTATCAAACTTCAATCTTCCAAAGAATTGTTCTTTATAAATAATTCATTTTCTTCTCCTTCCTGCTCTGCACATGCCTTATGATTAATAATTTCCAGGAGCAAGATTATGTGATGTAAGAGTAATAGCAGAATTTACAGACCAAATGGTTTATTTTCGCGGAATGTCTCATGCCTACCATGGTAAATGGTAGGAGTAAATGGACAGGAGGACATACTGTAATCTTTCTGTGTTTTTACAAATTGGCTCTCCTAAGGTCCCCCAGCTAAATCATGGATTTATAGCTTGTTTCTGATGCTAGTTATGGAAAAGCCTGCTCCTGTCCACTAGAAAAAAGCTATTCTTTTTGAGGCTTCTTGTATCTGCAGCTTAAATATGCATTAGACTACTGGGGGTTCATTATTTGGCTACTTTCTCTACATCTGGTGTGGCATGAATGAGGATTTTGTAGCAGTCACTCCATAAAACTGCTGAGTCCTATAGTGTTAGTAGTTACATCAACCTGTAGCTTGGTTCAGCTTCCAAAAGTAGAAATTTTGATGAGAAACCACTTAATTATTTTATTCTTTTGTGAACTTAATAGTTTAATTTTTTAAGTAATTCAGTTTCTAGACAGAAAGGTCCTTCCCAGAGTAGCAGAAATTTAACATATTTAGTTTATAGGAGTATCTTTCAATAAGTGTCTGATTTGATTTGAAGTTCTAACAGTTAAAATAAAAACAAAATAGGCATTCTGTCCCTGTGTATCATTTCATCAAATGGCCTTAACTGTTTCCCTCTCCATTGGTGCCACTGAGCTGAGAGAGATAAGAGAATGGAAGAGCAGCCTTGTCTTTTAGAGAAAGATTTCCTGAGGGAAATTGGCTCTGATTTTAGTATTACCGCAGAAGGTCGTGTTCATAGTGAGTTTTGAGCCAACACATGTTATCTGTGGTGAAGGAAG
The DNA here is from genome assembly GCA_035583235.1 of Hafferia zeledoni. Taxonomy (NCBI): domain Eukaryota; kingdom Metazoa; phylum Chordata; class Aves; order Passeriformes; family Thamnophilidae; genus Hafferia; species Hafferia zeledoni. The sequence continues at coordinate 40,265,383 of JAWWEV010000095.1, read as the reverse complement.
AGCACGTCTGTTGTTGGGTAAGTGGCTCTGCTGGCATGTGCTGCTATATTAGGTTTTGATAACCTGTTCTGAGGCAGTTGCCTTTCCTCTTTTGACTCCTCTACTGTAATATTTTATGTTAGAAAAAATATCTCTTCATGCTTTATATTTTTTCTAGGAGCTGAATAATGAACTGCAAAATATACACAAGAAATTGAGAGACGTGGAAGTGGAACACAGTGGCTGTAGTGAGGTGCTGAGATGCCAGGCCAATGAACTTAAATGCAGCACTGAACGAGAGAAGCAACTTAAAAAGGCACTTGAAGTAAGGGGTTTTGACTATTGCTTTTAGTCTCAACAGGCACTGACACTGAACAATTTCATTTTTGATGGATAGAACCTTTCAGTTAGGCTGTGAATTCTGTCTACTTGATGAACAGAATGTTGAAGATCTGTTTTGCAGAAAAAGCTGAACAGGTGAATGGCACTTGCACTGTGAGCCTAACTTGAGACTGGTGTTTGAACAGGAGTTCAAACTCGGAAAAGGTTTATGTAAGCGTGAAAAAAAAGCTAACTTTACTTTGGTAAATCTGTAAGTTTCCCTTAACCTCTTAATTTGTCTATCTTCTTGTCTTTTTGGTTTATTGGATTTGCAGTGGAGCTGAGAAAGTTGCCAGATGTTGTGCTAGGTGAGGGAATAGCATACTGGAAGATCACAGTGGTGTTACAGCAGCCTGTTCTTATCTAGAACTAACTGCTGCAGGTACTTTTAGTTTTCCTGTCTGCAGGTCTTTGAGAGAAATACCTTGTAAATGTGCTCCTTATGCTAAACCAGTAGTTTTGTTCTAGGTTTCAATATTTGTTTGTACATTGGTAGGCTTTGCAGTACCTATGTTATCTGTATTTACAGTCAGGACCAAGACTTTCTTGGTAGAACATTTGCAGAAAACCATAGTGGTTCTTTATCTTGATGTATGTTTTCTACTAAAGGCATATTTAAATCTTTTCTGCAATGAATTTTAAAGAACTGTCCCTTGCGGACTATTGGGAGCCCTTAAAGAAACAAGTGACATGGTTTTCAGCTATGTTGTTTTCTGTTGTTTTTCTCTTAAAGGCAAAAGAAGTGTTTAAAGCATTGATTTCTAGGTAGTTAGAGTCTTGCATTAAAGAAGAAGTACAAAAGAAATTTCCTACAGGGAAGATCAAAACTCATCAACTAAAACCACTGACTTATTGACAAACAAGGTAGACCTTTGCACCCTCAAAGAGTTCTGCTGGAAATCTATTATCATTTATGGTGAGCTGCACATATTGGCCTAGGTGGAATTGCCTTTAGCTGCAAAGTGCTGCATGCTGGGGAGTTCCAATAGCCCCTTTAAAAAACCAAAGAGTTTTGCTTCCATATGCTCAAATAAGGACTCTTCTTGTGGCTTTGTGGCTTTTAATATACTAACATACAAATCATGAGCTGAAAGGAGGAGGAGCAAGGCAGAAAATGATTATCTTTCTAAATATTTTGATTGAATGTACTCACCAACAGTAAATTTGAAAAGAAAGCACTCAGTTCCTTGAAAATGTACAACTGCTATACCCTAAAGATAGACTTATCAGGTAATGTTACCTATTAATTGCAGTCAGATAAAATATTTTCTTCTTTATTTTTATTAAATTATTTTAACTTTTTAAATCTCTTTACAATGTCAGTCTACATAAAAATTAATCCTGTGCTACTTATTGTAAGTATAGCTATTTAAGCAGTGATAAAGGAAAAGTATGTGATGACACCTCTTGCATTTGAAAATTTAAGCAAATTAAAACAAATCTCTGAATCAAATAAAAAAGACTAGGTTAGACTTCAATGTGTATGTGTTTGCCAGCCTGTGTCTCACTTTTCCATCTCAAAAAGAAATTGCTTGTGTGTAACTGTCTGAAAGGGCCTTCAATAACAACTTTGACCACTTCTCTAGACAGCATATTCCAATGCTTGACAACCCTTTCTGTGAAGAATTTTTTCTTAATTTGTAATGTAAACCTCCGCTGGCACAACTTCAAGCCATGTCCTCCTCTCATCCTGTCACTTGTTACTGGGGAGAAGAGACTGACTCCCACTGCACTACATCCTCATTTCAGGTAGCTGTAGAGAACAGTAAGGTCTCCTCTGATCCTTCTTTTCTCCAGCTTTCACTCATGTGGGAACATGAGAGACTGTCAGGACTTGTGCTCCAGATACTTCACCAGCCTCATTGCCCTTCTCTTGACTCGCTCCAGCACTTCAGTGTCCCTCTTGAAGTGAGGGGTCCAAAAGTGAACACAAGATTTGAGGTGCAGCCTCATCAGTGCTGACTGTGGGGGATGATCACTCTCTTAGTTCTGCTGACTGCGCTATTTTTGCTAAAAGCCAAGATGCCATTGTCCTTGGCCACCTGGGCACACTGCTGGCTCATGTTCAGCTGCTGTCAAGCAGCATTCCCACGTTCTTTTCTGCAGGGCATCTTCCCAACCACTCTGCCCCAGGCCTGTAGTGCTGCCTGGGGTTGTTTTGACCCAAGTGCAGGACCTGGCGCTTCACCATGTTGAACCTCACACCGCTGGCCTCAGTCCATTGATCCAGCCTCTCCAGATCCCTCTGCAGAGTCTTCCTACTTCTAAGCAGATCAACACTCCTGCCAAACGTGTTTTCATCTGCAAATTGATTTAGGGTGCGCTCAGTCTCATAATCCAAATCATTAATGAAGGTGTTACACTGGACTGATCCAATTCTGAGCTCTGAGGAACACCCACTGGTGACTGATTAACAGCTGGACAAAACTCCATTCACCACCACCCTCTGGGTCTGGCCAGCCAGCCAGTTCTTTACCCAGCAGAGTGCACCTGTCCACATCATTAAACAGCAAGTTTCTTCAGGAGAATGCTTGGAAAACAGGATCAAAGGCTTTACTAAAGTTTAGATAGATAACACCATCAACCTTGCCTTCATCCACTAAGAGGGTCACAATATCAGTTATTTGAGCTGGATTTCCATACAGATATCTTGAAGTAGTACACCCCAGACAGAATGGTCTACATTTTTTCATTAAATACTCCTGTATTTCTTTATCTCTCTTCGTAGAATGTGTAGTTTATAGATTGAAATTGATAGATATAGGAGACATCTTCAATTTCCATGCAGAGTATGTTATGTTAATTGTTATTTGGTTAGCAAATGTGTACTTAAATTCTTGATAGTGGCAGCAAACTTCCTAAGGTGATTGTGTGAAGAGTAGTTTCTACTTAAAATTCTACTTAAAAGTCAATTTTACAATCTTTTGTTATACACTACTTCTTGATAAGCAATGAACTCTGGAGTTCACAAAGCTGTTCTTTTACTACCCTCTGCTGGACATCAGGGAGAAATCCATAGGAAAATACTTGTTTTGTGATAATGAAATGAAATGTTAACTTTCGAGTGTTTTCTTTTTGTATATTGGCACTCTTCTGAAGAATTATATCCAATAGACTCTTATGTAGAAAGGAATATGAAAAAAGTTCTGCCTGCCCCCATTTTTTTTCTTTTTTTTTTTTTTCCTAAATTTTTTTCTTTTTTTTCCCCCGCCCAATATTATTCTGGTTTTACCCCTCAATCATTATTCTGATGATTGTCTAAAAGTGGAAATTTCTAGTTTCCGAAGTTAGAAATTAAGTGGAAGAATAAGGGCAAGTTTTTATGGGCTCTTCAGCTGAAAGACAACTGCTGGTGCACTGTCTGATTTGCTAGCTTTCCAGTTTGCAGTGATACCAATGTGCCATGCCACTGCATGAACATAGACTCCTTCTGAAGCAGAAAACATACTAGAAAAATTCTTAATGTGAACCCTAAATATCATTCTTCCTCTTTAGTTAAGATTCAGTAGCCAAAGAAATTATTGATCTATTTCAATTGAACTCATCAAGATACTACTATTCATTATAATCAATTTCCAAGACCAGTGTCTTTATTTTAGCTCCATTCCTAATGATGATTCTTGGGAAACAGAGCAATTTTTATATAAAAGTCTTTTTTTCTTGTGATGTGTCCAGCCAAAAGCCTGAATGGGAAAGTGGTTTTGCAATGAGAATGTGGATTTTACTATGAGAAACAGAATTATTAGTTCATTAATTTCAAACTCTTTGCCTTGTTCACAGAATTGTAATGACTTTCTATTGTTTGTTTTAGGTTTTTGAGGCCACCAACTCTTAGCAAGGTGAATCTCAAGGTCTTTCAAAGTTTTTAAGATTTTCTAGTGAGGCTGGAAAAATGTCCCATAACTTGGTTCATTTAATTTCTGAGACTGAATATAGGATCATATGGCTGAGATTTTTAGTTACCATGTAAGGACCATTCCCTTAGCTTTCACATTGCCTTTTGTGTTCCTCCCTTGTCCTGCTAAATGTGTACTCTTGTATTGACTTGGTAATGCTGCTGTGATGGGGCTATAACTGCAAAGAGGACTTAGGTGAT
>JAWWEV010000095.1:40247647-40260827 GCA_035583235.1 Hafferia zeledoni | reverse complement strand
AGAGGACTTAGGTGATGGTTCATATCTGTATTTCCATGAGGTATGTGTACATACAAAACTTTAGGGCTCTGGGTTTATTTCTTACTATATCTAAGTCAATGAAACAAGAAATTTAGGTCTCTGAAAACAACTCCCCCAAAACCTGCTTTTATTTTTTGTCTCCTTATTGGTATAATTTCACTATGAACTGCACTGTTAGGGAAGTTATGGATCTCCTCAGAAAGAGTTGCAAAAGCTCCACGCAGTGCAAGAGAGAACATATTCCTCAGTCAGTTTATGGTATTGCTGGTTAAACTTTAAACTACTGTTTGTTGTCTACACATTTCTTGGTGGCTTACCCCTACAATTAATCTTATGCTTTCTAGAGTCTTCACAATGCACAACTGTCATCTAGAAATTCTAGCTATGGTGACTGTCAATAGTGTGACTGTATTAGTTGCTACGTGCTTAGTATGTAGTTTACTTGTAATATATATATAAAAAATATATATAAAAATATGCTCTCTCTCTATAAAAATATATATAATACTATATTCTTAGCAGATTCTAAGCACTGCAGTTTTCACAGTGGTAGCTCTGCGGTGGCTTCAAAGTTCGTATTTGTCCAGTGACAAGTTCACTGACATAATGACTCTTGTGAAGAATTTAACACTGTCCCACACAACATCCTTGTCTCTAAAATGGAGAGACACGGCTTTGATGAAACATTTGGTAGATAAGGAATTGGGTGGATGGTTGCCTTTGAAGGGTTGTGGTCAACAGCTTGATGTCCAAATGGAGATCAGTTCTCGACCAGGGTAGGTATTGGGGCGGCTTGTGCTGTTTAACCTCTTTGTTGGCAACATGGACAGTGGGACTGAGTGCCTGCTCAGCAAGTTTGCCAGTGAAACCAAGCTGTGTGTTGTGGTCAACACACTTGAGGGAAGGGATGCCATCCAGAGGAACTTCGACAGGCTTGACGTGTGGGCCTGCGTGAACCTCAGGAAGTTCAACAAGGCCAAGTGCAAGGTCTGGCACCTGGGTCAGGGAAATCCTGAGCGCAAATACAGGCTGGGAGGAGAATCCACTGAGAGCAGCCCTGTGGAGAAAGACTTGGGTGGAAGCTCAACAAGATCTGGCAATGTGCATCCCAGAAAACCAACTGTATCCTGGGCTGCATCAAAAGCAGTGTGGCCAGGAAGCTGAGGGAGGTGATTCTGCCCCTCTGCACTGATGAGACCTCATGTAGAGTGCTGCATCCAGCTCTGGAGTCCCCAGCATAAGAAGCACATGGACCTGTTGGAGCTAGTCCAGAGGAGGTAGAGCCATGAAGATAATTGGGGCTGGAGCACCTGCCCTATGAGGACAGGCTGAGAGAATTGAGGCTGTTCAGCCTGGAGAAGAGAGGGCTCTGGGGACACCCTATAGCAGCCTTCCAATACTGAAAGAAGCCAGCAGGAAAGATGGAGAGGGGCTTTTTATAAGGTCATGTGGTGATAGGACGAGCAGGAATGGCTTTAAACTGAGAGTAGGTTGAGATTAGATATTATGAAGAATCTCTCTGTGAGAGTGATAAGGCATTTTGGAACAGGTATCTCATAGAAGTTGTAGATGTCCCATCCCTGGCAACGTTCAAGGCCAGGTTGAATGGGGCTTTGAGCCAAGTGGTCTAATGCAAGGTCATCTTTAATGTTCTTTCCCACACAACTATTCTACAACGATATGATAATGGACTTTCTCTCAGAGAAGAGCTTCCTCTTCATAAGATCCTATGTTATCATATTATTCAAGTTCAGTTTGAAGACTGTTTAGTCTTACCTTGCTAGCAGACCGAAGTTGTTTCAACACTATTTTATGTAGCAGGAGTTACATGAGTAACGAGTCAGGTGAGTCTTGTCTGTGCACATATAGAGTGACAGTGTCAGTTTACCTACCATTAAGGTAGGTAATTTACTGGCTACTGAACATGAGAATGAAAAGAGACATCTTTCCCCCTCAAGGTACTGCAGAAAGGGAGAGCAGTTCATGTAGCTTCTCCAGCTGCAAATCAGTAGCAGATTGGAATGGACCTGGACTTTGTCTGAAGACAACCAAACTGTATCAGTTTAACAGTCTTAGTACTTTTTACTCTTTTCTTAAACCTAAAGTCAGGCTTAACTTGAAGCTCCCATACCAGTGTACTTGTTTACCCAGTGTTGTGCAGGTTAAGCATGGCTACTCTGCTACTGAGACATGTTTCTCTAGACTTCAAGTACGGGAAATATGTACAGTGAGAGTTAGCCACACCTGGTCAGGCTGAAAGAACTTTACTTCAGTGGTTAAGGATTGCTTGAATTTGAGTAACTTTATTGCTACTAAAGGATTGTTTGTTTTCCAGACAGGAGATGGCTCCACCTTACCATGATCAAGAGGCATCAACATTTCTAACACTAGGTGGAAGTGGTTGGTCTCCCACAGATGTGTTTAGACCCCCTGGTTTGAGTTGTTAATAAAGGAAAATGCCCTTAGTAGGAAGATGTTAATCCGAATATGGAAGCACAGAGTGGGTGGGTGATGATCCAGATATGAGTACATATGTGTCTTCTTCACTTAAAACTTTATCTTGGCTGAGCATTTCACATAGATATTGGACCTCAGCTTTGGGAAAGTGTCAGTATTTTGATAGCTTGTTAGTAAAATGAAACAAGCATCTTGCAGAAGTAGTCTAAATAGAACCAGAGAAGAAAAAAGTTACTTCTATTACTCTATCCAAACCTGTTGTAAATGTACTTTTCTCTTTTTTCCCCCCTCTATTGTTTTCTTTGTTCCTTATCTGATAAAGGGTATGTTTATGTAAATGCAAATGTCAAACAGCAAATGTGCTATTGCACAAAGGTAGGATACTGCATTACACTTTCAATATGGAGTTCACTAATATTCAGAAATATTGCAGTACTTGGAGAAAGTGTGAGGGGCTGAGAAAAGTGGAAACCATAAAGGACAGTTTGGTAAATGGTATTGCAAACTGTTAGGATGCAGAAAATGTCTCCTAGAAACCACACAGATTTGCAACAGAACACTAGAAAAAGCAAATGAACCTTAAGAAATTAGAGTAAACATACAGCATGGTTTCCCAGAAGTTTTAAGGCTGGCATTAAGGGTATTTTATTTATATTTATTTACTGTTTATTGAAAGTCACAATTCTGGCTGTGCTATTATGGAAACTGATCCCATTTATTTTTGTTCTTTAAGTTAAGACTAAAATCGACTCAGCTTGAATATCTAATGAAACTTAAGAAATTCCATGAGTTTATGTCTGCCATCTTAAGTAATATGTCTGCTTTCATATATCCTGTTAGGGGCACACGAAGGTAACAACTGACTGAATCTTTTTGAATAATTGATGTTTTTGATGTTGGATGAGCAAGCACTTTATAATAATTGGAGAACTGACTTTTTGGCCCATCCTTGAGATGGATTTATATGTGACAAGAAGCTTTCAATGTTAAACCAGAATGTATTCCCATTTGACTCCCAGATGAGAGCCTATGGTCTGGGTATCTGTGGGCTGCAAGCTTGCTCTAGGTTTTTTTCTCACAGCTTCTTTTCTGTAGACAGGCATTGTGTAAAGTTTGCATTCACATGATTCAGTAAGAATACTGATTTTTACCTTTCGTTTGAATCAAAGAGGTTTGACTGCCTTAACATGATTCCGGTACCAGTGTCTATCTGTTTGTCAGACAGAAACACAAACCTCCTCCTTCCTGTTCGTCTTTTTGGATTTTTTAGCATGGCGTTACAGGTTAGACTCATCTCTGACATTTCTCTTTCACTCACAGAATGTGTAATAGATTGCTTTCACTGATGGGGCATACAGCTTCTCACTGTGAAGGGAAGTGCATATAAGTAGAGCCTGTTTGAACTTTTACTAGCAAAATAGAATAGATTTTCTATATAGTATTTTGTTGCAGTTGTCTTCTTCCCAACTGAGTCTTCAAACTCAGTCTGGAATCCAAGTGCAAGTTCTATGGCTGATGTGCACTTAGATAGAAATACCAAGAATATTTTCCTTAGAGCAATCTAAGCAAATATGAATTTCTTTATACTTATGTGCTAATGACTGCTTCAATATCTCTTGAGTTTTTGTTTTCCAACTAATTTCTCACTGATTTGGTTTTTGTATTTGTTAGATGTATGGTGAACCATAAGCTTCAGCAAACAAGTCACAGAGCAGAGGAAAAAGAATATTCATTGCTCCACCAGTCACAGTCAGCATCTACATGACTTCCTCAATTCACATATATAATTTTTTTGCAATCTCTTTAGTACATCTGAATCTTTAGGGTATAGTTTATATACTGGTAAGATAAGATAAGGTTTGCTTGAATAATTCTGAGACTTTTGGGAAGAACACAGTTTATTCTTCATCTTTGGTTTCTAACAATATGAGATATTGGGGCAGTTCTTGTCAGATCACTGGCAGTGATTTGTCTTTCTTGAATGAAAAGACATTTTATTTCTTTCCCTTGGTCTTTGTTCTTTGAAGATCCAGTGAACTAATTTAAACAAGATGTTAAAAATCAAAATTGGAAGTAACTATTGGTATGAAAGCAAAGCTTTAAAGAACAAAACTCTAGAGAGGAATGAGGGCACTGATATTCCTAACTTTGTGAAGAAACTCCAGTTTTGAAAAGTCATTTTTCTCATGCCTTTTATATGGGGGTATGATCTGTAAGATGATACGTATCTGTCAAACTGGTTTGTGGTTTCTAATTTTTTTTTTTTGTGTATACTGTCTTGAATCTATTTGAATACTTTCCCTTGGATACCTGTCAGGTACATCTGGCTCTTCTTTGGTTGGTGTCTAGTGTTCATAACTCTTTTATAGTAAGCCGCACATGCTGTCCTGCTTGCAAATAGGAGCTGTTTTTCCTATTCCAAAGATCATCAAAAATGTCTGTAGCAGAAACACTAATTTTCCCAGTGCTTCTCTTTCTATATGCATGCTCATTCTGTTAATTCTTCAGTGTCTTGTGACAACTCAAACAAAGGAAACATCTGCAAATATGACTGTTTAAATGGAATTGTTCTTACTTCAGGCACCAAAAGAGTGGTGTGTTGTCTGCCTGCTCCTGCCTCTCTTCCCTTATTGTCTCAGGACTGAGGTTTCTGTATTTCTGGGAGTTTGTGTTTCCTTTGGACCACATTACTTGTTCTTGCATTTAGTGTCCGTTATGTCAGCTCAAGGAGATGGATGCTAATTTTAAAAAGCTGTATCAAGAACTAATACTTATATGTTCTTTTTCAGAGAATGTGGTTGCTGCACTTATTAATTCTTGCAGATACCCTCATTCAAGTGATTATTTATTATTTCTGGTGGTTTTTTTCATCCTAAGACTGATGAAATCTAACAGTTCTAGGATGTTCCATTTGAGTTGACAGTTAATCATGTTGATGGTGTTTTCCATCTCTGGTTTCAGCTGAAAAGAGGCTGAGATGAAGGTATAGTTCTACTTTGGACAGGTGCTCTGGAAATAATACTTAGAAGTCAAATTCATTACAGAGACTGTGAATTAGTATGTTGTACCTCAAAACTTTACTAGCAGAATTACTTTTTTCATTTCAGTGTTTGCTGTAAAACTAGACACTTGAACAAACCAGCCAAAGACAGAAAAGTGTTTTTGCTCTTCAGGGTATGCAATGAAGTATTCTCAGTACAGTTTCCATTTCTTCATTTAATTATTTTTAAATTAATTTCCTACTCTAAATGTTGTGGTAGGTACCTTCCTTGCTAGTTCTTTTATCTTTTCATCAAACTTGCAGCAGAATTATTTTTAGATGGAGTTGTTAAATTTTTTAGAAAAGAAATGAAATCTACATGTATTTATTTGTTGACTGACCACTTTTAATAGGCTGGCAGTGTTTTTGAGTAAAACCATCCTGTTGACAGATGTTCATCTGTTGGAGGATACTAAGGAGTTCTTCTAAACTGAAGCAAAAGGTAGTTTGCTAATTCTTCATTAAGGGCAAAGCGGATTAGGATGTTTGGAAGAATAGTGCCTAGAGAGTACTGAGAATGTTAAGCTATTTTTCAGAGAGTCACAGAATGAGTAAGGTTGGAAGGCACCACAGTGGGCCATCTGGTCCAACCTCCCTGCCCAAGCAGGGTCATCCCAGAGCACGTGGCAGCTGATCATTCTTGAATATCTCCAGTGAAGTTGTGCCACAGCCTCTCTGGCAATCTGTTCTGGTGCTCAGTCACTCACACGGTAAAGAACTTCTTCCTCATGTTCAGGTGGAACTTCCTGTGCACCAGTTTCTGCCCACTGCCTCTTGTCCTATTGCTCAGCACCACTAAGAAGAGCCTGTCTCCATCCTCTTGACACCCTCCCTTCAGATACTTGTACACATTTGTGAATTCCCTTCTCAGTTGTCTCTTCTCCAGGATGAACAGCTCCCTGCGACTTTCCTTGTAGGAGAGGTTGTCCAGTCCCCTAATCATCTTTGTCACCCTCCACTGGGTGTTCTCTGGGAGCGACATGTCTCTCTTGTACTGATGAGCCCAGAACTGGACACAGCAGTCCTGATGCAGCCTCCCTGGAGCTGAGCAGAGGGACAGGATCACCTCCCTTGACCTGCTGACAATGCTCTTCCTAATGCACCCCAGGATACCATTGGCCTTCTTTGCCCCCAGGACACACTGCTGGCTTATGGACAGCTTGTTGTCCACCAGGATCCTCAAGTCCTTCTCTGCAGAGCTACTTTCCAGCAGGTCAGTCCCCGACCTGTACTGGTGCCTGGGATTATTCCTCCTCAGGTGCAGGACCACTGTTATAGGGAAACTCTGACTAGTCCAGAGCTACCAAGCAATCTGTTCTGGGCACCTTAATTGAGAATTAGGTGCCAGAGCCAATATATTTTGAAGACTCTTCTCTATTCTTCATTTCTCATTTATGAAATTAGAGATGCTCTATTGATAGATCATTGTATTTTGGAACATAGAGAGTGTGGTTATGTTGCCTCAGGTGAGCAAATAGTAAGAGAATAGGTAGAATATTCAGCTTCATTTCTCTGCTTTCTGATCCCAGCTGCAGTTTTCTTGATTATAAAAAATGCAGCAATGACATAATGCTATGTCAATTAACTTACTAAAGAATATTAATTTCATATACTGTATATGTAAAAATTATTTATATATGTATTTCTTGGTATGAGTTTTCACAGTTCCAAAATGCAAACAGTTCAGATATATCAGGTTGGTGTATGGAGTACTAATATACTTAACGAATTGAATAGCCTTTGTGTCATGTTATCATCTCTCTGGACTTAAATATCCTCAAAATGGTACTTTTAGGTGGCTTCAGTGAGAACAAAGAAACTGGAAGAAAGCATTCAAGCCGAGAGGGCAGCACATTTAGAATCCAATTTCACTTCGGAGATTATCCAGGTAAACTTTTTGTTAAATATTTGGTACAAGTTTACAGTAAAACAGTTGATGAAGTTGTTGCCTAAATTCCTGGAAAATAGGCACTCAGGACAAGATTAGTGGAGAAATATAGGCAGGTACCATTTATTAGAAGCTTCTAGTTGCACACCATGGAACATGAACCCACATGCACACCTGTGACCAGGGATGTGACAGGTTTTATAACCTTGCTAGCCATTAACATATATGTTATCTACAGCCAACCGAGGTACTAATTTTCCTTGGTGCCCACCTATAGAGGTCTTCAGAACTGCCCCTTGGACAAGCTGCAGGACCTTTAGGCCTTCTTCTGTTTTGTCTTCCAACTATCTTGCAAGTGACTTCTTCAAAACAGCATGTCCTTGGCATACCTTAAGAATCTATGAAGGTGCCCAATGGTCTCTAATATGTGAGCAATCCAGGAAGGTCCATGAAACCTGTATAATTCTAAAAATCTACAAAATATACACTAAATCCTTAGGCATCAAAGTTGTCAAGGTACAATGCTCTAAAAACGCTAATCCCACTTAATTGCTTGAGTGAAAAAATTGAATGGATTTTTTGCAGTGTCAAAATTGTAAAAGCTAATGTATAAAAGGAGAGAATAGAAGAATATCTGCTTTTCAGGGAACTTAAAAGTTATTAGAATAAATAATAAATGTCATATTTGTAAGTTCAAGAATTCCCACTAGTATTTAAACAATGAGAGAAAAAGAGGTATATCACAGTATTTAAGCATTATACTGCTGTTTAAATATCCTGCCTTGTATCTTTTGAATGGGCACTTAAAACAATTTGGACATAGAATGCATACATCCAGCTTCTCTAGGAGTGAAAATAATGAAATTACTCAGACTACATTCCAGCTTAAAAGTTATATCTGCACTTACCAGTAAAGATTGGTTAAATGAATAAATGTAGTATACATACTTGAATATTAAGTTCTTGTGTTATTAAACTGTATCACAAAGTGTTTGACCCAATAAAGCAATTATGGGTTATTTAAAAAAAAATGCTTGAAAGAGATGATAATATCATATTCTAACTAGCCCTTCACACTGGACTTTCGAAAAACTAAGCAAAACAAAAAAGGAATTTTGGTATCCATTTTTTTCCAATTTTCTGAGTAGCAAAAATAGGTATTGCCATTCTTCAGTCAGTTATTTTCTCATTTTCATGATCTTCTGCATGTATAGACACTTAAAAGTGATGATTAAACTAGCAGGAAAGATTTAATTTGCTTAATTTTCTTTCTATTTTTGCAACATATAAAGGAACTAGGAGAATAACATTCTTAAAATAAGAGATCTATCTTTTATGGCTCAATAACTGATGAAGTTTTCTTCTTTATGAACAAGCTTTAAATATGCTTTGTTCTGAGAGGAAGTGTAATCCTTATTGTTAGTCCCACTCTTTCATGAGTCTGTTTGAAAAATACAATTCTTGTGGAAAACTTCACTGAAAATGGTAAAAGCCAGAAACCTTGAAATGAGAACAGAAGGTACTTTTGGTCAGCGTTGTCTTTTTGTCTCTGTTTTGAACTTTATGTATTCCTACGTTTTTACATGTGTTCAATGTTTTTACATATGTATAGGCTTCTATATAGAATTAATAGAATATACTCTCCAGTAAAGCAGAACAGACCATAGAACAGCATTAAAGATCATAATCTTTCCTAACTTGCTTTAATTACTTTCTTATCACTTGATAGTTAAGAATTCAAGAACTTGAAGAAGCTGTGCGTGTGGAAAAAGACAGACGAGCAGAAGCTCTTTCAGATTTAGAAATGATCAAGAAAGAGTTCAAAGAATTAGAAAATGCATATGAGAAAGAAAAACACAATGCGCAAAAGAACTTGGAAAAACTCAATATGTAAGTTTCCTTTTAAATTCATTGTAAAAAGGCACTAGGCAGCTTGATTGCCACTTACACTTAACATTCTATGTAGTTTTTTGTCAGTATAAAACAGCAGAATCTGATGGAGTTTCCTAAAGCAAACCAAGGTTCAGAACTGCACATTCCATTAATAACAGGTCCATATCAGTAATCATACATATTGTGGGTTGGTAAAGAAAGTAACTAATTGGTTACTGATTATTTGGCAAAGCAAAAATGTTGAAAATTACGGTTAAAATAGGGTCTTGTCTCCTGTGTGTTTGGTAGGAGTGTGGGAAAGCACACATGGCAGGATTATAACAGACTTGTTTTCTTCTATATACACTTAGATTATTATGAAAATACTATTTTTCACTTCACTGACCTAGGTGAATCTCTAAGACTCCTGTCTAGAAGCTGTGTGTAATTTATAGTGGATAATCTTCATTTGCAGCTTTTGAATGACTGTGGGAAGTTTTAACTATGTAATGAAAAATAGAAAGAGGATGGAAGTGTATAAGAGCAGATGAAATTACCTGGGATTCCTTTCCTGCTCAGCACAATCTGCTGTGTCTGTGGTAGCAGATGGTTTTTGGAAGAATGGCTTTGCTGTATTCCCCTGGGAGATACAGGATGCACTATACTGAGTCTTTTTCCTTGGCTGAATCAAATTTATTTTGGGATGAGAAAACGTCAGGAAGAAAAATGGTGTTGGAAGGCAGAGAACTGAGGACTTAGAGAAATAAAGGATAGCAGGTGGTTAAATTTAGGAAAAAAGGGAGTTTAAGAAGACATAAAGTGGGTGGAATACAGTGAGGGTGTGGGAAGAGACTTGAGCTAGTAGAATTGGTTGGAAATGACAGAGTTTACATCTCTTTCTGTCTAGGATTACATGGATCTGTACACATAGGTATTCATGGTGACTTATTTATACAAGCAGGAGTGGAAAAAAAGGAAAGTGGTTTCCATACAAAAAAGAAGTTTGTGGCCTAAGAGAGTCTTTAGTCATGCTTGCAGAGATGTTTTTAGTTGCATAGTTGAAACCTATGCTGTATTATAAACACCTTAGAGCTCTTCATTAAAGTAAGGCCAAAGGAGGTCAGAAAGTAAGATTGTACATTTAGGTAAACCAGAGTCACACTGAAAAGGGAAAGCTCTTTTATTAAAGAAAAGGAAATACTTTCTATGATAGAAGTTTGGGAAAATGTGTGAAATACATTATGATAGTATTCTAAAGTGATGCTTCAGGAAGACTGCAGTCTTCACAGCTGTGAAACTGAGAAAGTGTATTTCAGGATTATCTATGGCCCTCAAATAACATCAGTTAATCAAAGTGTAATCTCATCCTGCCTGGTTGTTTTTGCTTTGAGCATGAATTCTTTGTCAGCAAATACATGGCACTAGACTAATACCAAGTTCTTTGCCTCTCCATGAACTGGAGAAGGTCTGTACCATTACTTGACTTATTCCTTTTTTGTTGCTTGCTTTTAAAAAAGCTCCTTTGTGTTCAAAGCAGCCTTTTTTGGATGAATGGATGTGGCATCAGTAGTTTTACATAACAGGCTACTTGGCACTATCTGAGTTTTTCTTGTTTGTTACTTCTTATTCTTACACAAGAATATAGACCATTGTTCTTTTTTCGTTATAGATTAGGAGTTTTAGTTTTTAGTTTCATGTTGTGGGTTTTTTCTTTTCTTTCTGTAGGTTTCCATATTTGACTGGTACAGAATATATGAAAAAATTGATGTTTCAGAAGTTTTCTTGAGTTCTTCTCTATTTGTTCTTGAACCATTCCTTCACTTCTTCCAAGGTCTAATATTCCAAGGTTCATCTATGTATTTGAGGTTAGAACAGCCAAATTCATCATCCTCAAGTAAAACACAGGGCTTCTTCAGGGTTTTTTTGACTAATGCTCGTTAAACTGGAGTATTTTTTGGTCTAGAAAGAATTATCAACATGGCTGCTTTAACATCGCTTTCTGTAGTCAATCAGGGAGCTGTTAGTGGTAATATATTCTGAAAATCAAGAGATGATAATAGAGATTAAATGTCAGCTAATTAGCAGCATTTTTAATGGTAGCTTAAACATCTGTTTAGGAATTTTTCAAACCATTAGAACTTTCCAAGTTTTACCACAAGATCTGTTTTTTAAATTTTAAATTAGCAATGTTAGTTAAAAATTGTGAGTGTCCATAAGTAATATTTTCCCAATTAAGTCTTTGAGAAAACTCGTTAAAGTTATTTTTCTAGATTATTCAGGTCAACATAAGGATAAGGGTTAGATATTGAATTGCATTGTGCATTCAATAATGTTTTGTTCCTTGTGAGAATCTTCGATCCGGATGTATGAAGCTATTTCTTTGAGAACTGAAGGGATTTATTTCTAGGATATTTGTGATCCATGAAAGTTATCCTTTTGAAAAATGGGAAGAACTCTTGAACAAAAACCTTATCCTCAAAAAAGGAAGAAAGAAGTCTTTTCGAGACTATATTTCTTTGTTTGGAATTACTGCACAAAATACCTGAATATGTGTATTTGTTGTAGCTAAGACTATGAAATACAATTTTTACAGTTAGGGAACAGTTTGCCTTAGGAATGTCAATATTAGTAAGAAGTAGGTACTTGTGTTTCTAAAATACAATGTGAACCTTAACAAGCCTTGCCTTTTTCCTCTAAACAGGACAATTATGTTCAACATTTCTCCTTCAGGAAAGAAATTAGCCCTATCTTAGCGTTAGGTTGGGGGTTTTTTTTGTATAAAACAGAATTTATGCCTACTTGTAGCAACTGTTATCTGTGTTAATTGGATATGAGAATAAATGTCTAATATCCAAACAGTACTTTTCACTACTTGCATTTGTGTGTTGATTCCGGGAATTAATCCCAGCAGCTTCTGCCAACTAAGGTTTTTGAGAGCAGTGGTCTTCTATAATTTCAGAGAATGCAAACTTTTCTGTGAGAATTGGCACAGTTAAAACGCAGTTAAAGCAATTAATGGTTTTGTTAATATAACTTGAAGAAACACGAACAGCCTATCCTTAAAATTTTGTTAGTCCAGCCACCTAAATATCCAGACCTCTATAAAGATAGGTAGTGAAGGCCAAGGTTTTTCTGAGGTGGACGTCAATCTGCTCAGTTCCCTTGAGGTAATTATGTGGGGTGGACATGTACTGCCTTATCAGTTTCCTGTGCCCCTTTTATTCTTTGAAGCATACAAGTCTCAGTAACATTGGTGAATATGAGTGATTGCTTTCACTGGACACCTTCAGAGAGAATACAAGAGCCTTTGATCTACTTACCTTTGAAGGCTCTGGTCATTGGACTTCAGACAATGTCAGGAGCTTGGCTTTTTCTTTTAAGCCATAGTTGGCCTCCAAACATATTTTCTCTTTTTCTAGAGGACTTGCATGAATTTGTCTTTAAACCTTAGCCAAATGAAAGTCTTAGAGACTTAAAGACTTTCATTTGTTGTGCTAGAACACTTGTATGTCTCTTTACATGGACTTGATGTATGCAAGTAATACCAAGGTTTGAAGCTATATAATGCTGTGAGAATTTGTTTTCTCAGAAAAGAAAGATAGTTGTAATAACTGAAAGCAAATAAATGGGCTTTTATGTGTTGAATAATTTTTTATTTTCTCAGAAAAAAAAGATAGTTCTAATAACTAAAACCAAGCTAACAGGCTTTTCTGGGTTGCATAATTCATTAATTACCTCTGAACCCAGCAGCACTATATAAATTGGAAGCACCATGGGATTTGGGTCTCTGTGTGAATTTACTTTTCTTGAAAAGTGAGTTCATGACATAGAATAATTTGGAACTGCTTTTGCTGTGTTTCCAAAAGCTGTGAGAGTAGAAGCTATTTTGAGGGACTGAAACA